>CM014731.1:51731766-52331766 GCA_004329165.1 Spatholobus suberectus | reverse complement strand
TTATCTTTATCTATATATTTAATTTTTTAATCGTTTATTTATTTCAATTTATCATTTTCATCTTTATTTTTAAATTGAATTCAATATTTTTTTTTAAAAATCATCAATAATTAAAAGTAACCTTGTTTCGAAATATAAAATACTTGTTGTAAATTCAAAATATAATTTATATTTTTAAAAATATTTATTTATTACGAACTTTAATTATAATATAACTAGGGAAACATGCCTCTCTTAATTTTTTAAGAAATAAAAATAAAATAAAAGAAGGATAGGATGTAGTGGGTAGTTAGAGACTAGTAAGAGGATAAAGTAATAGATAATTTATAGAATAATTAAATGGGATAATTTTCTAATAAAAAATAAAGACTAAAAGAAGATATCCTCTTTATTATAATTATAGATTATAGATTTATATATATTAAAAAAAATTGTTTATTTTAAACTTTAATTATATAAAAATAAATATTGATCCTATACATTGTACAAGCTAGAATACTAGTTACTTTAAAATTAACTTCATCTCCTTTTCGAAGAGTGCTAGTAACGCACTCTCTAACACACTCTTCTAACATACCCTCAACTATTGGTTAAAATTTATTGAAAACTATAAACTCATGAGTGAGATTCATTAAATAAGAGGTGCGACCAAAAAATTTTGTGATTTTCAATAAATTTTAACCAGTAATAAAGTGTGTGTTCAAAATAATGTGTTAGAAAACATGTTACTATTATTTCTCATTTTTATATTTTTTATATTTCTCTCAAATATTATCATTTAAATTTAGTCAATTTTAGTTTTCTCAATTAATGCTAAAATATTTTGTATATGACTATAAATTTGGAGTCCATAAATTTAAAACGCTCAATATCAATTTTATTATAAACCTGTATGGATAAACTTATCTAGAAGAGTTTATAGGAGAAAAGCATATTTAAAAGCTCTATAAAAAACTTCTTTTAGATAAGCTAATTTGGTGTTTAGATGATACATACTTAGCTTCTTTACAAGTTCTATAAGTGACATACACTTTTGAAATTTGACATATCTATAAGCTTTTCTAATAGCTTCTAAAAAAGTCAAAAACTAATAAAAGTTATGCATCCAAAAACTTATACTAGTGAGAGAAAGACACTTTGCCTGTATTTTATATACAAAGAAGAGAGAGAATAAAAATTGGATAAAAACTGAAAAAAATAAAAGCAGTTTTAATTTATTAATTTTTTTATTCGATACACGTCTGCACTTCCGGTACTATTTTGTCTCCATGGATAATTCCTTATCTTTTTAGTCACGTGCAGTTATTTGAGTGTATGTGCAGTTTTTAAGGGTAAAGTAAGCAAAAGGAATGTAGAAACCAAATGATAATTTATTAGTGTTATAGATTATAAATTATAGATAAAAGAAGATTTTGTCAATGTAAATTATGTCAAGCGGTAACACCAAAATCATCTTATTTCTTCTCGTAAAACAATTTTATTTTTTACTAATTTTTAACAATTATAATCTTAACATTATTATAAATTAATCTAAACACTTAATAATTTAAATCAATAAATTAATATTTGTATAAATCAAATAATATTTATTGTAATAATTTGAATTATTTAATAAATATTTCTTAGACATTAATATTAGGTTGATCAAACTTTCTGTAGGAAAAAAAAAACACCACGAACCAATTCCAACATTATTATAAATTAAACATAAAAATATTTGAATCAATTAATTAATATATATTGTAATAATTTGAATTAATCAATTCATATATTTTTCAATAATTTGAATCAATCAAATATTATAAGAGTTAAATGTTCATGCACGTTTAATATAACATATTATATTATATATTAATTAGAAATTATCTTATATATGAATTTAAAGTAATTAGAAAATAGGTTATGTATTGATAGTGTAAAACAGTTTTAAACTGTCATTCAATCACAAATTACCATTTATAATATATTTGTTGACTTTTACAATTACTATCTTAAAAATCATATCAATGATGATTTTTGATTGGTTGACAATGTAAAACTTTTTACACTGACAATACATAACTATTAAACTCTAAAGTAATTATTATAAAAGTTAACAATTATGATTGGATGACAATATAAAAACTTTTTATACTATCAATGTATTTAAAATGAATTCATATTTTAATCAAATAATTTTCTAATTTAAATATATATAAAGTTCATGCTATATATAAATCCTCTCATATACTTGTTGTTCCTTCACATTAAAATATTTTGACTATGATTTGTTTTTTATTTTACTTAGTTCATATTTTTATTTTATATTTTTTAAAATTTTATCTAAATATCAAAACATATGAAATAAGATTTTTTTTCTATAAAAATCTCATGTCACCTGTCATTACCAAATTGACTACAATAATTTTTTCCATACAAAATGTTCCTTCTTTTTAATTATTTTTCATCAATTTAATTCATAAAAGTAAATTAATAAATAAACAATATTTTGACTTAAATCAAATTAAATATTGTTCATATTAACTAATTTATATTCAGAATATCACACTCAAACTATATAACCTATACAAATAATAAAGTAAAAAGTAATTAATTAATAAACTCAAATAAAAATAAATAGTTGGTAAATTATTATTTTTAAATCAATATTTCTTAATTTTAATCTAATATAATATTTCTTAATTTACAGTAGCAAAAAATTTTATATAATATATACAATAGATTTAAATTCAAATCAAATAATCTAATATTTAATATTTAAAAAATAATAATAATCTATTATTTATTAGAGATTACACTCTCTTTCCATGAGAGATGCGAGTATTACACAGTCATCCCTTCTTATGTTAAAATATACAGTTTAGTTCATTTAACTTAATACTATTAAAGCAAATTACACTCTCATCTCTAAAGATATGTGAGTATTACACTATCCTATCCTTTTATGTTAAAATATATAATAAATTACATGCTCTTCCCCTAAAAAATGCGAGTATTAAGTTGTTCCTTGCAGTGTTCTAAAATTTCTATCATATTTATTAACTTGTTTAGTATGTTAAATTTTTATTTATGCTTTGATTTTCTTAAGCATTAGAAGAAAATTACTAAAACTAAAACAAAAATCTTAAAAAAGAAACAAACAACATTTCTGTCGGGTGTACAGATACATTGTTTGTTTAAGAAACTAAAAAAAAAAAAAACTTTTCAAAAATTTCAAATAGGAAAGCATCTTAAGTTAGTAGCTCAACTTAGGAACCTTGGAAGCACCTCAATTTTAAATTTCTAATTAAGGCAAGATTAAAAATTTTAAGTACAAGTTAAATTATTATAAGTAATATTGAAAACCTAAGTCACCTAATTAAATTTATTCTACAATTTTAATTAAGTTTGATTAGTTAAAATTAATTTTTAATTAATAGGATAATTAAGATAATTAGTTTCAAGATTACCTAGTTTTAATTATAAGTGCGATTAGTTAAGTTAAATACCCTACACCCATTTTTAAAAATCCTAAAACCAAACCTAATTAAGAGTGTGTTTGGCCCAACTTTTTTTTAACTTATTTTCTCCTTAAAAGGAGAAGCTAGGCCAAACACATTTCCTAAAAAGCTATTAAAAAAATAAGCAACTTATTTTCATAGAGCAAAATTTAAAAAAAAGTAGCTTATAATTATGTTGGTGGGAGGAGCTTTTTTCTAGCTTATACGAAGCTTATTCTCACGATCTCCTCTTTGAATCCCAACATGACTAAAAATATCATCTTTTTTAATTTTCACTATTTTTCCACTTTGAGTGCTTCACCGACTTCCTTGCTAAATAATACTTACATATATGGTTTATTTTAAATTATATTTATTTATTGTAAGGTTTTAATTTTTTTTAAAATTAATTATTTTAGACAATTAAAAATTATTTATTTTTTAACTTTTTAAATATTCTTTACATAAAATAAAAGAACACTAATAAAATGAGTAAATAATATAGTTACATATATTTTTTATATTTTAAAATATTTAAAATATTTATTCTTTAAAATTAATTTAGATGCCATATTTTTTTAAAAATTTTAATTTATAGTTAAGTTTTTAATTTCTTAATTACAACAATATAATTATTCAATACTTTTTGGATTATTTATTAAATACTTTTTAATATATATTTAAATTATTGAATTTTGTTTAAATAAATTATTTTTTATCTTCTTAAAATATTATTTAACAATAATATAAATTTTTTAAAATATTTTAACTATTGTAGTTCATGATTAGAATTATTTAATTAATATTATGCATAATAATATTTGTAAATTATCTTTAAAATTAATTTTTGTCAACTAAATTAATTTTTTACATTTTTAGAATTAAAAATTCTAAATATATTTATTTCATGGAATAAAAAATTACTAAAACAAGTAAATGATATAGTTAAATAAAACTTTATATTTAAAAATATTTATAATATTTATTCTTTAAATTTAATCTAGATTTCAGATTTTTTAAAAATTTTAATTTGTAGTTAAGTTTTTTCATTTTTAATAACAACAATATATTTATTAAATATTATTTGGATTATTTTTAAATACTATTTAATATATATTAACATTATTGAATTCTGTTTAAATAAATTATTTTTTATCTTCTAAAAATATTATTAAAGAATAATACAAGTTTTTTAAATAATACTGTTGTAATTAGTATTATATAAGATAAAATATTTATAAATCATATTTAAAATTAAGTTTTATTAATTGAATTTTTTTTTACATTTTTAAAATTAAAAATTTTGTATTTATATATTTTAATACTTTTATGTATTTTTGTTATCATTAAAGTAAATTTATGTTGATTAAATTAATTTTAGATAAATGTAACTAAAAATTTTATTTTATTAATATATATATTATTCTATTGAGTGAGGCAATTAGTTTTAAGTAAATTTAAAATTTTAAAACTTTTTACCAAACAACTTTTAGCTTAAAAGGAGCTTTAAAACTAAAAAAATAAAAATAAAAATTACCTAACAACTTCTACTTTATTTAAAGCCCTTATTTTAAGTTTAACTTTAAAGTAGCTTTAAAACCAAAAAAAAAAAAAAAAGTTGAGCCAAACATAATCTAAGTTTATTCCACTTAAATTTGATTAAACTAAAATAGTTAAAATTAAATTTAGCTAGCAAAATAATTAGAATAAATTTACCTAATTAATATTATCATTACTTTTTAATTTTTTATACTTTATTTTTCTTTTAATTTTCTCCTTTTTATTTTATTTTTATTTTTACTTTTTCTCATTTATTTTATTTTATTTTTTAATTACCTAAACGAAATCGAATGTTCACAATGACCTTGCACATGAGAATTTTCGGCTGGCACTTAAGAAAGGAGAAAGCCATCATTCTTCCTATCTATAATACTTGTAAATAGGTAGAGAACAATCAGATTTAAAAAAAAAAAAACTAAAATTAATTAAAATTCAACCAAACTACACAAACTAAGTTAAAATTAAATTAAACTAACCTAAAATCAATTAAAATCTAATTAAGTTAAATGATTGCCTAGACCAATAGCCTTACAAGGTGGCAAGTTTATACTTTGCATGAAAATAGGTTTGCATATTCATAAATCTAAATTTCTAAATTTAAGACACCTAAGCTAACCTAGAATTTACTAAATAAGCCTTCTAAAATCCTATAAATAGGACCGCTTAGTGGTCCAAAAAATCTGTACGTCTACTTCCTTCTTCTTCTCTTTCAAAACTGTTTTTATTTATTTATTTTTGTTGCAAAGAAATTTGTGAAGACAAAGTTCCACGCAAATTGGGAAAAAGAAATTCTATCAAAAACTTCTATAAAGTAGGAAAAGGAGGCATCTATCATGACCTTTAAAATATGAGTATAACCAAGAATGTTTGGTGAGGTGTCTCTAACCTCATCTTTTTTGTTTTATTCTTATCTTGTCTAATTCTATTAATTAAAAATGTTAAAGTATTGTTAATTTACTTTTTGACTCCTAATTAAAATTTAATTGCTTCTAACTTTTTTTTCTTTTTCTAATTGCTACTAACCCCTACTAACCATTTTTATTTCTTGTTTTTAACTATCTCTAATTTACTTGGTTTTAATTTCTAACCGTTCAAAATTCTATATCCTATTCTATTCTACTTTTAAAATTTTGCCATTGAACAATATTAGCGATATACTTTCTAACACACTCTTTTCAACACATTCTTTATTATTAGCTGAAATTTATTGAAAATCAAAAATTTTTGTGAGTCTCGTATCTTATTTAATGAGTCTCTCTTTTGATTTCGTAATTTTCAATAAATTTTAGCCAATGATAAAGTATGTATTAAAAAGAGTGTGTTGTTAGCACTCCTTTCAATAGTTTGTTTTTGTCTTTCATGGATCACTCATTTATTTAATTTGCTGTTGTTATTTATATTTACTACTTTGTTATTTCTTTACTTGTTGTTTTGGTGATTTATAAGGTTAAATTAATATGCAAGTCCTTGTAGTTTCATCTTATTTTTAATTAAGTCTCTATAGTTTATAACCTTTCAAAAAATCTTTATAATTTTATTTTTTTTAATTAAATGCTTAATTACTAACATTGCGAGCTACCGTTAAAGATAGATATTAGATAGGCACAAATTCAACTAATAATAAAATTACAAATGTAAAATTAAAATAAAAACATGACAACTTATAAAATATATATATATAAAAAACCTACCAAATACACAATACATGCACGCAAGAGCCCACAATCAAGTTTTCTTCAACGCTTCTCCCTTGTTCTTCATTTAGTGCCTGTCGCTTGGATCTATTTTCTTTGTCAACTGAAACTAATTTGAAAGCTCCATTTACCATTCATTATTTTCTTTCTTTGAAAGTTGCAGCTTTTTCCTTGTCGATCACAGCTCCTTGATCACCATTTAATGGGTAAGTGATTCAACCCTTCTCTGATTTTGTATGAAACCCATATCCTTCTTTTATTGCTCTTATAATGCAATTTAATGGGTAATTAATTCACCTCTTATCTGATTTTGTTCTCAACACATTGCTTCTTTGTTTTATTGAAATTTTGAGCAAAAGATTATTGTTAACAATGCATGTAGATAGATGAGTAATGATGATGGTTATTGTCAAAGATTAGATGAGTATAATGAATTAATTTATTCTAAAATTATTTATATAAATAGTTAATGAATTAAATAGTTATTCTTGTTTTTTCTGTGACAGTCTTTTCTTTTTCTTTGTGTGTGTGCAATAATGGTGGATAATAAATTTTCTATTATCCTTCACCATGGAGGACATTTCATACCTGATACATTAGACTTTGTTTATATTGATGGGAGAACTCAAAAAATGATGTGTGACATTGATCATTGGTCACTTCAAGAAGTTGTTGGAGAGTTGAGAAATTTGAGCTACAAAGGATGTGTGACATTCATATTTTATTTGATTGTTTGAATTGTCATAGATATTAGCAGAGTTGACAGAGAAAAAAAGATTATATTGTCATAGATATCATCAGCATAGATGCTGCACTTTTTCAATTTGCAGAGATGTTTTTCGCCTTTAATTTAATATTATCTTCCCACCTTTTCGATTCTTGGTTTTAATTTTGAATCCTTGTAAATAATTGATTGACTTAAACTAAATTTTCAATTTGAAATAAGTAGTATTCTGCATTTGATTCTTTTATGTTTTCATTTCCGAGTTCCACGACAATAACTTTTCGTGAACAAATGGATGCAATCTTAGCTTTGAAATTATATTTAGTCGATTTCCTAGATGATTACATCTCTGATATTTAGCAGGTCTAAGGTTAACAAACAAATAACCAATGGAGCAAGAATAAAATATCATTGAAAAATATAAATGGTTGAATTACAATAACAATATGCTCATTTAAGCTACAATTTATCCTTTTTACATACACAAATCGGTCAACTAGTAATCTTGCATTGAATTTGTTCTATGGCTAAGCTGCAATTCTTTTGCATTGGATTTAACAAAGATCATCATGAGTGTTCTCAACCATCTTTATCTCCATTGTTGGCTTAATAAGCTGCTTATACATGCTAGCTTCTTCTGATTTAGTGTCTCGAATTGAGCATTTAATAAACAGCGCTACACATATCCATATTCCTTGTTGACAACCTTTTAGTCTTGACACCAAATTTTGTCTGAAAAAATCACGAAGACATGTTCTTCTTTGGTATCCTCCATCATTTGTAAAGTAACAGAGTCAAATACTTTGGTTGAGTAGTTCAGCAAGAGCTTTGTTTTTCAACATGTTCTTCTTTACTATCCTCCACATTTGCTACATGTTGGATCTGCAGAATATGATTTGTCTGAATATCTCCTGCAACAAGATCCTGAGTTAACAATATGAACATGATAGACACAAGGAATATTTCATTAACCAGTATAGGACACTTGATTTGTGCAGGATATTAGTTTACAGTACTTGACACTTTCAAAGCTAGGGATAAATGGAAAATAGGATAGGTACAAGATCAAAGGATACTAATCCAAATTTGAATAAGACTGCAGTAGTATTCTTTTCAAGTATATGTTGTAACAACTGCAGTAATATTTGGATTCCTTTTTAAGTAAGAACAATAAAAAATGTAAGTATCCATATTGTAGGCTAATAACCGAGTAAAGCGTATCAGCATTAATATTATAGCATAATGCACCCAGAAAGACTAACATAATGACCAAAAGGGAACTGAGACGACTATCATGTTTGTGTACATTTCTGCCAGCCAAAGTCTTTCACCCTATTCACCCTTTATAGTTTTTACTGCAAACATCCCTTGCTTGTCAGAGACGCAAACGGAGGAAATTTGAATAAGCTCAAATACATATAAATTCTATTTTGCTGTGCCTATAGAACTAATAAAAAACTGCACTAACCAGCCACAGCAGATAACAAAACTGTAACATCAGATTTAGATGGATAGTTACAAATTAAGAGAGTCCGGTAAGTGCAGTATCCTCCATTGTAACATAGTCCTTTATTCCCTATGTCATCTTAAAGACTTGCCACATTGCTGGCCTCTGCTCTGGCGAGGTTGCACTGCAAATACTAGCAACCTCCATGAGCATCTCTAGCCTAGTGTCTTCACTAACATCATCATCTCTCATCACTCTAACCCAATCTTGCAAATCCGTTGGTGCAAGAAAAGGGTGTTGGGAAGGATGTTTACCCGTCAAAAGCTCCATCAGGTTTTTCCTGCACTCAATTTTCATGACACATAGTATATCCAAAAGAATTCCGACTTACACAACTTGCCTAAATTCCAAAGAGTAGTTTCAGATAATGTACAGTGAACTGATGTAACAAAGGAAATGAAAAAGAATATATTTCCACACGAAATGTGACAATGAGCTTTTCCTTTGTAAATCTGACAAGAAAGACATATAAGGTGAGTGTGGGGGGTCATGATATTCTTCATACGAATCCATAATAAAGTGAGGCAAGTCATTGTAAATGAAATGATTTTGAGCAGGTTATGCATGGATGCCATGCACAACTTGAAAGGAAACTACTTTTTTTAAGGTCTCCTATATTGTTTGAACAGTGAAATCATAATAATTAAATAATGAAGTATTTTATAATTTAGATTAAAATAGGTACATACATGTCATCTAAAAAGTGCTTTAAGTTCTAATAATACATTAACATCCTTCCAAAAATATTTAAAATGGAAGTGATGGGTAAAATCTCCCTTTCTTTGCACCGAGTTCCTAAGGTATAATGGGCCTTAAATTATCATGTCTACATCCAAACTGAAAATAGTCTTTGCAAATTTATGAGAATCATGTCTGGAAGTTAAGAAGAGTCATTAGAAATTCATGATATTGATGAAAAGGGCCAAACTAAGCGGAGGCATTTAATCAAACACCTTGTAGACGGTTCAGAGCATTCATTACTAATATATCTACATGCATCTTTGACAATCATCTTTTGTATAAATTTTATGGTTTAGTTGTACATTTTGTCACTTATTTTTTATGATTTTACGAATTTTGTCACCCAATTATTTTAATTGTATATTTTGTCACTTGACTTTCTAAATTTTTGCCATCCAATTATTTTAGTTATACATTTTGCCACTCAACTTTCAAAATTTTACTCATTTTGTCACATCTATTAATTGACTGTTGATGTGGCAATTTTGACTGCTAACATGGCAAATTGATTGTTTACGTGACAAGTTGATTGCTGATTACCAGTTAGCAATCAAAATTGTCATGTTAGCAGTCAACTAAAGAGGCGGCAAAATACAAGAAATTTCGAAAATTAGGTGACAAAATACGCAATTAAAATAGTTGGGTGGCAAAATGTGAGAAATTTTGAAAGTGGGTGGAAAAATATATAATTAAAATAGTTTGGTGGCAAAATTCATAAAATCATGAAAAATAGGTGAAATTTTATTAAAACAAAGACACGAAGTGTTGAGAACAAAATGAGAGAAAGATTGAACCAATTACCCATTAAATTATATTATAAAAGCAATGAACAAAGATACGGGCTTCGTGCAAAAGCAGAGAAGGGTTGAATCATTTACCAATTAGATGGTGATGAAGAAGGAGTGAGATAGGCAAGGGAACTACAACTTTCTAAAGAAAAAAAAAATAGTGAATGGTGAATGGAGCTTTGAATTTGGTTTTAGGGAACAGTGAGAAATGACGTAGGTAGTGAGCGAAGAACAGGGGAAAAGCGTAGATGAAAACGTGACAGTTGGCTTTTATTTTAATTTTACATTTGCAATTTTATTATTTGTTGAGTGTAAATGTTAAGCGTTAATTTGTGCCTATCTAATATCTATCTTTCACGGAAGTTAACGTTGTTAGTAATTAAGGATTTAATTAAAATAAAATAAAATTACAAGGATGTTTTTGAAAAGATATAAACTATAGGCACTTAGATAAAAATGAGATGAAATTATAAGGACCTGCGTATTAATTTAACCGATTTATAATTACCGTTAGTTAATTTTATACTATATAATTATATTGCTACTAATTTTATGTTATACATCTATTTTACTGTTAGTTTCATTCTAAATTATAAAAGTACTTTACTGTTAAATTTAATTTTATGCTATTAATTAAAATTAATCCGCTGTTACCTAAAGCAAATTCTTTAATTTGTTGTTAATTTAAAATCATACTACCAAAGTGTTTAGTTTATGACTAAGATATTGTAAATAAATTTATGCTGCTTATATATATTATTTTAAATGATAAACTAATTAGATAACTACTACCTTTTATTTAAATATACACGTTTTATTCTAATATGTATACGATAAATTTTAGATGTTGAGTTTAGGACGTTTAATTTTCCTCCTGATTTGTTGTCCTTGTTCCTACTTGCTGATACTGCAGGGGTGAGCTTCCCCCGTGGGTTTTTTGGGCTTTTGGCCCTTAATACATAAAAATAAAACTAAAAAAGATCACCTAAGAAACAAGTTTTATTAAAAAATTCTTATGATTAAATCACTTTTTAATAAAAACGTTAGGAACCAACCACATTGTTATTAAATATGTACCTTATTTTATTCTTTTAGTCATATGAGAGATCTCTTAAAATTTTTAATTAAAATAAAATCATTAATCTATAAATGATTGTTCTAATTAATGTACCTTAAATAATTTCTGTTATTTCTAATTAAATTGGGTAAAAATATCTAAATTCCTATATGTTAACGTCCAAACTAATAAAGTTATCCAAATCAACTATTGATTTCTGTTAGACTAAATCACTTAGTGAATCTTGTGACATCCAATCACATTGACTCTTAGATCCAATACTTTTAAGAATTTATATTTAATTAATTAATTTTATTTTAGAAATTTAATTTAATTTAAAACTCAAGATAATTTTTCTTAATTGCAATTCTATTGCGTAATTAATTGGATAGTTTATGACATATTGTTAAAAAAAAAAATTTAACATTTAGGACATACATCATGCATTCATATATTCTATATCAACAATAAACATACATCATCATTATTAGGATGATTATTTTGAATATCGTTGTAGAATAGATATATAACCAAAGAGATAAATGACTGTCCTTCATAAAGGACCTAAGTCAGAGTAGTGACCATATATAGTCACATTTCCATCCTAAAACTAAACATAAAGTGTTTACAACATATACAATAATTCTTTTGTGGCATCACCTTCCTTTGAATTCTTCCTAGTCTCATCATCCTTATTGTCAGCCCCCATCTTTATAATATATCACAAGCACATACACAGAGCAAAAAAAACAAAAAGAAAAAGAGTGGAGATATATATAACCTCAATCATTTTCACAAAAGGTTTGTAGGATAACCTGCAACCTATAAAGTAGACAAGTTGTTAGCAAACAAATGCAACGGGAATCCTAGGATTTAATCTAAGTTATCATAAAACAACCCAGACTTTCACAATACATATGGATCCATACCCCCTCTCTGATGATTATCATCAATTATCAGGAATCATGACAAGTAATTGGGAGCTCGTATTGCAAGAGCGAAAATCGCACAAGAAAGGAGGTTGAATTGTGTGTTTTAAAAACTTTCAATTAAACAAAAAGTGAGTTAAAAAAAATGTTTGAGTGAAAGGATAAAAGAGAACAAAAACACAAAGGTTTTATACTGGTTCACTCAAACTTGAGTTACGTCCAGTCCCTTCACCGAGAAGGTATTCATTAACCAGCCTTAAGTTACACAAGTATTCTTTCACTGCCTTTTTAGGCTTTACAATGCAATCAACCCAGATTGCTTAACCACCCAAGTATTCTTTCTCACTAAGCCTCTCCAAGCTTTCACAACATAAACAATTGTTTACAACGACAATAACTCATTATGTGAGAGTTTGAAAGTTTAAGCACTATACAGAATTTCTTCAAAAAATATTCTAAAATCATCTAAAAGACGTAAGAGAATTTGTTCTTTTTCAATATGTTTCATAATCAGCGTCTTTATCTCATGTATTTTCATTCTTCTTTCTTGATATATATATATAGTCTTCATAATAAAAGAGTCGTTGAAGAGGATTTAACTTTAGTCTTCAAGAAGGAGGTGCATGTATCGAGTTTGCAAATAAGTCAAAAAAGATAAGTTTTGATCTTACACCAAAACAGAAAGTGCAGGACTGTGTTGACAATCTGCTTTTCTAATCATTCTTCATTTGGCATGGCAGCTTGATAAAATGACTTCTTTTTTCTGCATTGCTATGCTTATGCACTGAAATGTATCTGTCTTTCATTTAATACTTGAATTATTTGAACGTTAGATCTCTTAAAAAGGTAAAGCATTAGTCTCGAGATATGTATATATATGAAAGACGTATAGATTGGACTAGTAAAAAAAAAAAAACTTAGCCATTTAAGGACTTACATTTGGATGAGTCTAGTACAAGTGTCTAAGCTTAAGACACTTAGTCCATGGAAGGACACTTACTCTTGGACAGTCGTCATATATGAGTATATTGGACACTCGTTAAGACTAGCACGTTAGATGCCACGGCTTTGAACGCTATAAGTTTGGTAAGTTTAAACTAAAACTTAGACTTTAATAAGTTTGTTATCTTCAAAATTTTGAAGGACTAGACGCTTCATATGTCTTTGGTACCAACAATCTCCCCCTTTTTAATGATGACAAACCTTATTAATTTTTAAGTTTTGTGGATATATATCAGAGAGAAAGCGTATGTATAAATAGGTTTCAATAGAACTTACTATACTCCCCATGAGTCTGATGTGTAAAGTTTGCGTACTTTGAGACATATAACATATTAGTCTAGATAAATATCCAAGCATCGAAGTATAAAATGTTTATGCATGAATGTCGTGTGATGCAAAAGTTAATCAGACAGAGATCAAGGCATCAAAGTAAACAAACAAAACTTAAGGGAAAAACAGATCATACAAAAAACTTATACTTTATTTCTCCCTCTTTGTCATTAGCAAAAACAAACAAACACAAGAAGGGTAAAAAAAATCATCACTGTCACTTAGGCTCTAAGGGAGGTGGAGGTGGAGATGAAAATGAAGATGGTTGCAAAGTTCAGCGGAGTTCTTGTTGGTTTTGGAGAATTTGTTGTCGGAGTGATAGAATGGGTTGAAGTTGGTTGGTGACGTATTGTTGGATGGCAGGATCAACAATTGAAAATGGTGAAGGGGCAGTAATAGAGATAGGAAGGCTTGCAAAGGCTTGGGAAGTGGGAGTTGGTGGTGGTGGAGGTGTTTGTGAGGGTGGTTGAGAAAGGGTTGGTGGTTAAACTTTAATGGGTGGAGGTGGTGCTTCTAAGAACTTTAGGTTGAGAATTTAGAGTTGGTATAGACGTGGTGTTTCCCAAGGGTATGGCAACTTGAAGGATTTTGGGTGTGTGAGAGCAACAATAAGAATGTAGAGAATGGACTTCTCTGTACCTAAAAGCAGATGCTTGTCAGCTGGACGAACGAAGGTGGCGGATATATTAGAGAAATGAAAGACACGAGCTAGACGCTGCATGTATTTACAAGTCTCCACTATTGTAGGTTTAGCCTTGTCGTTTGGTGAGAGTCCACTGCCAGATACTTCTTGCTCATAGGTGAACATATGTTGGTGCCAAAAGCGTTCAACATCCTCCTCGTCCATTGCTTGTGTTAGACGGTTAGCCCTATACCAGTCTAGAGTAATGCTTGGATGTTGTTGAAACTCCACTCTAGACAGTAAGGGCAAGGGAGGGGTATTGGTCAAAATCTTCACCTTTTTGTTGTTTACATCTAAGGTTGGAAGCCTTGGGCAAATGCGGTCAGGTTGGATGCGGACAGTTGTGGACGGTTTGATGTGTTGAATGGAAGGGATGAATAGCTGATTCTTCAAAGTTGTAGAGCTCTTCACATAGTTGCAAAACATATGTTCGAACGGTGAGGGGAAGAATCCAACTTCTTCAGGATCCAATGGCCTGAATTTTAAGTCTGCTGGCCTGATGTGGATAGTCCACTCGGATGCTCGACTACGCCTTTGTTGTATGGCTTGTTCAATCTCCTCAATTGGAGGTATTTTGTGTTGAAGTACTCTAGAGGGTGTGCAGTGAGGCACCAAGCTCGCACAAGTTTTGGATATCTCCTTTTGATGAACTGCTTGAGCTGCAAATGTTCAATTGATCTAGGAGGTAGAGCCAAGTATGCTTCAGAAGGTTAATGGATGTAGTCGTCCATATATCGCTCAGGGAAGATCGATGAGTAGTCAAAGTTGAAATCTGGCTCAAATAGAGGCTCTAGACGCAAGATGATTGCATTATTGTCCACTAGATTTTGCTGATTTCCTTCAACAAATAGCAAAGGCCATTACTTTTTGGTTTTCTCTAAGTTTTCCTGTCAGGTGGAGGATGTGTCCATGGGAATGATAGAGGATGATGAAGGTTGTTTGGGGGGCTTTATGGAAAGGTATGGTTTAGTGAGTTTGGGAGTGGGAACGGTGTAGGTATAACCATCATCACCAGGCAGTAACATGTTTGGTTCAGGTGCGGTTAGTGTTTGTGTTTGTGTTTGTGTTTGGTCAAGGGAGATGGGTTACTCAACAGGTTCAATGATCATAGAGTTAACAAACCTTTCTTCAGATACAACAACAGCATCAGAGGAAGATAACTTACTTTGCTTTGGTTTTACTGTTGTTTGTTGTGATTCTGTTGGTCATTTGGATGAAGGAGTGGGTTGGACAGTTAAGGCTTGCGGTTGGGGCAGAACTGCAACAATGGTAGTCTTTTCTTTCTTCAAAAGAACTTTGATAGGCTCATTGTCCTCATCATTAGATTCAACTATTAGCTAGAGTCTTCTTTTAGTAGGAGTGGGTGCGGGTGCAGTTGCAGTTGGTGGAAGAGCAGGTGCAGGTGGAGGAAGAGCAGCAACTAGAGGAGCAAGCAAAGTAATAGGTTGTTGTGTCTTAGACCTTGTTGCTCTGGATGACCTAGTTCTGGATGGTTACCTTTTGGTGGACAATTTGGCAGCTGCGATAGGATAGACGAATAGAGCCTTGTCGTCCGTCGGCTCAGCTGGTTGGAAAGCTTGTTGAGCAGCTTGTTGTTCAACAGGTTGAGGTACTTCCTCAACTGTTTCTTCCTTGACGTCCATCGTCTTGTCAGACTTCTCCAAGGGCATCAACGCAAAGCCAGCTCTCATCTGGGCAATGTTGTTACGACCAAAAAGCACTTGGTGAACCTATGGCCACCACCCTGTATCCTGATCTCAGTTTGCTCACCAACAGACAGAGCAAAGAAAGCATGATATACCTTCCACAGCCAAAATATTCTATTTAGAAGTACAGCATAGGTAATCTGGTCATGTTCTCCTTGTCCCTTCATAATCTAGATGATGTTGCTCAGTATGAGGTAAGGGAGATTGAACTGCTGTCCTGTAATCATATGGAACAAAGCGAACTGGTGCAGGAATGCTACGCTGTCCTTGGACCCAGCTTTGTGTAGTATGCCTTTGTTTAGAAACTGCCGGTATACCTTGCCTTCCTTTGTCAGCTTGCTATACTTGACTAGTCCTTCACATTTTTGGTCCCATCAAAGTTGCATCTATAGTTTCATGTCCTCCAAAACTGTTCTCCCAGCCATTTTTAAAACATGATCTAGCCTATTCGCAGCCAATGGCTTGTGCTACGCTCCTTAAATCTAGAATGACCGTTACTTCCATAATAGTACCAACTATATTTGTTTGAGAGAACTCTGTAGATTTCCAGAAGTGTCTGATGAGCTTTGGGTAGATAATCTCATTCAGGTTGAAGTAGTTGAAAATTCCACATATCATCAGGTTGTGCTTGACCTTGACACCCACGTCGTCGAGAGCTTGAATGTCAAAGCAACTTTTTATTAGGATAATAGCGTTGTCCAGGCTTTCCACACGAGCCACAACCTTTATGGCATTGTCAGTTTTCTCTATCACCATGGTTGAAGATTTGATAGTTAGGGTTCGAGAGCTTTCGGGAAAAGGAGAGAGTTTCAAAGAGAAAGCAAAAGTCAGGTAAGTGTTTGGTTTGTAGGTGTTAAAGTGTATAGGAAGTAACTGATGGGTTTTTTGTTTTGGCAATTTTTCAAAATTTGAAGAACGCATTAAATGCTGGTTCAGGCGCATACGTTTCACGAGGGCAGTTTTCGGTGCATAAGTGACTTAGACAAGAATAAAGCATTTATTTCAAATCATTATCAGTGAAAACATGATTATGTACGGATGAAGATTTTTATGCACATAAATATGAATCGTTATGGAATGTGAATAGTTATGCTAATGGATGCATGCATGATGGACGGTGTAATGATAATGGACGCTATATGTCTTTGAACGCTACTTGTCTTTGGACGGTCAAGGCACATAAGAGAAAAATATTCCTTTATAAATTCTATACTAAGACGATCTCGAATATGAATGAGTTTATCTTCAGGAAGTGGTTTTGTAAATATATCTGCTAATTGATTTTCAGTGTTAATAAACTGAATATCAATAACCCTTTTTTGAACATAATCTCTTATAAAGTGATGTTTTATTTCAATGTACTTTGCTCTAGAATGCAATATAGGATTTTTTGATAAATTTATGGCAGCAGTATGATCATAGAGGATAGGAATTTTACTCTCATAGATACTATAGTCCTTTAGCTGATGCTTAATCCACATAATTTGTGAGCAATAGGATGCTGTTGATATATACTCTGCTTTTGCTGTGGATGGGGCAATCGACCCTTGTCTTTTGCTCGTTCAGGAGACAAGATTTCCACCAATGCATTGACATCCTCCACTGGTGCTTTTTCATTCTATCCTATCTTTAGCATAGTTAGCATCATAAAATCCAACTAAGTCGTATTCTTTATTCAACTTAAAGCATAGACCAAGGTTAGTGGTTCTTTTTAAGTATCTAAATATTCTTTTTACCATTGTGAAATGTGTTTCTTTAGGATCAGATTGAAAACGAGCATATAGACATACACTAAACATGATATCAGGTCTGGACGTTGTAAGATATAACAGAGATCCTATCATACCTGTGTATATGGTTTTGTCTACCTTTTTGGATTTGTCGTCCAGTCCAAGTATCGAAGATGGATACATTGGTGTGCTCATTTCTTTAGCATCATCCATCTTGTACTCCTTGAGTAGTTCTTTTGCATACTTTGTTTGATATATGTATATGCCATTGTTAGTTTGTTTCACTTATAATCCTAAGAAGAATTTCAGTTCTCCTATCATGTTCATCTCAAGTTTTATTGTCATAAGCTTAGAAAAATCCTTGCACAGAGCGTTATTAGCACTAAATATAATATCGTCCATATATATTTGTGCAATAATAAAATGTGAGTGGATGTTTTTGCGAAATAGAGTAGTGTTTACTTTTCCTCGTGTGAAACCATTTTCTAAAATAAAATAGCTTAACTTTTCATACTAAGCTCTTGGAGCTTGCTTAAGTCCATATAAGGCCTTCTTTAGTTTGAAAACATGTTTAGAAAAAGTGTCACACTTAAACCCCAGGGTTTGTTTCACATAAACTTCTTCATTTATTATACCATTGAGGAATGCACTTTTTACATCCATTTGATAAAGCTTCATATTACTATGAGCAGCAAATGAAAGTAAAATGTGAATGGTTTCTAGTCTAGCAACTGGTGCAAAAGTTTTAGTGAAGTCTATGCCTTCTTGTTGAGAATAGCCTTGAGCTACAAGTCTAACTTTGTTTCTTATCACTTTACTTGCTTCGTCCAACTTGTTATGAAACACCCACTTTGTTCCTATTATGGATTTATCTTTAGGTGCAGGAACTAGCTTCCACACGTTGTTTCGCTCAAATTGACATAGTTCTTCCTTCATGGTAATAATCTAGCCTTCGTTCAGGAGAGCTTCATCTACTGTCTTTGGTTCCATCTAGGAAATCAAGGCAGTTTGAGCTTACTCCTTGAAGGTTGATCTTGTCCTGACATGATCACGTACACTTCTACGAATTTGATCTTCTGTCCATTGTCATCCAGTTGGTTCTTTTTGTTCTTCCTTTGGATCGTCCAACTGGGTTTTGGACGCTGGTTGCTTGGAATCGTCCAACTTCATATCTGCGAAGGATTCGTCTAGCTTTGATAGTTCTTTATCAGGCTTATTGTCATTAAACTTTACTTGAATGGCTTCTTCAACCGTTAAGGTTCTAGAGTTATAAATTCTATATGCCTTGGTCGTTTCAGAATAGCCTAACAATATTCCATTATCACACTTAGAATTAAACTTTCCAAGATTGTTCTTAGTGTTTAAAATGAAACATTGACACCCAAAAGGATGAAGATATGATATGTTGGGTTTTCGTGCTTTCCATAATTCATTGAGAGTCTTTTTTAAAATAGGTGTAATATATATTCTATTTTGTACATAACATGTTGTGTTTACAGCTTCAGCCCAGAAGTGTTTAGGAGTGGAGTTATTATTAAGCATAGTTCTAGCCATTTCTTGTAATGACCTATTCTTTCTTTATACTACACTATTTTGTTGAGGTGTACGTGGTACAGAGAAGTTGTGGAGAATTTCGTTCTCCTCTCAGAATCCTTGAAAACTTTCATTTTCAAACTCTCTTCCATGATCACTTCTAATTGAGACTATGTAAACACCTTTTTAATTTTGGATTCTTTTGCAAAAAATAGAAAATACTTTGTAAGACTTATCCTTGTGTTTTAGGAACATAACCTATGTCCATTTAGTATAATCATCTACTACAACTAACCCATATTGTTTTCCACTAAGAGAGATTGTTCTAGTAGGTCCAAACAAATCAATATGTAGAAGTTCAAGTGGTCTAGTAGTGGAAACAATATTCTTTGAATCAAAAGAGCTTTTCACTTATTTCCCTTTCTGATATGCATGACAGAAAACATTAGATTTGTATACAAGATTTGGAAGTCCTCTTACAAGGTTATGTTTGTTTAGCTTTGAGATTAATCTCAAGCTTGCATGTCCAAGTTTCTTGTGGCAAACCCATTGATTTTCGTTGATGGATACTAGACACGATACATTTTGATTTGTAAGGTCATTTAGGTCAATCTTACATAGATTGCTTTACCTCTTAGCAGAAAAAAAAAATATAGATCCATCCAAGTTTCTAATTGTACATTCATCTTTGTCAAAGGAGACACTATGTCCACTGTCACATAATTGACTTATGCTCAGCAAGTTGTGTCTAAGTCCTTCAACATATAAAACATTTTCAATAGAAGAAAAATGGTGCTTACCTATTTTACCTATACCTGTAATCTTACCCTTCTGATTTCCTCCAAAGGTGACCTATCCACCATTCTTTGGTTGGAGGCTTTGGAACATAGACTTTTCTCTTGTCATGTGTCATGAACAGCCACTGTCCAGGTACCATGACTGGTGTTTCCTTTCTGTTGTCAAGCACATCTGCAATAGGAATAATCATGGACTTAGGTACCCAAATGGACTTGGGTCCTTTCTTGTTAGTTTTAATGGCATTGGACGCCTTCGTGACTAAACGATGAATGCATCGAGATGATTCATGACCGATTTTTCCACAGTATTTGCGATGAGTAATAACTTTAGCTGTTCCAGATACTTCTTTTTTAATAAAGCCAAGTCCAGACTTGTTATGTGGACTTCTTCTATAAGATAAAATCTTCTTTAAATTTTCAGTCCCATTGATGAATTTGAATTTGGATAGACTTTTTTTTAGGTGGTTTACTTCCTTCTGAAGTTCTATGGCTTCATTTGGAGGCATCACTTCTGGAACATCTTTTGCCTTTAATTTTTCATTCTCTCTCAAAATATTTTCATAATTTTCTTTAAGCAAATTGAATTCTTTTGTTATTTTTGAATTTTTTTTTTCAAATGTTTGTAGTACTGAGAGAGTTGAAGAATTACAAAGCAATTCATTATATGCTTCTTGAAGGAAAATTATGTCATCAAAATTTACCTCATCTTCTTGCTTATCCTCTGAGCTTTTTGAACTAGTCTTTACCATGAGACACAGATTTGCTTCTTCCTCTCCTTTTTCTTCCGACGATGATAGGTCCATATCCTCCCAAGTAGCCATGAGTCCTTTCTTCTTCTTTTGAAGAAAGTTTTCTTTTTCTCCTTTTGTAGGCTTGGACATTCAGCTTTGAAGTGTCCAAGCTTCTTATATTCAAAGCAGACTGGTGGACTCTTCTCCTTGGGCTCCTTGCTAAACTTCTCGGTTAAGTTTCTAGCTCTGGACCCTCCTTTCTTTTTCCATATGGCTTATATCTTTCTTGATATGAAAGATATCTTGTCCTCATTAGAGTCATCTTCTTCGGATGCTTCCTCAGAAGATTCTTCCACGTTCAGGGCTTTGGACGATGATCCCTCTGTTGGATGCTGGACACTTAAGGCAATGGACTTTCTTTTCTTTTCTTTGTCTTGTTTTAGCTCGAACTCATGAACCTTGAGAGTTCAAAGTAGCTCTTCCATGGAGAGTGTTGTTAAGTCCTTGGACACTCTCAATGTTGTAACCTGTAGTCTCCACTATCTAGGAAAACTTCTTAAAATTTTGTCAATATAATCATAGTTATCATAAGTTTTACCTAGGGATCTCAAGTTATTTATGATAGTTTGAAATCTACCAAACATAAGTTCAATAGTTTCACTATCATCTATAGTAAACAGTTCATATTGTCTTACAAGAAAGCTTAGTTTGGATCTCTTTACTTGTGAGGTACCCTCATAAGTAAGCGCAAAAGTATCCCACATCTTTTTAGCACTTCTTAAGTTGTGCACTTTTCATATTCTGATTTAGATAAAGCGCACATAATAGCATTTCAAGCTTTAAAGTTGAACAAGTACCTTTGTTTGTGTGCTTCTGTCCACTGACCTCTAGGTATCTCAGTTTCGGTTTGGTCTAAAGGTAAATAGTCACCAGTTTCCACCATATCCCACATGTCGATATAACATGCGTCAAAGAATGCTATCATTCTTTGTTTCTAGTAGTCATAGTTTTAACCTTTGAAGAGTGGTGGTCTGTTTACAGCTTCTTCTTCTTTATTCATGTATGCTCAGGATCTTTTTACCCCTGCATTGTTAGATGTTCAACCCCAACAGGTTGAGCTCTGATACCAATTGAAAGAGCGAAAATCGCACAAGAAGATGGGCTGAATTGTGCATTTTAAAAACTTTCAATTAAACAAAAAGCAAGTTAAAAAAAATAGTTTGAGCAAAAGGATAACGGAGAACAAGAACACAAAGTTTTTATACTGGTTCATTCACACTTGAGCTACGTCTAGTCCCTTCATTAAGAAGGTATTCACTAACCAATCTTAGGTTACACAAGTATTCTTTCACTACTTCTTCAGGCTTAACAACGCAATCAACCCAGATTGCTTAATCACCCAAGTATTCTTTTTCACTAAGCCTCTCCAAGCTTTCACAACAAAAATAGTTGTTTACAACGATAAATAACTCATTATGTAAGAATTTGAGAGTTTAAGCACTATATAGAATTTCTTCAGAAAATATTATAAGATCATTCAAAAGACGTAAGAGAGTTATTTCTTTTTCAATATGTCTCACAGTCAGCATCTCTGTCTTATGTATTTTCATTCTTCTTTCTTGATATATATAGTCTTCATGATAAAAGAGTCGTTGAAGAGGATTTAGCTTTAGTCTTCAAGAAGGAGGCGTGTGTATTGAGCTTTCAAATAAGTCAGAAAAGATAACTTTTGATCTTGCACCAAAACAGAAAGTGCAGGACTATGTTGACGGTCTTCTTTTCTGATCATTCTTCATTTGGCATGGTAGCTTGATAAGCTGACTTCCTTTTTCTACATTGTTGCGCTTATACACTGAAATTTATCTGTCTTTCATTTAATGCTTGAATTATTTGAACGTTAGATCTCTTAAAAAGGTAAGGCATTAGTCTCAAGATATGTATATATATGAAAGACGTATAGATTGGACAAGTAAAAAAAAAAACTTAGCCGTTTAAGGACTTACATCTAGACGAGTCTAGTACAAGCGTCTAAGCTTAAGACACTTAATCCATGGAAGGAGAGTTACTCTTGGACGGTCATCATATATGAGTATATTGGACGCTCGTTAAGACTGACACATTAGACGCCACAGTTTTGGATGCTGTAAGTTCGATAACTTTAAACATAAACTTAAACTTTAATAGGTTTGTTATTTTCAAAATTTTGAGGGACTAGACGTTTCATACGTCTTTAGTTCCAACACGTATATCCCCTCACAAGGTACCGACATCCATGTCGTAATCATCATTATCCTCAAGGTATGAACCCCTAAACTAAAGGGGTATACACTACACCAATTTTGGTGATGCTGAGCAAGTGTTAGGGTTATCAAGTCAGTTTACGTGATTTGTTCCAGCTCAAAGGTGTTATCCTAATCATTGGATCGTTCACAACTCGATGCCTGTACCCTCTAGACCTTTCCAGTGGTTCCTGCCTTCATCCCGCAGTGTACCAAACTGTAACTTTTCATATACAGGCACACATGCTCTTACAGCATGGTCCTCACATCAACAAACTTTATTCATGACTTGGGTACTAAGTTATAACTTTTACTTTTCAAAAATCTGGCAGAATTTCTTTGGTCACTGACAATGTTAGTTTCTCAGAGATAACATCTTATCTCTACTCTAAATAATATTATAATATTAAAGATGATTATTAAATGTAGCAATTACAAAACCAAGCATAGAAAATATATTTATTTTCTAATTCCATTTAAAATTTGGTTCTTATAATTTTCTTGAAATTATATTTGCTAAAATATTTTCAAAGTAAAATTTAAATATATATATATATATATATATATATAATAATTTCTTTGATTCAAATTTATTCAAAACTTGTTTTAATAAATATTATTATCATAAATTTAAATAAGATTGCTGCAAAATATTTTTCCTTTCTCTCTCTCTCCTTTAAGTGTGTGTGTGTATATATAATAGTATTCAAAATTTTTGTCACATATTTCTAGTTTAAATAATTACTAAAATAATAATAAGAAGAAGAAAATAATTTTTCTTATTAATTTTTATTATATAGGGCCGACAGCCCATTTTCACTAAATGAAGGTTTCTAAAAATTTTAACGCATAATTTTTATCATCAAACATATTTTTTAAATTAGCAATAATAGTAATAATAGTTAAAAAAAAAAATTTCTTCCTTCTTCTTTGTAAATCAAATGGGCCGCATACACACTCACCCCAAATCAACAGATTTTTAATTTTTTTCCTCATAAAAATCACCTTCCAAACCAATTATTGATAATATTTAAACAAAAACAACTCATACATATATGATTAAACATTAACACATCAAGATCATCCATGAATAAGCATCAACCATTCAAGATATAATCAAATAAAATTTTAAACCAATCAATAGCAACAACTCATAACAATAATAAGATTCAAAGCTTTAAAATAGTGAAAATTTTGAAACTAATAGGGATTTGGGGGGCAAATCCCTCTACAAACCCATTGATCAATGATTGAAGAAGTTGTTCCCCACTCCCTCTCTTTATCTTAATGGAAGCTTTGATGGAAAGAGAGGAGAAGGTTGAAGAAGATGAGCTTTGAGTCACATACACCAAGATAAACCACCCTTTAATCTCAAATTAGCACTAAAGTGAGTGTGTAGTGTGTTTAAGTGAGAGAAAAAAAAAAAGAAAATGAGAGAGGAAGAGAAGAAGAACTTGGCAGGAGAGAAGAAGAAAGAGAAAAGGAGTTTTGAGTGAAAAAAAAGTGGTAATTTTAATAAGTAAACAAGTGATTAAAACAACAATTAGTTATTTAAAATAAAACAAAACCATTTGAAATTATCCAAAGCATTTCTTGATAGCCAAATCTGGCCTAGGTGGCGTAAAAAAAAATCTGATGGTGCTTATCCAAGATTTTCCAAATTTTTTATTACTTAATTAGTATAAATTAATTTAAATATATGAGTTTTTGGACTTTTAAAAGGTGCTTATGGGCCTTAACTTGTTCTTCACGCCCAAACCCACTAAAACATCATTTTTTTTAAAAAAATTATTATTTTTTAATTTATTTATAATTATTTTATGTTAAAATGCTAAATAATTACATAATAAATCAATTTTGTTCAAAAATAATTAGTATTTTCGATTTTTTTAAAATTTTAATTTTAAATAAATTTTTTCAAATTAAGATCAACATATTATAATTTTTTTAAATTTTTATAAGCCAAATAGTCTCTAGTTGGCCTTTTATAGTCAACCAAGGACATTTTGATCATTTCACACAGACAAATTTAATTAATTTTTAAAAATTTCTAAAATTATATTTTATTCTTCTAAGCATTCTTCTAACTTAAAAATGTATTTTAAACATACTTTTACCATTTTATCTTATTATTAATGTTTTTAGGAATGTAATGGTCATTTTTTCATTTCTCAGGTCCTAGCCCAGAAAAATTATTAAAAATCTAAATTTTATAGTTCTCATTATTCTGAACGCAATAGTGAGGATCACAATTTTGAGATTCTCATTTGATTTTTCAAAATTAAATATAGAATGAATAGAAAAACAAGTCAAATAAGTAAAAGTGAGGGTGCTACAAATTTAGTCCCTAAGATTATAATAGATGATCAAATTAGTCCTTGAAATAAATAAAATGATAAATTGATCCTGAATTTGTAATGGTTAATTAAATTGATCCCTAAAATTAAAAGTCTTAATTACACTTTTTGCCTCCTAAATTTTAAAATTTCATGAATTTTGACCCTAAAGTTTTTTTTTCACATTTTAATGCTAAACTTATAAAATTTCATAAATTGTATCCTTAGATTCAATAATTCACGTAGGTAGGATTTGAACCCTTGACTCCTTCTTTCTCCACAACCACAAAGCCATTAAGTTATTTGAATTGTTTAGTTTATATATAAACTAAAAATATTATATATAAATATATATATATATATATATATATATATATATATATATATATTTCTACATCTGCATTTGTTTATTACAATTATGGTTCCCCAAGTGTATGTTAAAATTTATTGTATAAGAAAATATTAAAATTTAAAATGATAAATTTATTTATTAAATATTTTTAATTATATAAATTTATAAATTATACAATTTTATTTATTAAATTATATAAAATTATTGTTGTTGTCCTTAATCAAAAACATAGAATCAGTACAAGTGAAAAAATATTTAGAGTGTTTTAAAAGGGAATTATCAAATTAGATGTTTAAATGAAAGTCAGGTATGTAAAGTACATCTTAAAGGCTGAATTCATAAGTTAGGTTGACATTGCCAATGGCTCTAATTGCAACCTTAGAATTGTTTAGTAGAGTAACAAATTAGACAAAAAAGTGTAATCGTAAAAAAATCTAGGGAGTTATAAATGTAGGAAAGTGTTTAAATTGGGTTCTTCATATGTAGTGAGATTAGAAAGAACCATACCAATGTTTCCATTGTCCACTTAATTTATGTCTTGAATGACTGACTTGGCTATTTGAGTCTATAGGTATACAATCATCTGTTGATACTGCTAATGAATTAAGACTAAATCAAGGTTAGGTGAAAAATGGTTATTAGTCACCTAATTCACAACTTGAGTGGATTGTGGATTCTTGCCTTTCTTTTGGCTCGGGGGATAACGATGGAGCTTAAAACACTTGTACTTGGTATGACCAAGGCATCCACAGTTATCAGACAAGGGTGGATCTTTGTCTTTCTTGAAGAACTTTTGCTTAGAACTTATGCATATCGTAAGGTGTAACGACCCAACTATCGTCACTAAACATACACCAAATACTCTTTATCAGGTGAATAAAATCAATCATAGCATATATATATATATATATTGTACATATCAACTGAGAGATCCATCTATCTCTCCTAGTACCATACATGCACATCAGTATATCTTTCATCATCATATCATATCAACAATGGGACAACACCAGCCCATATCAAAGATATCAAAATATACAAGTGTCAGGGAAACGAAATACAAAACTCACTCCCTATAACTGGTCAATCTATACAATTCCTTCAAAAGAAAACTATACAAAACAACACTTCCAAAACAAAAGGGGTTGCCTCGCAAGCAACTCCACCATCATCTCTGAGCAACCAGATCCACTAAAGCCTCACCATCTGCTCCCACAGCATAGGAAGTGATCATCACAGGCACACCAACACAAGCAGCAACAACAAGACAACCAACAACAACAAAACATGGCAAGGGTAAGCTTACTACAACAATGACATAACATATAATCATGGAGATCATCAATAATTTAAAACATTCAATCACAAGTAATCACCAAAAATTCACAACATTCAATTATGAGTCTATAGCACCTCATCATACATCTAGAGTCCTCAATGTCTACACACAAAATATTCATATAGAAGGGTTCTCAACTCAGGACTCCACTTTTCATCACAATCACCTCAACTATGTCAATGCATGATGACACGACTCTTGAAAGATTTACAACATATCAGGCGATCAGCTAGGTCTCACCCCTTACTGTGGCCTATTTAAGCACCATTCAGGGATTGCCAAACTCTGATCTGTGGATAAGCTTAGTGGTTTGTCAGGATAAGTGTATATGGATGGTGGCTTACAGCGACACAAAGCCTACATCGCCTTGGCCTCCTGTGGAGTCATCCATCCACCCATCCCTAAAGGCCCATCATCAGTTGCCCCACGTCATATCCAACACTAGGTTGGAGGCCTATCTGAGTACCAACTAGTCACCATCCAACTAACGTGCCTACCCACACCCCGGCATGAGGTCTATCGTCAGCTACCTCAGTCGCCAACTATGCATGAATGCATGTACTACATACCATCAATTACTCAACCACAACCAATAAACATACGACATATATATGTATATCAATACAACTAGTGGCAAAGAGGTCCATCGTCAGCTACCTCACATTAACACTCAACATCCATCAACACCATATTGGCCCCAAACCGGCCTCAATCATAATCAACAGGTAAGGTCCTATCTAAGCAGCCCATCTCGTGAGGAACAATATCATACATCATAAGCAAAGGTCCTATCTAAGTAACCTTCCACTCAACTATCGCTTTCCAACATTATCACACAACCTCACAACGATAATAAAGAAAACCAAGAATCCAGTTTAGAATTATAACAACATGTGGAGGTCCTATCTAAGCAACCTTCCACTTCAACAACATATCCAACAATCTAAAAGTGGTTGAAACAATCAACCTCACAAACCATTAACAACCTCACTCATGGCCATTCATTATATGATGACACAAACATCCTTAACAATCATGTATACAATATGAATTGGCCTTTCTTGTAGAGTTTTAACATTTTTCCAAAGTTCCCAATTATTATACCAAACATTAAACCAATAGCATTCAACCCCATCTTTATGTTTCTTAAAATTTCAACTTTAATGGTCCATACATGGCATCACAAAATTGACACAAAGCATCTCAAAAATAGGGAAGAATTAGGGGTTTTGTCACCCAGTGCCGTACTCTTGTCGCCCGGTGTCAACATCATAGAGAGCATCAGTAAAAATCGGAGAAAATGTCGCCCAGCGTCACTTTTTATTGCCCGGTGACAAAATCCGTCGCTATAGGCAAAATTTTCGTCGCCAAACTAAAATTCCGTCGCTAATTGACAGCATTTCAGACAACATTTTGTCAACTGTCGCTCGGCGACATAAACTGATGCCCCGGTACCGAATCGCAATTTCTGCAGTTGCAGGGAAGATGACCCACTACTATTATTGACAAAATCAATCCATCCCAAGCACCACAAAACGATTCTAGACACTTTAAATACATTCTTAACCGATTACATTTTGATTTCTCCCACTAATCATCCACAAATTTTGAAAACCCCTTTTCAAAACCCATTTTGTCAAAAATGTACCCCCAACTCAAGCACAACCAGATTTGGAACGAATCCAAGGTAAGATTCACACAAAATCATGCTCATGCATAAAAAATATACAAGTGTAAATAGGGATGGCAAAAAAACCCGCGCTCGCAGATATCTGCGGATACAATCTGCCATGGGTAGAAAATGGGTACCCTAAATGGATACCTGCAGATATTTTAAATGGGTATATCCGCTACCCGTTTATAAACGGGGCGGGTACGGGTATCATGGTACCCGTACTCGCGGATACCCGCTACCCGTAATTATATATTTAGTTAAATACTTTTATATATTAATATAGATAAAATTATATAAATTTATCCAAAATTTTTAAAACAATTGTTTATTATGAGAGAAATCTTATACAATTATATTACAAGAGAAAAAGAACATAAATTTGTGAGCATTTAAACTATTTTTTTTAAGAAAATTTGTTAGAATAATTAAAAGTTATATTCAAAGTGATTATTTTAAACAATAACTCTTTAATTTATAGATTTAAATTTATAAATTTAAAGTGATATTTATAGTATTTTATGATTGTCCACAACATATAAAATAAATTTATTTTATTTATTTATTTTATTCTTTGAAAGTATCCACAGATACTAAAAATATCCGCGAGTATCTACTTAACGGATACCCGCGTGGGTAACGAGGCAGGTATGGGTACGGATTTTGTTTGGCAGGGCGGGTACGGGTACCCGCGTACCCGCCCCGCCCTATTGACATCCCTAAGTGTAAGCTTCCCTTACCTCTTGGAGCTTCCGAATCCGAGCTTGGGAAAGGGAAAAACATGAGAAAACCCAACTCTTGAGCCAAACCTTCAGAGCAACCACCACTCCTCACCAAAAGGATAGAGAGGCTAGGAATTTTGCCTCTACGTAATGGGTTTGAGAGAATTTTGAGAGAGTGAGAGAAGAGAGATGTGAAAGACGAGAGGATGAGAGAGAGAAAGGGATAGGAGAATGAGAGAAATGAGAAGGGGAGGGGGTTTTATATTTTGAAACCCTCCTTGGGCCTTACAAGGCTTTAGGTCCACTAAAGCTCAAGGTCCGTCTATTCACTCTCCAAAACTCATAATGGTTCCCACTTAACTATTTTTCTCTCAACAACCTAAACCAATATCAACAACACTCTCAATTTGGCTCAAGCACATTTGTCTCAACTCCCTGAACTCAGATAGGAATTCCAAGTTTACAACATACAACTAACACCATCCAACAACAATTAACAATAATCCACTCATTTATTTGTTTTTAAACACCATAGTCACATATTAATTTTTCACTTTTAGTTATTAAACCACTAAATCATGCATTAAGAAAACACGGTGTTATATAAGGCACATGCTAACTGGTTTTCAGTAGATGGAAAGACATTATTGATCTCTTTCTGTTTCTTCTCTTGAACCACCAGTGAATAAACTTTGTTGATTGATGTGAGGGGATCCATGAGTAAGATCTACCCCCTAATCTAATTAAATTGTTCATTTAGCCCCATAAGGAAGGTAAGAACATACTCATTATGAAGATAATTCACCAAGTTCTGTGCTTCGCCATATGTGTAGTCATGAATGGGTCGATATTCACTCATTTTCTCCCAAATTGCCTTAATTACAGTGAAGTATTGATTGACTATTGATGGACCTTAAGAATGGTTTAATAAATCTTTCTTTAGCTGGAACATGTATAAGTCGTTGTTTTGTTGACATCTTTCATATGGATCGAGCCATATTGTAGAAGCTGACAAAGAATATGCGTGCAACAGTTTCTTTCGAGATGGAATTCAAGATCCATGAAACAACTATATTGTTGTTTTGAAGCCAAAAAGGATACAAAGAATCTGTTTGCAATGGTGTAGTGATGGTACCATCAACAAAACCTAACTTGTTTTTAGCACCCAAAGCAATCATCATGGCAAATCACCAAGAATCGTAATTGTCTCAAGTGAGGGGTTGAGAAATAAGAACTGCACTAGGATGATGTACTAAATGCAAAAGGAAATGATTCATATGTCCCTTCATTGAATTGCAAAGGAAGAAGAAGATCACAAAAAATGAATGCAGAGAAAAAAGGCAAGAAAAATGCCCTAGGAGAAAAGCGTAGAAGTGTCACTCTTCTGATACCATATTGAATATGAAACTCAAAGAAAAAGCGTTGTGCTTATGATTCTCATTGGATTAAGAAAAAGTAAAAATGTCCCAAAAATATACAATGGATGATTAATATATATAGTCAAAAATAATTGAATAGTTATCCATAGTACACAGTGGTGATGATCAAACTAGGATAAAATTCTTTGTCTCAATCTCTCTATCCCTCAACTCACTTTTGTCTTTGATATGTGAATGATTCTTGATCTTTATACATTGTTGTCATCTAGGACCATATAAATTGCATTGATCAATCTCTCTACATCTCAATTGCCCACACAATCAATTGTTACCATAAGAATTTTACAAAGAATTGAATTTCGGTACCTTGTGGAACTTATTTGGAAAAATCCAATTCACCCCCTCTTAGATCTCTTGCCATTTGTTTAACAAACCCCTGCATCATGGATTTGCACAAATTTGCTTGGACAGTGTGCAAACCCCTAGACTTGAAGAAAGTTGAAGTATTGGACTAATTCTTGAAGATTCAAGGCCTAACTAGTAATTAGCAACTATAACCACTAATTTTAATTAAGTTTAATTTCAAATAGAGCTTGAATAGTAATATTTCATCTAATTACAGAGGGTTAAAGTTAGTTTTATGATTAAAAAATATTTAGATAATTTATAATAAATTTTATAAAAAAAATTGTGCAAAAACTAGCTTAATCTATACTAATTTTCAAAGGAAAATCCCAAATAAATGGTAAAAAGGGTAAGCTCATAATTTTATATTTTGAAAACATTATTATATTATTTTTAAGCTAATTTCACTAGAAAGTTATTTTTAGGTCAAGTTTGCTATTTTTCATAAATTTAGAATCAAAACTAATAAAATAAAATTGTTTCGTGAAAAATTTAGATAAAGAAGAAAAATATCCTTTCACCTTTAGAAAAATTGTTTTTGACTTAAAATAGTGTATTTTAATTGAATGTTTTAGATTTCCAAGCTTTTGGAATTATTTGAATTTAATTATACCTATTCTAGAATTTTGTTTAGTACTAGGGGAAAAATGATCATTTCACACCAAAATGAATTTATAAAATTCTAAGAAAATTCTCTCGTGTTGTATATAGTAATAGTATCCTTCCATAAAATTTTCAAATTAAAATAAGGTTATTTGAATTAATTACGCATTTTCTAAGTTTAATCTTTACGAATTAAGGGTATTTTAGTATTAACGAATTTAATTCAAAGAAAAATTTTAAATTGTATTTTTGAGAAGGGAAATTATGTATTAAATTATTTAATTTAAATTATTTAAAATTTAAAATTGAATATAATTTAAATGCCTTTATAAGCTTTAATAACTTACGTTATTCGTTAAGATGGAAAACGTGGAACTACGGGTGGAAATAAGTCGGGTCAAACTACACTTTGGTAGGCCTGAGCTTGGCTTTCATTAAAAAGATAAAACCTGAGTCTGTCCTATTTATCTGTTATAAGCCCATTTTAAAGCCCTGGGCCTTGCTTGCATAAAAGCCTGACTAACCTAGAAGCTTGCTTAAAAGGTTATTTTCTTATGAAGCCTATAAAAAGGTCAATAGGCCTATTGGCCTAAGTAGGTATGTTGGCCTAAAAAGGCCTATTGACCTAAAAAGGCCTATTAGTAATTACACATTTTTTATATTATTGTCTATTATATATGTATTATATATAATTATGTATATATAATATAACATAATACATAATATAATAATATTTTATTATATATAAATATAAATAGGTTGGCCTATTAGGTTTAGTAGGTTTTTTAAAAAGCCTAAGCCTAGCCTTTTTAATAAACAAGTTAGGCTAGGACAGGCCTTATGCAAGTTAGGTCATAGGCCCTTGATAGGCCGCTTGACCTACTTCCATCGTTACATGGAACGTCAAGAAGAAAATGTTAGCGAAAAAGTTTAAGTAATTTTCTTATGAAACTTATCTTAAGTGTGATTTGTTTTAAATTGTAACAACCCAACTGTTGCTACTGAACAACCCTACTAATCCTACTCTTACCATATAAACATGAATAAAATCATCTCATGCACATAATGAAATACATATACATCTTGAGAGACTTAGCTATTTCTTCTATAACCACTGTACATATGTTCACAACTTTCTTTCTCAGAATCAACAGAACAAAGGGTGACACCAAGGCCAAATAACAAAAGAAATATTCAAATACATCAACAGAGGATAGGGGGTACAAAACTCACTCCTTATGGCTAGTCACACTATACACCTCCATGAGAGATAAAACAGAAACTATATATATATATATATAAACAAATTAGTGACTCCTCAAGCCATGCCATCTCCAACATATAGCTCTACCTTTAACTCTGGGAAGCCGGGTCCACTAAGGTATCGACAGCTGCTCCCATGCCATAGGACGTGATCATCACAGTCACAACAACAACAGAACATCCACAACAAAACAACAAGATAAGGGTAAGCTTACTGTAACAATGATAAAGCATATGATTAAAGAAAATCACCAATAGTTCTCAACATTCACATGCGGCAATATGGCATACATTTCATATATTTAGAGTCTAATCTCAAGACCCCACGATACAACAAATCCATCACAACTATGTCAATGCATGATGACACGACTCTCGAGAGATTTACCACATCTTGGGTGATCAGCTAGGTCTTACCCCCTACCATGGCCTATCCAAGCACCATTCAGGGATTACTAAACTTTGATTTAAGAATAAACTTAGTGGTTTGTCAGGATAAGTGTATATAGGTGGTGGCTTATCGCGACTCAAGGCCTACACCACCTTGGCTTCTTGCGGAATTGCCCATCCACTCATCCCTAAAGCTCCATCGTCAGTTGCATCACGTCTCATCTAGCACTAGGTTCGAGGCCTGTCTGAGCTGCAGCTCTGGTCAACCATCCAACTTACGTGCTTACCCGCAACACAGCATGAGGTCCATCGTCAGCTACCTCAGCCGCCAACTTATGCATGAATGCATGTATCACCACACAATATATACTCAACCACAACTAGTCTACATATAGGTAGGGGCGAACCCAAACTTAGATGAGGGTGTGCAAATGCACCCTCTCAATTTGATAAAATTACAAATAAATATGTTAAATTTTTATATTTTGCCCCCTTTATTTTAATATATTTGAACCCACTACTAAGGGTGGACCTATAATTAAATAAGAGTGTGCAAATATACCCCTTTAATTTGATAAAATTACAAATAAATATGTTAATTTTTTTATATTTTGCCTCCTTTATTTTTATATATTTGAATCCACTATTTTTAATTTTTTACTCCTTTCATGTATTTATTATTATTTTATTTAAGTATCTGACTCAAAAGTTTAATTTTGTCCTTTCTTCTTTTACACGCTTTCTTTCTATCTCTCGGTGGTGTAGCTTTTTTCTCACATTTTCTTCTCTCTCAGACTCTCACATTTCTTTTTGCCTATCTACACTAAGTTGGTTCACCGTTCCTTCTTCCCTTGATTTTATCTCACTTTTCCTTCAAGCAGTGCAGTGTAGGCATGTAGGTGCAAGAGCAGCTCTTGTGTCTTGGTGAGTCAGTGGCATTATTTTACTGTAGAAAAAAAGAAAGTATTAAATATCTTCATTTATTATCTATTTCTTGATTTCTAAGTGTCACACATGCTTTGCCTTTGATTGCCCATCGATTTGAGTTCGAGAAGCTCAATATATGAATAAAAACCAAAGCTTTAATATATCTTGATTATTATTATAGAAAGGAAAGATTTTTTAGAAATGACATATATATGTGCAATGTGCTTCAACTTCACAAATTTAAAAAATTGTGTTCCTGATTACTTCCTTCTATTTCCCACTGCGAGCTGCATCAGTTTTTTGAAATGATATGTATGTGAATGTGTTTGTAATGGAAATATGACTAAAAATTAATGCTTAGTATTCAAAAAAAATGTGATCTGCACAAATTCTTGTTTCCTGGTTGGTAATGGTACTGGTTAGTACTTAAAAGAATGCTAATTTTGTTAAATTAATGCTATAACTATCATTGTTAAATTTGTTCACGTAATGCTATAATCGGATAGTAACTTTCATATTAATATTATTATTATTTTGCAACTTTGGATTTGGTTCTTGCTTTTAAATCTTCTTTTACTTGTTATTATAGATATTTTAAATTAGGAATTGCTAATGTTATGATTGCTACTCTTTTTTTTTACATTTCATCCCTCTTATGATTGCTATTTTTTAATTTTAAATAGATAATGGAAAGATTTTTGAAGAGGAAATTACCATCAAGTGAGCAACAATCTTCATCGAAATCTTGTGAATCAAGTCTCCAACAACAACAAATTGAAATTAATTTAAAAGACTTACCATCGGATCTAGGAAGGCGAAGTAAAATTTCAGCATATCATCCTAATGATCGAGATAAGATACAGAGGACATATTTACAAAGAGGATCGTGCCAACCTACTCAACATAATTTTCCTCAAAGAAAAATTGGAAATTCTTTGAGAAGATTTTGTCCCTCTTGGTTCAATGAATTTGGCAACTGGTTAGAGTATAGTATAGAAAAAGATGTTGCATTTTGCTTATGTTGTTATCTCTTTAGGCCTGATTTTGGAAAGCAATCCGGTGGTGATACATTTGTGAACGAAGGAATCACAAATTGAAATAAAAAAGAAAGGCTCTCATCTCATGCTGGAGGTCCTAATAGTGCTCATAACATTTCTTGGAACAAGTGTCAAGATTTGATGAATCAAAATCAACATATTGAAGTTGCAATATTGAAGCAATCTGAACAAGTTCATGACTTATATTAAAGGCGTTTAACTGCATCAATTGATTGTATTCGCTTTCTATTAAAGCAAGGATTTGCTTTTCATGGTCATAATGAATCAACCAATTCTGTTAACCAAGGTAATTTTGTTGAACTTCTTAAATTTCTTTTTGAACATAATGAATCAATAAATCATGTTGTCTTGCAAAATGCTCTTGAAAATCATCAATTGATTGCTCCAAAAATCCAAAAAGATATTGTTAATGCTACTACATTAGAAACCACTAAAGCTATTATTACTGATCTTGGAGAGGAATTATTTGCTATTATTGTTGATGAAGCCTGTGACATATCAAATAAGGAGCAAATGGTTGTTGCTTTACGTTATGTTAACAAAATTGGAAGTATTGTTGAACGCTTCCTGGGTATGGTTCATGTTAAAGACAATACAACTTTATCATTGAAAATGGCAATTGATGAATTATTGTGCAAACATGGGCTTAGTATATCAAGAATTCGTGAACAAGGTTATGATGGTGCTAGCAGCATGTAAGGAGAATTTTGTGGCCTCAAAAGTTTGATCTTAAAGGAGAATCCATTTGCATTTTATGTATATTGTTTTGCCCATCAATTACAACTTACATTAGTTGCTATTGCCAAAAATCACATTCAAGTTGTCTCCCTTTTTAATTTAATGTCCACTTTATTAAATGTTGTTGGGGGATCTTGCAAACGGCATGACATGCTTCGTGAAAAACAAATAGCCAATGTTAGAGAGGCATTGGAAAAAGGAGAAATTCGTAGTGGACAAGGTTTGAATCAAAAAACTAGTCTTAAACAACCTGTTGATACTTGTTGGAGTTCACATTATGCAACTTTGATCAATTTGATATTGATGTATTCTGCTAAAATTGATGTTCTTGAAATTATAAAAGAAGATGGATCAAATGCATATCAAAGAGCTGAAGCCAATGGTCTTTTACACTTGTTAGAGGATTTTGATTTTGCATTCACATTGCATTTGATGAAAAATGTCTTGGGTATTTCAAATGAATTATCACAGGCATTGCAAAGGAAAGATCAAGACATCATCAATGCTTTAAACTTGGTTAAGATCACAAAGCAGTGATTACAAATTATGAAGGATAATGGATGGGAGTCTTTATTGCAGGAAGTAAGTTTATTTTGCAATATGCATGCCATTAACATTCTTAATATGGAAGATATATTTATTTCTAAAGGCAGATCAAGACGTGGAAGTAAAGCTCAAGCTATCACAATAGGGCATCACTATTATGTGGAATTATTTTATACTATTGTGGACATGCAGCTTCAGGAACTTAATGATCGTTTCACAGAGACAAATACTCAGTTGCTCCTTTATATGGCTTGTTTGAATCCAACCAATTTGTTCTCTACTTTGATAAGGCAAGGCTAATTGAATTTGCGAAGTTTTATTCACAAGAATTTTCTTCAACTGATTTAATGATGCTTGATAATCAACTTAAGACTTACATCATTGATATGCATAGCAATGTTGCATTTGCATCTTTGAAAGGAATTGGTAATCTTCTAGAGAAGTTGGTTGAAATTGGAAGACAAATTATTTATCCATTAGTTTATCTTCTTTTGAAGTTAGCAATGACTTTGCCTATTGCCACAACAACCGTAGAAAGATCCTTTCTGCTATGAAAATTGTGAAAAATAGGTTGTGTAATCGAATGGAAGATGCATGAATGACTGATTGTCTAATGAGCTATATTGAGAGAGATGTGTTCAATAATATTGACAACGAGTTGATCATTCAATGATTTCAAAACATGAAATCACGTAGAGGACAATTATAAGGTATGTAATTTATTTGATTAGATATATTAAAATTTTATGATTTTAACATGTATGTCTTTATGTTTATATGTATGATAATTATTATTATTATTTTTTATTTTTTTAAATAGATTGCCCCCACTTACCTGAGGTCTTGGATCCACCATTGCATATAGGTATATATACATCAATACAACCTACGACATGAGGTCCATCATCAGCTACCTCACGCGACCTAGCAACACTACTAACACCATGCAGGCCCAATCCGACCCCAAACATAGTCAACAGGTAAGGCCTTATCCAAGTAGCATTTACATTGTAATAAGTCTCATGTAACATAAGTAGAGGTCCTATCTAAGCAACATGCACCCCTTGTGAGATGTCTTACCACAACAACGCAACACGACTAGTGGAGGTCCTATCCAAGCAACCTTCGACTCCATTCACATTTTCCAACAATTCTCACCTTAGACTCACACTAGGAGTCCTTATCAACCATGTTTTTACACCACTACACTTTCCAAATGTGATCAACAGTAGAACACTTCATTGACTCAGCGACCCATATGCTCACTTAGCGAAGACCTTCCATACAAAGGGCCAACTTTCCCCTCGAAGGTTCTTATTCAACAACCATAAGCTTCATTTAGTGAATCAAAGTCACTCACTCAACGACAACCACGGTTGCTCAACGAATTCATTCTAGGGACTTTCTCCAAATCTCTATCAGTAAACATGGCGTTCACCCAATGACACACTTGCAACAGAGAACAACCACTCTCTAGGGCCCCAATTCGCTCAATGAGCTCAGTACTCGTTTAGCGGATTGCTCCCAGACATTCTGGATACTTACCACTCACTCAGTGAATGTCACATTCGCTCAGTGAACCACTTTTTGGAAAATTTCCAGAAATCTTATGAACACTCGCTCAGCGAATCAACCATCGCTCAACGAGTTCCCTCTTTCTTTCAGTCACTCCCTACAGCCCAAGAACAGTCACTCAGCGACACAAACAATCACTCAGTGATCACCAACCTAAGAGCCTCACTCCACTCCCAGGGGCATTCTCACTCAGCGATAGCCACAATCGCTCAGCAAATATCAGATGACAGTAGCAAAAACTCTTTGAAAAACCCTAAAAATTCAAACTTTTTACTCACTCTCACCCCAAATCAACATCACAAGGGTCGAACAACAGCACACATCAATTCTCAACAACATACTCAACAGGTATAACAATCCATACAACACATCAACGAGAATCAACCACAAAAATCAAGAAACCCATTTTTAGCACATTTTAACCAAAGCTCAGTCAAATCATGCTTTCTAACACAAACCACAGGAACATACACACACCACCACGTTCATACAACATGTATTCAACGAATGTAAGCTTCCCTTGCCTCTTGGAGTTCTGAAAATATGAATTTGGGGAAAGAGAGAAAATAAGAATGATGAACCCTTAAGGCAAATCTCTAGAAAAGGTAATGCTCCTCACCAAAGGGAATGGGGTACTCCGAAATCTTGCCTCTCACTTGGTGGGTTTGAGAGAATTTGAGAAAATGAGAGATGAAAGAATATGAGAAGGATGGAAGAATAAGGGAATGAGAGGGTGGAATGGGAAAAGTGACCTCCCCCTCCCCCCTCCCCCTTTTTGTGTCTTAAAACCCTCCAGGGTGCTCACACCGGCTTTGGGCTCACTAAGGCTCATGGTCCCTTTAACCATTTCCCAATACTCACAACTAGTCCAACTCAATGATTTTTCTCTCAATAGCCTATATAAACACCAATAACATTTTACTTTGGCTCAAGTACATTTCCTCAAGTTCCCTAAATTCAAATAGGAATTCCAAGACAACAACACAAAACCATAATCACACCACAGCAATCGTTAACAACAACTTGTTATTTATTTGTTTTGAACACCAAGATCACTTATTAAGTTCCACTTTTTAATTATTAAAACACTAAATCATACATTAAGAAAACACGATGTTACATAAATACTTGAAACTTAGTGGAAGATCATCTATGTTATAATGGGTTTTTGTTGAACCCGTAAAGGTGGTGTTGGGTTGAGACTTAGGGCCTAGGGCCTTAGTGAGGCTTTGTTGATGTTTCTCCATGATAATGGTCTAAGTATTCAAATAAAGTGATTTATGTTAGATAATTTTACCATTATATGTTCTTAATACCTTGTGGAAGGCCATAATTAAGATGGCATGCTTGTTAAGACCCTAAAGGGGGTTATTTTAATTGGAATGTACCTTACACTTAATGCCTGAGGACAGTGTTATTGTAGTCTTATGTATGAAAGGGTCTAAGTACAAATATGTTAGTATAGTGTTGCGAATTGTATATGGTGGGTTTGATTCATGCATACATGCTTAAGTCCCCATTGTTGTTTTAAGCATGCCCTAAGCACAGACAGTTTTAACTTTGGGTCACCATTGTATACTGCCTAATTAATGATGGACACTAGTACTAATACTTAACATTCATTTCCTTTCCATTTTTGTCTATATTCATCAGCATATGTAATGACAGTTGATGGTGAGCCATGTAGGTCACCTAAGTCAAATAGTGAATGATTATATCTTCTTCTACTATTCTTTTGATAATTATTTAACACCATATCTAGGTCAATTGATTGCAAGCACTTTCACTTTGGGGATGGGAACTACCCTTTTCAAATTACTTGTTAAACTAGAAGGTAATTCTCTAAATATAACTAGTTCTATCTTTCCTTCTATAGCATATATAAAATAATCGTTTGTTAAAGGTTCCATCTGAACCAATTATGACATTTATAACAAAAAAAATTCTTCTTACGACTAACATTTCACAATCCAAACAAATAAATGGAGTTATTCTGCCTAGCTGGGATGTTCACCTCACCACTTCAATAGGGATACACATAAGCAGTAAAGGGAAGGTTAGAATATATGTCCACACCACATGATCACACATAGGAACACAACATGAACAAAGGATGAGACTAGAGGAGGTGTTTTGACTCGTGAACAAAGAAAGGGAAAACAACACTTACTACGGAGTTTAACCAATGCAAAACAACAAAATAGGGAACAAACATAACTTACAATTCATTTGCAACAATCACAATCTCTAGCAATGATAGAGTTCGAAAATGCACACTAGCACCAACGTCACCAAATCAGTCTTCAAAGCCATTCAGACAAGGTATGCAAAATCAAAATTCTAGCCATTTGACAAACATAAATCGTATTTAGGGCATTTCTTTATTTCTATTATTTTATTAAAGGGCATTAATGTCAATTCATAATATATTAAAAGAGGCATTAATGTCAGTACATATTTAAAAATAAATAAATAAATAAAACCACTTATATCAAATTGACAAAAATGGTCCACCATACATCACATGGACAAGTGGTCCATTGTAGCATCCACCTTATATCACCATCATTTTAACTATTATTATTGCTAAGCTGTGAAGAGGCCACTACTATTGCCACCTCTTTTTTTTTTTCTATTCTCACCCTAAGCCTTTACAAAAAAGCATAAAAAGACATTTTTACCTCCACCATTTTAAAACCCTTCATCGCCTTCCCTCTTCACTTCCCCCTTCTGATTCTCACCTTACTCCTCCTGCACTTCTTCTTTCTTCCCACTCCTTCTCGTCGAAGTTAGCTCCCACACTTTTGCCGCCTCCTTCTCACCACCACACTCCACTACATTCTTGTTGCCACGTTCTCGTTGCTGTATTCTTGTCATTGTAGGTAAGTTTTTATTTTTTATTTTTTTACTTTTAAATTCAATGCAACAACAATTTCGATGCGTATAAGGGCTGGATACACAACGAAATCATGATTCCATTTTGTATAAACAACAAATTCACGATTTTGTTGTGTATCCAGGTTAGATACACAAGGGAATCCCAATTCTATTATTTAAATTATTTTTTGCCTTTTAATTATTTGAATTAAATTTTTTGTTTTAATTTTTTTTGTCTTTTATAGTATTTATATAACTAGTATTCTAGCCTGTGTATTGCATGGAGTCAAATTCAATATGTAAATTTTATGATTATAAGTTTTTATCATATTAAAGTAAAAAATTATTTATATCATTTAATAAATTTGTTTATAGAAATATATTAAATACATATATACATACATATATATATATATAATAATTGTCAACATAATAAATTAAAATAATTAAAATTTAATAATAATCATTGTTTTTGCAATTCTATTATATGATAATAATAAAGTGAGAGATATTTAAATAGATAAACAATTGTTTGTTATTTTCATAATATGAGAAAGAATAATGATAAATCATTATCCCTAAGAAACTGAAAAAAAAATTTCACCACAAAATTGGAGATAAGAAAGACAAGATAGTTTTTCTTTTTTTTTTTGAAGAATAGGCAAGATAGTTAAAATGAGGTATAGATAAAAGAATTTACTTTAGGTAAAAGATAAAAGAATTTAAATCAATATACAAGTTAGAAAAGATAGGGATAATTTATTCTTATAAAAATAGATAAAATCCTCATGAAATCAGAGATGAGATTGACAAATTAGTTTAAATTAGGAAAAGATGAATGAAAGGGAGAAGAAGAGATGAAAGAATAAGATAAGAGATAAAGAAATTTAAATTAGGAGATAAGAGGAAGAAAAATCTTATGAAAAGTGTAACATCCTAAGAGATATTACCTTACGCTTTACATTTTTAACAATCAGAATGCAGATAACAATGACATATACGTGAGAATATCACAATATGTGAGGCCATTACTCAAGAACTTCACTTTCAGAGTCTTACATGCTTCTCAAGTAACAAAATCACATATATGCTCAAAAGGAGATCCTCTTATTTATAGGACCACTATTAAAAATTACATACCCATATCATTGTCTTTTAAAAGAACATCCTATAGTTTATCTATACATCAATCACCAAAACATGTTGTCTTTAAGGCTAAACACCAGCCATTCTTACTTGTCAATCTAGAATATAAACACTAAACTAATGAGACAGTGTCTCAGTGAGTGCTAAACATATGCAATACGATATATGGACTTCATGAATACATCATTCACAATAAACGTCAATTACTCATCCTCAAACATAAACTTTTCATGGCATTCTTTGTATTCTTAGCCTTTATTTTTACTCTTTTTCGTCCTATGACAAAGTGTTGAGCTTAAACTTTCTAGGAGCGTCTCCCTTGTCCTTATGTCGTGACCTCTTACTTATATACACCTCCAGTTTGAGGGGTTAAGCTACTAGCCTTTAGGGAATAGGAAGTGACGAAACCCGCCCATCCACCTAAAGAAGGCACCTTAGTCTCATGCATGCCTTTCTTTTATTATAACATAGATATATCACGACCTTGTATTTATATCTCCCTCTGACCTGAGGGGCTTATTTCATTAAAACTCTTGGCCAACCTTTAGTGTCTAGAGGGTCTCTTACCCTCTTTCCTCCAAATAAGACTTTTCATACATAGTATCAAGTAAAACATATTCTAATGCAGTCACTTATTATATGGAAACAATGAACATATGCTTAGAAATAAAGTGAATATAACATGTTGTTCCAGGGGTTTTTCGCTCAGTGAAGGCATAACCTCGCTCAGTGAGTAAAATCTTATCACTTAGCGAACTTAAGAGTCGCTTAGCGAACATATGTAGGGGTTCTAGACTTGTTCTCTATACCTTTTTTTCACTGAGCGAGGGTAGTTTTCACTTAGCGAGTGACGAACACCCTCTCTAAACTCAACTTTTCACTAAGCAAGATATACTCTCGCTGAACAAACATGCACGAGGCTTCCAAAGTGGTCTTTGGAGGTCCTTTTGCGCAGCCATGACTTTTCTCACTCAACAAGAAAGTTTGGCTCGTTTAGTTAGCATATTGCTTGCTAAGCTAGACCGGTGATTCTGCATAATCGCGATTTCACGATTTCTACTCGCTCCAAGGCCATTAATGGCTACCCACCATCTCAAAGCAACATGAATGACTTATAAATGTTATTTCACAGTGCATAACCATCAAATCCATCATATTAGCCCATAAATTACACCGAATACACAAAAATCTCAATTTCCCTTGGGTAAGGTTTAAGAACCCAAAAACCCTTAATCTATCAACCACAACTCAAGACCAAGTAGGGTAAAGGGAGGAAGATGAATAAGAAGAACTCACACTAGCTTCTAGGGTGATTGGATGTGTGGGTGTCACCGGTTCCTCCTCCTCTTCTCTTCTCCCCTCCCTTCTATCCTCTCCTTCTCCTTTTAGAGTGAAGTGTGTGGGTGTATGGTGGGGAAGGGCTTTTAGTCCTCATGGGCCTTTTTCTTCTAATCTATCTCTGACCCTTTAGACTATGATAAAATAGAGTAATATTCTATACTATGTAGAGCACTTATGAAAACAACATAAAAGGCTATTATTTATTTACTACTAACATAATCATAATTACCCTATCTTATGGATGTTACAAAAAGAATTTTTGAAAAGGAATAATATTTGCATAAGGAGAGAGTATAGTTCACCTTTGCTTGAGAGAATAAAATTTAAATAAAATCGAATATAAGAAGTTGAAAAATAAAACTCTCACAAGCTAGATAACTTGTATAATTTATATATAAAAAGGATAAAGTAATAGATATTCCAATAATTTTCACTTCAAAAAGAAACACTACTTAAGTATTTAAAGTGCAATCACATTATTTAAAAAACAAACAAAAAATAATTAAAAAAAGCCTATACTAAAGTGACAATGAATGCAAGAACGATTTCAAGAAGTGAGAAAACTTTCACTACCCTATTTTTATAGCCATTGTTGTTATAATAATTATTTAAAAAGTCATACTTAAAATAATTTTTAAATTACTAATACTTAAAAAAAACTTTTTATTAACAATATATGAATTAAACTCATAATAAAAAAAATGGTCACATTTGTGCACATTTGATTTTTTTAATTATTTGATTTTTTTAATTATTTTGTCCCTAAACCTTCTTGTTATATTGTATTAATTAAATTAAAGAGATTTAAGTTGATACCAAAAACAAAAAAGATATAACCCCTATTCTTTCATCGTAACCAAAAACAAAAAATATAACACTACGATTTATAGCAAAACCAAGTGTTTTGACGAGGTTAAGTGTCTCCTTTGCTTAGAAAGCAATAGTGGAGTAATACAAATTCTATTCACCCATGACTTATGTGTCCAATTGATCCAAAAAGGGAATCAAATTGAAGTATAAATTTAAGCAAATGGTTTCTTAACATAACAATTAAACTAACACTTAATATTTTATATATATATATATATATATATATATATATATAATGTATGTTAATATCTCCTTGAGTGTTATAACATAATAGCTAAGATTACTAAGAATAAAGATGATTTATTTCACAAGATCAACAAATATGCAAAGAATTAAGAGGAAGATTTTGTAGCAAACAATTTAATTTATTTTTTGGTAAGCCAAAAATGTGAAAAAAGATTAGAGGATATGATATGATATTTTTAGTTGCTAATTTTGTTGAGAAAGAGAAGGGAAGCGGTTAGGAGGAGAAAGAAAATATGAAAATAGAAGCATTGCACTGTAAGAGAGTGAATTACACCACTTTATCATAGAAGAGTATTTAAACGAAAATAAATGTGAGAGAGAGTAGGGAGAGTAAGCTCTTCTAGGGATAGATAGAGGTTCTTATTTAATATATAAGGTGAATTTTTAAATTATTTTTTGTCTTTTAATTATTTATTAATTTTAACTAATATTTTTTATAATATTTTCGTAATTATGAATAATTATAATTTAATAATTTTAATTATATTTTATTATTAATTATTGTCTAATTGTTAAATTATTATTACTGTTTCAGATTCATTATAGCACGCACGAGGTTTGGAGCCTTTCATCCTGGACGAGGCCTTTTACCAAATGATGCGCTAGGCACATCTAGGCAGCCATCGCCAATTGCATCTACACATCGGGCTAGACAAGCATCACAGATAGCAGCTAGGTAGTAGCAGGAGGTACATGCTAACATACCTGAGTTAGAGGTTGAGGTGCCTGATGCAGAGGCAGAGGTACCTCAGGTTGATCTGGCAGAGCACATTATTAGAACCCCATTTGGAGGAGGTCATATAGACTTGTCTCTGCTTAGGTCTTATAAGGCCCATGCTACTGGACATATATGGCTTGGACAACCCTGCCTGACCTCGGGCTGATCAACCACGGGCATAAGGTTTTGTCGATGCTCACAAACCTATAGGTAGCAGAACTTATGCATATGTTAGGGCTCGCCCTTCTTATATAAGCACGGTATCCTGCTCCCAACAAGGGCATCATATATGCCTTTATTGAGTAGTGGCATAAGGACACTAACTCCTTCCACCTATTAATAAGGGAGATTACCATCACCCTAGATGATGTGTCATATCTCCTGCAATTGTTTAGTACAGACAAGGTTTGCTAGTACACCTATTATACTTGTGAGGATGTCGTAGGGTTACTAATGAGCGACCTTGGTGTTACACACCATGACGCATGGATTGTGACCAGGAAAGGAGCTTATGTAACTTTGCAATGACTGAAGGACACATACGATGCATGCATCACAGCCGGGGAGCTCACATTTGCAACACGAGCCTATGTGTTACATATTGTCGGCTACATGATACTTGCTAACAAGAGCTCAACCTCTTCTATGAGCTTTAGTCTTATAGCAGGTACTCTTGGGGTTCTGTTGCATTAGTGTTCCTCTACGATCAACTCAATGTTGTCAGCCTTTAATCTACAACGCAATTTGGATGATACATGAGCCTACTAATGGTATGATTTTGTTTTTTTTTTTTTTGTAGATATTTGTTTAGGGTTTATTTGGCTTATGTAATTTAATTTTTTAATTGCCTATTACAAGCACGGATCTATGAGCACTTCCCCACCGTCGTAGATGGAGAGTCGACCATTGATTATTCAAAGTAGCTTTCCTGCCTCTGTAGGTGGAAAGCCATAAGGGGTATGGGTTTTGCATTAAGGACCAGGGAGGTGCTAGACGCACTGTAGTTGGGCAACATTGTCTAAGTGCCATATGATGCACACAGAGTTGTCCGACCGTTGCAAGCAATCTCTTTTTACTTAGGGTTCATAAAATGTAGTATATATATGTGTGCCCATTTGCTAGGGAGGGTGTTCAGGTAGTTTAGGTATGTCCAAGGGATCCTCTTCCCCCGCCTGTTGAGTATTCGTCACATATTAGCCAGTTTGATGACTGAGAGGGCTGGTAGGCACGCGTGGTGGATAGAGGAATAACTATGCTACATAAGGCTTTATGGACCTGCACTAATGACTACTTAGAGTGATTCCAACACATTTCCCATCCATATCTGATTCTTCCAAAGGTGGGAGATCCTCTACATGTTCATGTGCTGCAACCTAGGCATGGTCAACGCAAAGTTAGTCAGATGGAGTCTTCATCTAGCAACGTCATTCATACGAGGTACGTATTCATATCTTTCTTATTTGTTTCTTCGATGACAATGAAATCTTCTTTAATAATTGTTTGCATTCATTTTTTGTAGGCACAATGGAAGATAGTTGCTCGAAACCTGGAGTGCATACTACACCTAAGGGCGGTACCTGAGGGCATCAACTTTGATGTCCTTCTGCAAGAGACATTAGTCATTGCACAAGCAGGCATAACATCTGGGTGCACCTATCAGAGAAGGAGGCAAAGGAGGAGGACCACTTTCAACAATTGATTTTTTATTTATGTTTTTTACTGTTGGATATTTAGTATTTTACATATATTATTGTATATATTTTTGGATTTTATATATGTTACACTTATTGCATTATTGGTATCATTATTACATTGTTACAATTAAAGCACACGATACAAATGAAAACAAACAAACGCAACGTAAATAATATTATTCAATAAAATAAAAGCACTTCTAGATAGATGCGATATAAATGAAATAACAATAAACAAAGTGAATTATCATGGTTCACTCAAACTAATGGATGTTTGGTCATTGGAGCTAGTTGATGCCTCTATTTCACGCAAGCCTGCAATGATCTCTTCAACGAATCATGGTCAACGCAAATAGGCTAGTATCTCTTTGGAAGATCTACCTAACGTAGCGTATAACTTAATTAGCATAAGTCTAGGAAATTGGGCAAAGATGGACAACATCTTTGCTACACCCTTGTGTTTAATCTCCATAGACCCATAAGCCATTCCTTAACGATATAGGTTAACGGTAATGAATATCAAGTAATTTTCTGTTACCTCTGATTGCATCGTGAATTTTTTCCTCAGAGCAGCAATCATCACGTTCTTAGTGACCCGAAGAAATTTTGGACCAAGAGGACATTAAAACAAGACCCTTCAGATGTTGTCCTATGACTATCGTAATACATGACAGCAAGGAATCTGTCCATCTTCTAAAGAGAAGAAAAAAATGGAATGAAGATGACTGTGAAGAAAGGCAATGTGGTGCTTTATAGCACACCTCTCTTTTATACTAATGCAAATACTATTCAAGTGTCACTCAATCATAAAAACCTTTGTCTTGTGCGTTAGAAAATGAAACACTTGAGATTGCACTGACTAAATCAATGGTCCAGATTGTACCAATTTAAACGCGAGCCCTGTTCACACGTTAGTATATCATTAAAAGTTTTGTCTCGTACGTCAAAAAAATAAACGGTCGAGATTGCACTAACTAAATCAATGGTCCAAATCGAACTGATTCAAACATGAGCCCTGCTTACGTGTTAGTAAATCATTGAAAGCTTTATCTTGTGCGTTAGAAAAAGAAAAGGTCGAGATTGTACTTAATAAATCAAAGGTCCAGATCACACCAATTCAAACACATGCCCTATTCACACGTTAGTGAGTGTTATCCTATGTGTCAAAAAACTAACAGTTGAGACTACACGTAGGAAATCAAGGGTCTTAATCGCATCGATTTAAACGCGTGCCCTGCTCACGCATAAGTGAAAAATTAAAAGTTATGCGTAAAAGAAAATTGAATTTAAAAAATATAAACAATTAATTTTGAAATACTTCCGTTGTGCATAATAGATAATGAAAATAGGTTTTTCTCAGAGAGTATTTTTTAAAAAAAAATTACAAACAAAAGTTAGAGTGAAAAAAGTAAAAATTAGGGTGACAATAGCATGAACATTATGAAGATTAGCACAAAATGTTACACCTGACGCAACCCAAACCCATCCAATATCTATTGGACCAACATAAAAGGCCCAATACCCACATCGGGTATATATCCCCCAAATATCTTGTCCTTATTTCCTCTCTTCACTCTCAGTCTCAGTTTCCACTTTCTGAGAAGAGCGCCAAATTAGGGTTAGTATTAGGGTTTAACCGTTCCTTCACTTCACCATCAACCTCTTCCGAATCCCAATCTCCATGGATCCGACCAAGAAGCGCAAGCTCGACGAGAACGGCTTCACCGATTCCGACCCTCTGAAGCTCTCCCCCTCCGACGCGCGCAAGCTCATCGAGCGCTTCTCCCCGGATCAGCTCCTCGATATCCTCCAGGACGCGGTGGTCCGGCACCCCGACGTGCTCGCCGCCGTGCGCGCCGTCGCGGACCCCGACGTGTCCCAGCGGAAGCTCTTCATCCGTGGCCTCGGGTGGGACACCACCACCGACGGCCTCCGGTCGCTGTTCTCCGCCTACGGCGACCTCGAGGAGGCCGTCGTGATCCTCGACAAGGCCACCGGCAAGTCCAAGGGCTACGGCTTCGTCACGTTCCGCCACGTGGACGGCGCGCTCCTCGCCCTCCGCGAGCCCAGCAAGCGCATCGACGGGCGCGTGACGGTCACGCAGCTCGCCGCGGCCGGGAACTCGGGCTCGGCCGCGAACGCCGCTGACGTGGCGCTCCGGAAGATCTACGTCGCCAACGTGCCGCCGGACCTCCCCGCCGACAAACTCCTCGCGCACTTCTCCGTCTACGGCGAGATCGAGGAGGGGCCGTTGGGGTTCGACAAGCAGACTGGGAAGTCCAAAGGGTTCGCTCTCTTCGTTTACAAGACTCCCGAGGGGGCGCAGGCTGCGTTGTTGGATCCCGTTAAGACTGTGGAGGGGAGGCAGTTGAGTTGCAAGTTGGCGATAACGGATGGGAAGCAGGGGAAGCGGGCCGGGCCGGACGGGGCCCAGGCCCATCATGGGAGTGTTCAGCATGGGCATGGGGATGGAGTGGGAGCGGGGATGGGAATGGGAATGGGAATGCCTCCTGCGGCGGGGTCTGGGCCGGGCCAGTATGGGGGCCCGGTTGGGTTGGGGTCTTATGGCGGGTTTGGCGGGCAGCCTCCGATGGGGAATCATCATCCTCTGAATTCGTCGAATCCCGTGCCGGGGTCTATGGGGGGTGCCGGCGGGTACGGGGCTGGGATGGGTGGGCCCTATGGTGGGTACGGTGGGCCTGGCTCGACGGGCTTCGGTGGTGCTGGTGGGCTGGGAGGAGGTAGTGGAGGTGTTGTTGCTGGTGGTGCTGGTGGTGGGCTTGGTGGTTCTGGGGGTGGTTCTTTGTATAGATTGCCGGGTTCGGGTGGAATGCCTGGTGGTGGTGGTGGTGGAGGGTATCCGGAGGGTGGACACTATAGTTTATCAGCTTCGTCTGGGTACCAGAATCAGCATCACCCTCCTTCTGGGGCTTCGCCTGTGCCTAGGGTTCCGCAGGGTTCGATGTATCCAAATGTGCCCCCTTACTACTGAGGTAATTTTGACTGTTTTGTTCTCGAATTTCGTGTGTAAAAATAGTTCATGTGTTTTCTTTATGTTGTTTTTTAGGGCATTGATTTGTTGTTAGTGTGTTTATCTGCTTGCTTTGTGTGTGTGTGTGTGTTTTCCGGGCTGTGTTGTGACTTTGCATTGTTTTAATTGGAGTGTGTATTGTAATGTGCTGTTCAATCATGTTTTAGTTCTAGTGTTATTGAGTTGGTTGTATGCTGTTGGCTTTTATTCGTGAATGAGTTGATTTGATGCTATGAGATCTCCGTGCCCTTTAAAGTCAAAATTTGTCTCTCTTGTTTGTTATGGATTGTTTTCCCTTTGCCGAGCCCAAAATCTTTTTTTTTTGGTTTGTTGCCAAGTTTTCAAGATGTATGACTAGAGTAGCATGTCTGGTTCAGCTTTTTACAAGGGAGGATCCACGTCAATTTGAAGCAATATGGTTTAGCTTCTACGTTTTTCCAAATTTTGGACTGAAAATTTCACTGTACACACGTTTGTGATGCGCAAACAAACAAGCAAAGATGTGTTTTTCTCTTTTTCAATGTGTTTTGACCTTCGTGCTGTGATATTACAAAAATATTTATTAAATTAAATTGAAATGTACGTCCTCAATTGCTTGTGTTATTGTTGGAGATCATGTAGCTGATCTGTGGTTTTGGAAACCTGGTCAATGAATCTTGTGATTCTTGGATGAATTCAATCGAGCCTGTTAATTTCTTTCTAACCTTTATTTTGTTTTATATTATTTTATATTTTATTTTTAATTTTTAATTATGTTTTAACTGTCTTGTTAGCATGATAGTCTGGTTTTATTTATCTTTTGGATTGTTTGTCAAGATACTTATTTCTTAGTTTAGTTATGTACCAAAGAACTTGGATTGTCTGATAGAGATGAGATTTTTTTTCTTAAACAACAACAGTTAAAGTGTTTAGAAGTAATTACATGGATGGATTTCATAATTACAATACCTATTCATTATATTAAATCAAGATTCCTATTATCTTACCTTTGCAACTGTTGATGATAATATGCTATCATTGGGGTTTTTTTAAAATTGCATATTTAGCTTTTCTTTGTGATGTCTGATGTTAACCGTGTGAACCAATAAACAACAATAACAAAGCCTTATCCTACTATGTGAGATCAGTTACATGGATAACACGATGTCATTCGGCTCTGTTAAAGAGTGTGAACTAATAAATATCAATGGAATTTTTTATTGATGAGAAGAGAAGGATCTGGTGTTGTCTTGGCATATAGTACAACATAAGAGCAGCCATGTAGATAAAAAGATTTGAGTTGGTTTCTTATTTCATTTATATTATTTGGGAGCTTGGAAAGGGAGGCCGGTGGGGATTTGGATATAGCTCTGTTTCAAAATGACTTATCCCAAAAAACAATGGAGGCTTTATGGATTTCTGTTGTGCTGGAAGGTGGCTTACTGGGCACATTTTTTGACTCTTTTTCCTTGATTACTACCTCGTTTTACTCTTTCTGTCAACTCATTATGAATTGTAGCCATTTTATACTGTGCTTATCCAGCAAAGAATATATGTGTTTTGTGTCTGTTAAGTTTCTAATTTATAGAATTTAATTGATGCTGACTCGAGAGTGGCCTCTCTGTGATTTGGTCATTGTCTTTTGTGACCTGTTATTGTGCTTTGTTCAATTTGCTTGTTCACTCAACTTGTTCATTTTTTTTTTTGATGTTTTGTGTTTGTTCCCTTGTTTGCCTATTTAATTTCATGTTTGTTGTATATGGCTTGTTTTTGTGTTTTCACCTTGCCTTCATAATTCCACGGTTGTGCATGTTAAATTTTTCTTGCTTGAAAGTATATTTCAAATTGTATTGCTGGTTTTGTGTACACTGTACCTAGACATGGGCTGTTTGCTCATGTGGTTCCTAAGAAAGGGTGAGCAATGATTTGTTTATTTTTCTTTTGTCTGTCAGCCTTTGCCTTTACAATATAATGTTCTTTGAATGATGGTTGTGAAATGATGAATTGAGTTGAATGGGTGTTTGATTCAGGTGTATCATCGCTTATTGGGCGCAGATGCTTTGTGTGCCTCTGGTGATTGCGTGATTGCAGACTATGTGCTCTGGTGTAATGAATGTGTTAGCCTGTACTTTTACAGCCTCTTGACTTCATCTGCTCCCTTTTTAAGCCTTGATTCATATGAATGTTATTAGTTAAAGCCAATGAGATAGACTAGTTTTGTACTTCTAGCTGGATCATCTTGGCTGTTACAGCCTTTGTTTTAATTATATAGTTCTGGATTATGGTGATTTTTATTAGCTGAGTTTGTATTTAGTAACATTTTCCTTTGGTTAGTTTCAACAGAAAGTTGTTCAATGTGGTGGTTGTTTCGTTTTGTTTACTGTATCAATATTTTCTAATGCAGTGTTATATCCTGTTGATTTGGTGCCGTGATTATCTTAAAATTTTCTTTGTACAATGTATGTCGTGTTGTAACTATAATGGTGTCAACAATTTCTAGAGGTAAATCAACTTCTTATCTGACAAGCATTTTAACTTATCAAAGATTTTTTACGTTGGGGCTTGATATTGGTTGTCTTGTCTCACAGCATTTTGTAAATATGGTCTGGTAGAAAGTAATTTGTCATATTGACCATTTTACTATATAATGATATGCTTTGGATAACTCCTCGCGTCTTTGCAAAAGATTTCTGACATCAGAAATTGGTGATATGCTGATATCCTCTGAAGAATGTGTACTTCATTTTGTCAAACGTACCCATACTCAGCATGGAGTGGGTACAGGTACATGTTGGGTACAATTGGGGTACTTACCAAGATTAATTTTTTATTTTTTTTCCAAAAATTATGTGGCTTGAGTATGTCTAATGAGATTGAGTGTGATTTGGGATATAGCTAAGTATACCTTAAGTACTAGTTAGAACATTTTCTCTTCAAAAAAATGAGTTTTTTTAGGTAAATTTAAGGTTTTTTTTCCCTTTCTCTCAATATTTCCGTGTGTGTTTCTCTATTTAATCAAATCTATTCATTCTTGCTTGTGAAATGTAAGTTGCGAGTTTATTAATTTCTTTTATTTTAGATTATTGGTGTTTTCACAACAATATATATATATATTTTATATTCATCGATAACAATAGAGTCTTATCCCATTAGGTAAGGTCAATTACATGGATCACATGACGTCATTGGACTTGGTTAAAAGCCAAATTTCTAGTGATATTATTTACTGTGAGATTCCTTTTGATAATTTCCTCTAATATCCTTCTTGGTCTCCTTTTACCCCATTTCACACGGCTAAAAACCATGCAATCTATTCTTCTCACTGGTTCCTCCAATGGCCTTTGCACGTGTCAAACTCCCTTAATTGATTTATCTCATCTTTTCCTTGGTATGTGCCAACTCAATATCTTCTCGCATAGAATCATTCCACATCCTGTCCTTTCTTGTGTGACCATACATCTGTCTTAACATACTCATTTTTTGTTATTACCACTTTTTCCTCTTATTGCCCTTTTAAAGCTCAACATTCAGTACTATACAGTATAACTGGTTGTATAGTAGTATGATGAAACTTCCCTTTGAGCTTGATAGGTATTTTGTGTTCATAAATAACCTCTGATACTTTTCTTCAATTACCACTCAGCTTGTATTTTGTAAGTGAAAGTTTCATTAATTTTTCCATCATTTTGTAATATTAATCCCAGATACTTAAAACTTGTGGTATGACATCTCCGATTTTAACATTGTTGGTATGATTGCACCTTAAATAATTTTTAATCTTCATTAATATTATTTATAAAATTATATTAACATATCTGTACTTTTTAATTTTTAAAAATTACTGTATTCTGTACCCGTAATCAATGTTGGGTACCGGTATTGTACCTGTATTCATGCAACATAGGTGATATCAGTTCTTGTATTATACTTTAAAATCACATAAAGCTTTTTCTAAATATGGTCTGCAAGTAATTAAATCATGATGCTGTCCATTTTACTTAAATTAAATAGGCTTTGGATTGAACCCTACTTTTTTGTTTTTCCCATTTCTGAGGCACTTCCGTTGAGTGGTTACACCTTTGTTTAACTGTATCAGTCTTGTGCTGTATGAATTTATTGTCAACGGAGTGGAAAGTTGTTTCACTAAATGGCTATTCACTGGCATGGATTGTTAATACTCTTGAACTGTACTAAATTTAATTTTAATTTGTAGTCCTCTTGCTCCTTGAATATTGTGCAATATTGTCCTGCGTTGAGTACGAGTCAAATCACCTTGTATGAAATTGTAAGATCCCGCTGTAGGGCTAGTTTGTGAGAGATAGGTTTGAAATTGTAAGCTTCAATGAATTGATGCTGTTGTTTCCCATCTGATAGGATTTAGTTTGTTTTGCTGGTTGATGGCGAAGGCCTTTGCATCTTCAGTGTGTTTGGGCATGAGATTGTTGATTTTGCTGGTGTGGAGACTGGATGAGTAACATACCGTGTCTTATACTCTTTGCTTGAAGCAAGCATCCTGTTTATAATGATAAAGAAACTTGAGATTGATGATTATCTTTACTTCCTTCTGCTTTTCCTATTCTGTTTGTACCCAAATCCTTTTATTTTAATATTTAGGGTTTGGAAAATAGTGCTTTCTTAAATCTAATGAGATGATAAAAGGGCAACCTAGTGCTATAAAAAATTCTTGCCTTGACGGCGGTCTGAGGAAGCCTTAACTTGCATTTGCAAGAGGCTGATTCCAAAGTCGAATCTGTGACCCTTCTAGTCATAAGGCAGCAACTCTAACCATTTCACCAAGGCTCTCCTAAATCTGAGATGATATTTACTCAAACTTATAGTAGCAGTTTGATCTTGGATATGGATTATTCAGTCACTTTATTTTTTCTCCAGAACTGAGCCTGGATTGCCCCATGAATTTGTTATTTGCCTTTCTGTTTTCTTTCCTATACCATTTCCTCTCTCCTATATGTAGCATAATTGCACGTTTGTGGAATTTGTTTGATTCTTACTTGCTTTATGTATTCTTTTTAATTTTGGGTGTATTCTAGTAGGAGTATACTTTTCTATTCGAGATATTTCACTCTTCTGGATGATGTTATGCCTCATCGAATCTTGTTATGTAGGTTGTGCTTAGAGATCGATACTTTTGTCAAAAATTGAACTTTGTTTACCTTGCATGAGAATAATAATGACGTGTGAAAAACTAAAGCTGAATTTATTTGGGTCAAATTTCATTTTCTCTGTTTCTTTGCATTATTAGGATACTGATGCATGATTATTCGCAATACGTTATCTTTTTAAACGTCTTAGTTGGGTTGAATCCACAAACGTTTCAGTGCCATCTTAATCGTCTTAACCCTTATGCAGATTGTTTTATTTTTTAATAATTAATTTAGCTATAGATCAGAATCTCATATTCATGGGTTGCCTAAATCAGAATCAATAGGTGCTAATATTCTAATCACTGTCTATGACTGTAAAATGTTCCATCACACCGAGTTTGAATGTGAGCTTAAGATGTGCTGGATCATAACCGAGTAATTAAAGTAAAACAGTGGCCTCGTATCAGTCTTCAAACATGGTTCCCACGGCAGAAGAATGGTCTCGGAAATTGCATGGTACATTTTTGAAAGGGGTGTTAACTGACAGTGATGGCCTTCCAAAACAAGATGACGGACCTGACGCCGTGGATGAGCACGACTTTAGTGATGCACCTGCTCTAATCCTGAGAAACCATATGCCTGTGTTTCTATGTATGTGTCGACTTGTAATGGTTCAGTCAGTTTTGGGATAGCGTTTAAAAACAATGAATGCTTCATTGTTGGATCGGGTTCGGTTCATTACTGCTTTGTTAATGTAGTCTTGATAACTTAGTGACGCAACTCGGCAAGTTATTGGATATTAAAAAAAATCTCTTCTGAAAGTGTGGGTGCACTTTAAAGTATAGAGCTAGTGCTAATCACTTAATAAAAAATAATGATTTTACATTTTATAATGTATCTTTTAAGAGTTTAATAGTCATGCATTGTTAGTATAAAGAGTTTTATATTATTAATTAAATAGAAATTATTATTGATATGATTTTTAAAATATTTATTACAAAAATTAATAAATTTATAATAAATGGTGGGTTGTGATTAGATAACAATGTAAAATTATTTAACATTATCAATGTATGACTTGTTTTCTCTTTTTTCAAATATTGAATAAAAAAATATTAAAAAATATATATGATATGAAAAAATTCAAATAATTTATTACTTGTTTCTTTTTAATAATTTAGAGTATTAGATATTATGTATTTATTGTTTTTGTTTTACATCTACGAGGTAAACAATAAAAAATAGCATGTTTTATAAAGACAAAACTTAAATGTAGTTTTGTAAATGTTTTTTGTGGTGTTTTTTAATTTGAATTGAAATTTTACCTTGGTAATTTGTGTTAACATTTGATGAAATTTTTTTATTATGCAAATTATTGAGGAAAAAAATTAATTCTAAATAAAGAACATCATTAAAGAATTGCATCTAAGTTTTTTTATTTTATAATTCTTTTAGATTTTTTAGTTGTTTAAAATCAGAAAATATAAAATAAAAATATTTAACATCTTGGAAATCCAAGTATGATTTACAAGCTTCTTAACTAATGAAAGGGATTATTAACAAAAATTATTAAGACCATATAAAAGTATGACTTAAATATGTTTTTAGTTTTGGTAATATACTAGTATTATGCTTTGTCTTTATAATTTTTTTTTTTGATTTTGTGGTTCTTATAATATTTGATTTTACTTTTTGGGTCTCCGATGTTAGATTGTTTCTGTTAAATGTTGATGTGGCAAACGGAAGGCCACATCAGCATTACACGTGACACACAATTGGGGTCTACCTTAGTCTGATCATATCCACATAATTACTGTACTTTAAAAAATATAGAAAACTTAAATTAAAACTTAAAATAATGGAAGTGGGGCATGATGGAGAAGTCATGTGCTCTTCCTCTTTGTCCTCCATGAATGGCAACATTTGATATGATTCTAATTAAGAGTTATATTGTTTTTTTGGTTTGTCCTTGAGTTGGTTATTTTGGAAGCAAGAATTCAAAATAAAAAAAACAAGAAGTGAGGTAAAATTAAAAAAAATTAGCACAAAAATTAGAACTTGTGGCAATGGCGTTAAAATTGAAAGAGCATGGAAAACAAGTATATAAATAAAAAGCAAACAATGGAAAAAGGAAAGAAGATAGCAGAAGACGCCACACTCTATAGAGAATGATAAGTTTAACGAAGATTCGCCATAAATGTATGAAAATCTTTGATAAGAACCAAGAATGTTCAATCTAAGAACCCAAAAGAGGAGCCAATGCTCTGGAGGCTTAAGAACATAGACCTTTCTCCCATCATGTGACGTGAGCATCCATTGTCCAAGTATCAGAATATATCTCTCCTTTTTCCTATTAAGGATATTTGTAATAGGAATTATTTGAGATTTTGGTACCTAAATACTTTTGGGTCCTTTTGTGTTAGTCCCAATGATCTTGTTTGACCTTTGTTTCCTCTTGTGTTGACACCTTTGGAATGAGTGTTCAGATTTATCACAAAAGTTATAGAAGGTTGAATAAGATTTAGAAGACATAGGTTTAGAATTTTTGTCTTTTACAAATCCTATACCAGATTTGTCAGACGAAAGTCTTTTATGTTTTAAAATCATATGGAGTTTTGAAGATTCATCCACAAATTTAGCTAGATCATGTTTCAAACTAATGATCTATTTCTTTAGTCTGTTAACTTCAGAAAGAAGCATTATCTTCTCACGATCTAAGACTTGACTCTTATGCATTTTCTCTAGATTTTTCTTGAGTATTTTATTTTTTGAAGTAGCTTCTTGATATTTTTCTTTATATTTCTTATACTCGAGTAATCATGTGAGAATTAGTAAGAAGAGTGTCATAAGACATATCTTCGTCATCAAACTCAGATTCACTACCATTAGACAAATGTAGGGAATTTTTAGAGATAGAGTGTACCTCAGATATTACATTCTCAGTATTTGCCATAAGACAGATATTAGCCTTTCATCATCTGAATTGTTACTGCTGCTGTCCAAGTCTTCTCGGGTAACTAGAAAATTCTTCTTCTTGTTTCTTTTCTTTAAGCTCCATCCTCTTTTCAGTTTAGGGCATTCAGCCTTAATGTGTCTAGGCTTTTTGCACTCGAAACAGATGATTTCGTTGTTTTCTTCTTGAGGAGGCTTTTTGTGTCTAGTGTTCTTCTTTCTAGAGGATTGCTTAAATCTTCCTTTCTTCTTGAGCATCTTTTTAAATTTCTTGGTTATGAGAGAGATCTCATCGTCTGTTGAGCAGTTGGAGCTTTCGTCTTAGCTCTCAGATTCATCAAACTGAACTTTTAGGGCTTTGTTCCTGGCTTTTGTCTTAGTCTTTTCGTCTACTCTTCGACTTGATTCTCCACTTTTTAGAGTAGTTGAGTTATTATTTTTGACTTTATCTCTTTTGAAAAGATGAACTTTGTGGACTCTTAGAGCTTCCAGTAACTCGTCCAGAGTTAAATCTTCATGTCCCTTGCTTCAGCTATGGCTGTAACCTTGGGTTCCCATACTTTTGAAAGACTATCCAAGATTTTGAGATTGTTCCGAGCCTTGGAGAACTCAACATCGAGACTCTGAAGTCCATTTAGAATTGTTTTGAAATCTTCCAAACATTTCATCAATGGTTTCTGTCTCTTTCATAGTGAACATCTCATAGTGTCTTTGAAGAGTGACTGCTCTTCTAAGATGAACATCTTCTGTGCCTTCATGCATTATGCGTATAGCATCCTACATTTCCTTTGCAGTTCTGCAACTGCAAAATTTATTATATTTAGTTTTGGATAAGGCACAAGTTATAATATACTTAGCTTTTGCATTTTGTTGTAGCATGTTGAAGTCATTTTTGATTATACTCATTTTCTGGCTTTGCTATAATAAGATCGTCATGTGTTATGATTCTCTAGATATTATAATGAGTGGACTTGATGTACATCTCCATTTTACCTTTCCAGTACGCATAATCTTCTTCATTGAAGGCTGGAGCCTTGAAGGAATGAACTGTCTTTCAAGGTTTGCCATGAGAATCTTTTCCTCTAACACTTGTTAAAGTGCTCAACCCTTAGAGGCTGAGCTCTGATACCAAATTGTAAAACACAAAGATAACACAAGAAGGGGGGGTTAAATTGTGTTATAACAAATTTTCGCAAAACCTTTTTCTTTTAGAGACTTATCATCTGATGGATTTAAATAAAAGAGTTTTTTAAAATGTTTTGAAGGAAAGACGAGAGCTGAAAAACGAAACTGGACTGCATATAGGAAATATACTGGTTCGTCTCACCCCAGAAACTACGTCTAGTTCTTGACAACAACCAAGTTTCACTAACTTATCTAAGTTACAAGTATTCCTTTAGCAAGTCTCTTCAGGCTCAACCCAAGTAGTCTTTAACTTGCCTCTCCAAGGAAAAAACCCAATTATTCTTTGAATCAAAGCCTCTTCAGGCTTCCACTAATTTCTCTGGAAAAAAAGATTAAATGTGAGTTACCTCACTAGGTTTAACGTCTTAATAGACGAATATACAATGAAGAACAAAAGAAAAGTTTTACACGCATATTACACAACGAGAACATTTCAATAGCTAAAGATTTTTATATTGCGTCAGTCCTGAGATTGAGGTCTCTTCTTCTATATATAGGCTTTTTCAAAAGTATCCGTTGTGAGTGTATGCAGGAGACAACCTTCGTCTGTTGAAGAGAGTTGTTAGAACATTAAATGCAGCATTTAATGCCTATCACCAACTTGTCACTTTGATAAGATAAAGTAATCTGCTTATCTTTACCATTCTTGTACTTAATCTTGTAGCAGTAGTCAAATCTACTTTCCTGTTCTGACATCCACACGCACATTCCTTCTTTTTCGCAAAAAGAAAACTTTCCTCAAGAGTAGGTATGTAGGCTTCATACATATCGAGGTAGTTTACGCTCTGATTGATGCGCAAGTCATTTAGATCATCGTCTGAAAGTTGTTAGTTACTGAATTTATCTAAAAGAAAGTTACAGACGATATGGACTTAAATTATCAGACGGTTGCTTGTGAATATATTATGGATGACCAGATGATTGCGTAAAAACATACTTATTAATTATTTGTTATTATCAAAATATTTGAGGGTTATAAATTTATCCTTTCTCTTAACACTTAAATTGAAACAACAACTAAAAAAGCTTAGGATTGTCACATTACCTAGTCAAGGTACCAATAAGTGCTTTCAAATGTTTTCTCTTCCACTTGATGTCAACTAGCACATGATGAAGCCAAATTACGTTGAATATTGTGATTGTCACATTTGGTTATCAAAGCACACACTCACATAGACACACAAAAGCTTCGCAAACTCTTCAAGGAGGGAATATAGGAATGGAAAGAGTTGAGTGAAGAGGGAAGACTGAAGTGTGTCATATACACTTCAATCTTCTTAAGTTTTTATTCGACCCATTAATTTAAGTTTTTTATTTTTTTAAATATAGTAATTACCTGGATATGACCAGACTTAAGTGGACCTTAGCTATGTGCCACGTGTAGTGTTGATGTGGCTTTTCGTTTGCCACATCAGCATTTAACAAAAGCATACTAACATTGGAGACCAAAATAGTAAAATCAAATATTACAAGGACCAACAAACCAAAAAAAAATAAAAAAATGGAGACCAAAAGCATAAAACGAATATTTTACAGGAATTAGAAAGATATTTAAGCCTAAAGTACTCATCCCATAACTAGTACACTTCCCCCACTCACAATCACTTAACCTTCCAATTGCTAGCTACCCTTTGGTCACTTGAACATTGGAGAAGCATACAAGGAAGCAAGTCTTGGTCCTCATGCTATCCCCAGCGGCATGGACTTTGTCTGGTTCAGTCCCAACGTTTGAAAACAAGATGTTTTCTTTGACCTCGAAGCCATCCTTCTTTTGCTCCTGCTTAATCTTCTCATTGGACTCGATCTCAATGTCAGAACAGAAAATCCAGAATATCTTCTTGGAGAAAAGCTTACCTCTCTTCTTCTTCCTCCCTTTCTCAACTGTGGTAGGTGCTTGTTCAACGTCTTTGATTGGCTCCTTGAGGGGCTCGTTTGAAGGAACGAGGCCATACTCATAAAAACCTTTGTTATTTGAATCCATAAGTCTCACAAATCAAGTCTTGTTTGTGTGATGGTAAAACTCAGCAGAGTTATTTCTTTAAATAGTTTTGATTTCTTGCTGCATAAGAAAGAAAGAAATTGGGGCAATAAGTAAACTAATTTTACGCGTTTGTGTACCCAATTGCAAAGCTCATCATTTGACATTTAGGCTAATTGATTGATAAGCTTGATGTACACATTTGGGTTTTATAATTGACGAGTTCAACTTGAAATTATATATAAGTTCCCGTTTTGAATATTGGACTTGCAGTAACATATATATATGATTCTGGATGACTAGGATCAACACCGAATCATCATAGCAAAAGAAGAAGGAAAAGAAAAAGACAAAATAAAAGGAGGAGTTTAATCATCATGTCTTATTTGTATACAATTTTTAATACTGTAAATTAATAAAAAATTATTTCAGAAATGACTTTTAAATAGTTATTATAAAAGTCAATAAAATTATTATATATAATAATTTGTAATTAGATAATACTAAAACATTTTTTACACTATTAATATATTCTAATTATATTCAAAGAAAAATGCATATGTTGCGATTTTGTGATAACAAATGCTTCTTTCTGTTTTTACAAATATGAAATATTAGAAATGATCGGAGCATCAAACGTCTAGCTCTCTGACTCATTCATGTAGGCTGTAGCGGGACCGGCTCAACTCTGGCTCAATTACAGAGAGAGAGAGAGAGAGATTTTTACTTTTTATTAGTTTATTGTATTCTTTAATTACTCTTTAAATTATTCATTATTTTATCCTTTAACTACCCTTTAAATTATTTACTACACTTTTTATCTCTTCTATTTTATTTTTATTTTTTAAAACTCTCTTTTTCTCTGTGTGTATATAATTTTTTTATTTTTTAAATATTTAAATATGTTACTATTTTTTGTTGGGTTCCTGTAAAATTAAAATCCTAAACCTAAGGCTTGAATACATGATAGCATCACCAGCTTGCATCAGCATGCTCAACTTCAACTCTCTCTTGATTTTCTAAAATTAATGATTAAGAAATATGGAGTATATTGTAAATTGCAACTGCCAATTAGTAATTAGGGGTGACGATTGTGATATATTTATATGAGAAAAAAAAGATATGTATTGACAGTGTAAATTTTTTTATATTGTTATTTAATCACAAACCACTATATATGATAAGTTTATTGACTTTGATAATAATCATCTTAAAAGTCACATCAAAGCTGATTTTTAATTGGTTGATGGTATAAAATCTTTTACACTAATAATGTATATCCATTAAACTTTATTTATATATTGTAATACTATACGAAAGTAGTATTCTTACAATATGTATATTATAAACTATAATTTTTTATTAATAATATCTTTTACGTTAAATTTGATATCAATTTTTTTTTTTTTTTGATTTGTAGATGATGTTGGAGTACTTTCATGTAAGGGAGAGTAACTTGAATACAAACGTGATGAAAAAATCACCTTTTATATTGTTGTGAAAGTAGATAATCTTTGGTGAGTTTATTTTTTTGTATCTTTATTATTTTTATTTGTTTTCTAACAAATAATGTTTGATTCATGCGTAGAGAAAGAGAAAATCTAAGATGTAGTTTGTGGAAAGATTATGCACATCAACTATTATATTATATTGATAAAAATTTTGATACACCGATAGTTTGAATTTGCAACTAGTCAAAATGAAATTATTTAAAGATAATTCTTTATTTTATATCAAGGCCATAAGTGTAGTAAAATATCATTTTTAAGCACTTAAAATAGTATGTACATTTAGGCCAACAACATGGAATTTTCATGACACAATAAGGGTTTAGAAGCATGCTAAATAAATTTATTTATGCATACAATTGGGGATAAATTTGTATGCCCAAGACCCAATCTATCATGTGATCAATTTTTAATAAAGTATCGTTCTTTATTTCTTTATCATGTTTATTGTTTGATAAGATAGTTAATTTGACAAGGTCCTTGATTAAAATTTGAGAGTTGTTATCATGATAGAGATTATGATAATGAGAAACAAGTCTTTTTTTTTATTATTATAATTTTAATCTAAATTGTTCTTGATCATAGGGTTATTATGAATAGGACATCAATAATCTGGATAGATCAATATATATGTGATGGTCTTTATTAGATAAAGATTAATAAATCTCATTTATTAATTTGCATATATAAATGATGCATATATAGATGTGATAATTGAACTGACTCAATTGAGAATTTCCAATGGTTAACATTACCTTAAATTGTCAATAGAAAATTCTCAAGAAGAAACATAATAGTTTCCTTTGACCTGATATTATCATAGTAATTAACAAGATATTTATTATATTTTAATCCCGAACACCTAATGCCTTAAGGTACTAGTTGAATGGACATTGGATATAATTAAATACTTGTAGAATTAATGGTTAATCAAGAAGGAATCCATCAACTCTTGATAATGAATTTGAGTTTCATGATAAAATTAAGACCTTGGCTAGGGTAATTGAATGAGTGAAGAAAAGAGTTTCTTAAGTCATTCACTAAATAAATATATGGATTAAATTATTAGAGTTTGACATTAATACCATGCTCTAGAGTTAATTCGGAGCTGTAAATGGTGGAAGGAAATATTACGTTATTCTTTTATTGGTTCTTGAAAGTAAAAGACATTATTTCATACTATCTAGACGTTAAGGAGTGTTGCTAGACACCTACCTTGATTAGTAAATTAATTTGATTAGTTTACTACCAGCTTAGTATTGAACCTACAAGGTCACACACAAATGAGTGTACTAATCTTTGCTAAAGAAATTATTTTATTTGATAAATTAAATTAGAGAATTTAATTTTAAATCAAATAAATAAAATTTTCTAGGTGAAATATTATTATATTCTTTGCTAGCACCAAGAATATAATATATGTACATATATAAAAGGTATCCTTTCATGAACATGGATATGATTAGTTACTGTAATTAGTCATGTGATTAGTTAATGTAATTACTACATATCTAAGACTATTATGTGATTAGTTACTGTAATTAGTCACGTGAATAGTTACTGTAATTATTGCGTATCTAATACTATTATGTGATTAGTTATTGTAATTACCATAATATTTTTTGAGTGAGTTCTACAAAAATTAAAAGGGGAAATTTTTGACTTTTAACAAAATCAAATCTGTTTGATTTTATTAGATAAGATCAAGAAATGTATCTTTAATTGCTAGCTATAAAATAGCATCTTGATACACTGATGGAACCATCGGTTTTCCTCCTTCTTCTCCTTGCTCACAAATACTAAAATATTATAGAGGGATAGCTGTGTTTTATGTGGTTTCACTGATCAAAGAGTTGATAGCAAAGATTGGTCTCGATATGGATACGTGTGGAGTCTTTACAAAATTGAATTTTTTTTTTATATTTCAAGAGCTAATATCCAGGTACACATGATTATCTCTTATTGTGATAACATATTTTGAACATAAAATAAATCCTTTTATTCCGTTGTGTGTCTTATGAACACATCTTTTTCTATCAATTGGTATCAGAGTCATGGGTCTTTTGTGTTTCAAATTATATTATTTTGAGAATATGATTATTTTTTTTTATTTTTTTTTAGCACGTTATCTCTGTTTACTATTGAATACCCAGACCGCAACAGTTGCAATAGTTACGTGCTGAAGGAATTCGATTTGTAAATCGCTGAATGCGTCATTTTTTTTTAATTTGATTACTGCATTGATACAATAAAAAAAATGGGAATAAAAAGGGTATCTTAGAGTTTTCCAGTACGTGCGTTTTTGTCGCCTTGTAATTTTGAAGTTTGAGAATTTTTTTTTTTTCAACTTTGTTACATATCTTTGAATATATCAAATTAGGGACTTGACAACTTTTTTTTTTTCAATTATTCTTTCCACGGAATATATATATATATATATTCAACTTTGTTACATATCTTTGAATATATCAAATTAGGGACTTGACACCTTTTTTTTTTTGAATTAATCTTTCTCAACTTTGTTACATATCTTTGAATATATCAAATTAGGGACTTGACACCTTTTTTTTTTTTTGAATTAATCTTTCCACGGAATATATATATATATATATATATATATATATATATAGGGTTAGGATTTATTGACACCAGTTATCAAAGTTAGTCAAATTACACTTTTAATAAATTTTTGTAGAATACAAATTTAACTAATCTGACCGTTGAATTGTGTGATATTATCTTCATAATCATGTATATCAAATTTTATACCATTTGGACTTTTTAGATATGTTATCTAACATTGAATATTTACATATATTTTAATATCATATTATATATTAAAATAAAGTGATTTGATGAACTATTAAATAATTTTGGAATTATATAAAATTTTGTATGCTTGATCTAATTAATAAAAACATTAAATTCAATGGTTGAATTGATTAAATTTGCATTCTACAAAAAGCTATTAAAGGTGTAATTTGAGTAACTTAACACCTGGTGTCAACGGATCCTAACCCATATATATATATGTGTGTGTATGTAGATATTGTGATATATCTATTTAGATTCTATGGAATTATATATATGATAAATATATTGATTCAATGATATTTAGTTGCTTTTCTGTTTTAATTATATATATTGATATATATTAAAAAAAACTATTGGTAACGTTTTTGGTTGAATTTTTTTTATTTACGTCCAAAAATATACATGTTGAGATGACTATATATGTTTTGATATGGCTGCAACATTATAATGAATGTTCAAATAATATGTATATATTTAGAATAGTATGACTATCGTGTATGCATTTGTTATTATATGAAAACCTTTTGGTTATAATGTAAATGTATACATACATATAACTGGAGATATTAAATTGATGTATTATTCATTGATCGATATTGACCTTGTGAATTATCATATATGTTGATATGTGTTAATTTTTTTTTGAATGATGATTTTCCTTCACAAATTATTATATATTGATATATTATCCAATTTATTTTATTAAATTGTTTAATTATAAGGGACGACCTGACTATCGGGAGACTTGTGGTTTAAAAATAAATTGAAGCATATGATTCTTTTTTTTTTTTTAATATGTAATTAATAGTTAATAACAAGGAGCCTGGCAACCAAGAGACTTGTAATTGATAATTAATTACAGCATGTGATGCATGTTTGGAATTAATTTATACTGAATGCTTGGACTGCCGGGAGAGTATGAAAATTAATTCAATAATACTAATAGGAGCGACCTGACAAACAGGGGACTATTTGGTATATAATTTTTTTTTTTGTATGTGATACATTTTTGCCTTAAAATAGATCCTTTTATTCTGCTGTATGTCTTATGAACACATCTTTTTCTATCGCATACAACCTATATGCAAACTTAAATACACATTCCAAATCATAAGAACTTAAAATCATGTTAAACCACAACCAACCAACAGCTTGTACTTTTAAATAAATCGCATTTCATGGTTCAAATCAAAGAAATAAAACATGGTAACAAGATCTTAAAATGGTTTGAACATAACTCAAACAATGCTGAGCTGTTTTGGTCCAACAATCAACCAGTCACCAATAAACATTCACACAAAGCAATATATCCATATTTTTACAATTCGATTAAAAAAAATAAAAGGTAACTAAGCTCTCTTACTTTGCTTTGGTGTCTCAACCAAAATGAAGCCTTGGAAGGGTTTAGGGTGGAGAATAAGGATCCTTGTGCTTCAACCACTTGAAGAACAAAAATGAGTTGGGTTTTCATGAAAAAAACCAAAGAACAAGAGCTTTAGGATAAGAATTTAGAGGTTTCAAGAAAATATTAGAAGAGGAAATGAAGAAAATCATGAAGAATAACTTACTTTAGGGGACCTTCAATGGTGTCTTAAGTGTGAAAAAGGATGCACACCACTTGGGCTTTGGTTGAAACCTTGCTAAGGAGAGGTTCTATGGAGTAGAAGGAAGCAAAGCGATGGAGAAAACTATCCCAAATATAGGTTCAGCCAACAGCAGACCAAGTGGCCAAGTTTGGGTTTTTAAACTTCTAATGGTGAAAGCAAACGAGATATTTTTTTGGGTGGATGGAAGGGGCCTAGTCCCCACCAAGAAAAAGTTTAATAACCATGATGGAAATTAATAGAGGACACATCTCCTAGTAAGAGAGTAGCAAGAAAATCCGGAACAGAAGAAAAAAATTGCCTATTTCATTGAAGAGATAAACCATGTTTAACCAAGGCATCCACCGACTAATTAGCTTCACAATAAATGTGGTTGACCTCGATCTTCTCAAACCCAAGCATCAAATGATTAATATTTGAGACAAGCGCATGACACGGATGAGTTGAAGAACACCCTTTTTGAATGAAATCGACTACTAGTTGGTAATCCGACTCAACTTTGAAGCCTCCGAAATCTGTTATTGATTGCTGCCTCAAGTCCATAAAGGATCCCCTAAAGTTCCGCTTGTGCTATGGTGCAAATACCAATATTATAGGAAAAACCCATTAGAAAAGCACCTAAATTGTTCCTGAATAAACCACCGCAAGATGCATAAGAATTGCTAGCCAAAACAACATCATGAACATTTATTTTTATGGTATTCGCTAGGGGAGGCTTCCAGCAGATTCTCCTTGGGCTCATTCCGCGAGGTATCTTGTTAGAATTTCATTACACCGTGGTGCTGACTTCCAGGCTTCCACTGCTAGAGACACCTGCACCATGGTTCTAAATTGTGGTCCGCAACAGCAATTGTATCCACAATATAAAGATTTTTTGACCTACCGCAATCACATCGTTACAGCCATTGCGATCGTATTAGCCGTATTTTTCTGTAATTTCCCGCAATGTCAAAGATAGAGACGAAAATACACCTGCGACCGCAACTGTAATTTAAAACCATAGCACAGTTATTTGGTTTTCTAAACACCAGCTCATTTCGAGAGTACCAAAGCTTGTCCAAAGAGCAAAACGCTAGTTCCAATTGGGCACACTGATATCCATTGAATCATTTAAATTTGACAGCAACCATTCATCAAAGTTGGCACACCAAAACAAAGATGATGGGGTTTGTTGCCAGCTGCTTGTCTACACGTCCACGACAAAAGTACAATCAAGAAAAAGGTGGAAGAGAGTCTCAAGAAACATTTGGTATCGAGGGCATAAGTCATGGGCAGTCGGACCTCTATGTTTTCGAAGAACATTAGTGGGAATAACGAGGGACGGATCTAGTTTAGGAAGATTGGGGCAGTTGCCCCTACTATATATATTATTAGTTTTTAATCTTAATATAATATATATGTATAGTTATAAATTACTCCCATAAATTGAAATATAATTAAAAAATTAATATATAATATGAGTATTGTCCCCATTAATATATAGAGTATTGGTTTGCTGCATGTTTTAATTAAGGGGTTTTAATGTCTCCTTTCATACTGTCCAATCATATTTAGACATGTATCTTCACTTGTTATGTCAAATAATAACAACTTTTTTTTAATATTGCATTTAAGTACTAAGGACCTATTAGCAACTTTTGTTTTATTTTCATTAATTATGATACTAAATACCTTTTTTTAATTATGATACTAATTACCTTTTTTAGTAGTAATTAAATTAATTACGATACAAGTTATCTTTTTTAATAATAATTGAATTAATTATGATATAAATTATCCTTTTTAATAATAATTGAGTTAATTATTTAAAATAAAAATAGTATAGTATGATTTTATAATTATTAATAAAAATAAAAATATTTTCAAAACTCACATATAGTCTTGTATTTTTTTTTCATTTTTTTGTAAGCTAGCATTATTTTGTCCTTTTAGGAAAAAAAATTTCATTATTCACCTTATTTATTTTATTTTATTGTTTTATTGATTGGGTTTGTACTCATGTAATAATTTCTTCATTTAAAATTATTAGTATTACAATAGTACACCAATAATATTTTTTTTTAACAATATAACGTTCTACGAAGAATTCACACTATTTTTTAACTTTAGAAGTAGGGAAAAAAGAGTTTATTATATGATTTTAGGATAACTTGAGATGAGTTTATTATAGTCTTTATTTTAGGATATTGTGTTGGCGGGATAAATTGACGTGAGTTAATAAATAGTTTCATTTTAAAAAAGTTTGTTTTATGATACATTTTCTACAGCTAAACTCTACCAGTGCACAGTTGACCCCAATCTCATTTTTCTTTACACTATAAGACTTGTAGTACATAATTGACCAAAAAGTCAACTACAACCAATTGTAGGACTATTAATCAGGAGTTGATCCTAAAGTCAGCTTTCTCCACAGTTTAACTCTACTAGTGCACAATTGACCTTGAACTTGTGTTTCTTTACGCCATAAAACTTGCAGGGTTGAATTGACCCTCAAGTCAACTTTGACCAATTGTAGGAGTAATATTCTAGAGTTAACCCTAAAGTTAGTTTTCTCTACAGTTTAATTCTACTAGTGCAAGGTTGACCCTAGACCTGTGTTTCGTTACAATATAAGATTTGTAGTGTGAAATTGACACTAAAATCAGCTTTGATCACTATAGGAGTAATATTTCGTAGTTGACCTAAAGTCAACTTTCTCTACAGTCTTAACTCTACTAGTGCACAGTTGACCCCAAAACTGTGTTTCATTACAATATAAAACTTGTAGTGTGGAATTGACCCTAAAGTCAGCTTTTACTAACTATAGAAGTAATATTCCAAAGTTGACCTTAAAGTCAACTTTCACTACAGTTTAACTCTACCAGTGCACATTTGACCCTAAACTTGTGTTTCTTTACAATATAAGACTTGTAGAGTGGAATTGACTTAAAGTTTGCTTTGACCAACTGTAGAGTAATATTTCGAAATTGACCCCAAAGTCATCTTTCTTTATGGTTCAACTTTACTAGTCCACAATTGACCTTGAACATGTGTGTCTTTATAATACAAGATTTGTACTATGGAGTCAAGCCTAAATTTTTGTCTCTGTACATTTTTCATCACATCATATAATATCACATTATATCAAACAACCCAATTTATTTTAGTAATTATTTTTTAATGTTAATTTTATATTACGTTTATTTATTGTGAGGTCTTAATTGTTTATAAATTATTTATTTTAGAAAATTTAAAAATATTAATTGTTTTTAATTTTCATTATATGAAATAAAAAATCATTACTAAATTGAGTAAATAATATAGTTAAATAAAGCTTTAACATTTTAAAATATTTATAATTTTTATTTTAAAATTTATTTTATATTTCAATTTTTTAAATTTGAATTTGTAGTTAATTTTTTTAATAGTTAATTACAACAATATATTTATTAATTATTTTTTGGATTTTATGAAATATTTTTTTAATATATATTGACATTATTAAAATTTATTTAAATAAATTAATTTTTATCTTCTATTAATATTATTGAACAATAATATAGAAGTTTTTAAATATTTTATCTTTTGTAATTAATACTTAATTTTTTAAATCATCTTTGATTGTAATTGATATGGAAGTTTTTAAATATTTTATCTTCAATAAGGTTAATTATGGAATTAATTATAGTTGGTCCGTATTAATTATGTTTTCAAAATCTTTGATTTCACAATATTGGCCAATAAGTACACACAAGTATGGTGTGTATCAATAACCTCAACAATAATAAATCATTTATAGTATATATAAATCTGGTGCAACTTTTTACTGTAGCGATTTGTCAAATTAATCGACAGTAACATCATTTAAAATAAGAGAAATGGGTCATGCATTGACAATGTAAAGTAGTTTTACATTGTCATCCAATCACAAACTACCATTTATTGTAAGTTTGTTGACTTTTATAATAAATGCTTTAAAAGTCATATCAATGGTGATTCCTGACTGGTTGATAGTGTAAAACTTTTTACATTGACAGTGCATAATCATTAACTCTTAAAATAATATTATAATTACACTTTAATATAATAAAATGATTATTATTATGGTATAAATTAATAAAACCCTAGTTTACATGAGATAGTTTCACGACTGTTGTATACAAGGATTATTATTATTATTATTATTATTATTATGTAACGATATCAACAAAAATAAATTATTATATAACAATGGATTAATAAAATACAATACAGAAAAAATATAATAGTAAACTAATGTTATAATCGTCAAAAACTTATAAACTAAATCATCTAAATCGGATATAAAAATGAATTATAAAATTTTTATTAAATAAAAGTAATGAAGTAATATTATAACAATGTAAATATCATATATAAAAATATCCACACTTAAATACTAATACTAAATAATATTATATTAATACAAAAGTCAAATTATAATTGCTAAAATTTTTAAAATAAATTAATAATATTAACATAAATATAAATTGTAAAGATACTAAAAATGAAAAGAATAGTTAAATATCATTGTAAACATTAAAAAAATTATAAAAAAATTATTAAAATCAAAGAAATAAATTATAACAAATAAAAATTAATAATCAAAAAGCATAACTAAAATAATATTATAAACTAAAACCAATACCAAAAAAATAAAATAATATATTAAATTTTTGTAATATTAAATAAGTTTTTTAAACACAAAAATAAATTTTTATTTTTGAAAGGCTCATTTCTTATATAATAAATCTTCAAAAGAAAAATGTTTAAAAAGTTAAATGATAACTTAGTATTTTATCATAATTTTTTATAGTTGTTTCTTTTTCTTTTGTTTAATTTTATTTTTTTTATTTTTAATTCCCTTTTTATCTTAAAATTTTGGGACATAAAGAAATTAAATGGTTAATGGGCTTTTATTCTCCTACATTACTCTTAATGATTTTGATTAAAATCAAAGTAAGTTGCTAATCACTTTTTAGTTAATGTTGTTTTATAGTTATACACATATCATGTTTTACTTTTTAGGAACATGATATCATTTTAATTAATTCTTTTATAATTGTGGAAAATTCCTTTACCAATATTCTTTCACAACCTCAAATATTGTTCACAAAGGAATTTTCCATAATTTAATCTAAGTTGCTAATCACTTTTTAGTTAATATTGTTTTATAGTTATACACATATCATGTTTTGCCTATGTCTTTTTCTTTTTAGGAATTTGAAGCATTTTACTTTTTGTAAAATCAATATTCAAATTTCATTTTGTTATGACTACAAGTATATAATTTTTAAATTTTATATCTAACACAACTTTTCTAGAACCTAAATTGTATTAGTAATCTTCATATTTAGGTAATTATGTAATTATTTCATTTTCATTTTTTTTATGTATACTAAAAATTTAATTCTTTGAAATAATTTTCATGATAATACCATATCTTGTGCATTGCATAGGTACTAGAAGCATATAATAGTATATCATATATTTTATAAAAAAAATAGTATATCATATTATATTTCTCTGTAATAATATACTGTATTTGGGTGAGACATATAGGTAGTGTAGATAAGTTGTATTGTGTTAGGGCTTTTAGTTATAACTAATATTAATATATAAATATATAATATATTAATATATAATACATTACAAATTATTTATAATACAGTAAGGATATAGAAAGAATAATACATTATAAATTAATAAATAAACAATACATTTAAATAAATAAACATGTTTGAATATAAGAAGAACAAATAGATACATTTCACTTGAAGAAGAAAAAAAGACACATTTTATATAATGAGGAGATTAAAGGGTTTGACTCTATACAACCATTTTCTATTTTTTTCTTTTTGTAAAATCATTTTATTAACTCAATTATTATTAAAAAAAGTAATTTGTTTCATAATTCAATTATTATTAAAAAGAATAATTTATATCATAATTAATTCAATTATTATAAAAAAGGTAACTTGTCTCGTAATTAATTCAATTATTATAAAAAAGGTAACTTGTCTCGTAATTAATTCAATTATTATTATAAAAGGTAATTAGTATCATAATTTAAAAAATAATCAGTATCATAATTAACGAAATAAAACAGAAGTTGCTAATAGGTCCCTAGTACTTAAATACAATATTAAAAAATAGTAGCTATTATTTGACATGGCAAGTTATGACACATGTCTAAATATAATTGAACGATATGAGAAGGGGTATTGAAACCCCCTAATTAGAACATGCACCAAAGCAATACCCTAATATATATGTGTGAGCATTACTTTTACAACTTAAAATTTCTGGATCCATCACTGAAAATAACCCCACATGCAACCTTCTATAAAAAGTGTCTGACTCTTTCTTGTCCTTCCCACTCCTAAAGCCTTTTGAATAGGGCCCTGTGAAGGAATTTGGATTGATCTGCAACATGCATAAGCTCGAGACAAAGAGAACCTGCCATCCGGTGAGCCCACCCACGCTATAGAATCATCCGCCAAGTTACCTCGGGGAGGGTGGATAGCTAGTAGGTTGTCAATCACATGGTCAGGGAGCAAATATCTAAGCCTCTCAATATCCCATTTTCCATGGGCATTTACGAAGAAAGAGGCTAGATTCTTATTAATAGCGTGATGATCTAGGTTGGACATATAATTTGCCAACCTAACTCTATATCGAACCCAATTATCTTTCCAAAATCGCATGGATTGATCTGCCATATCCAATTATCAAGCCCGGCCCAATGTTAAGTGAGGCCTTTTTGGATTTTTATGCACAGGCCTAATGTGAGGAGTGTATGTTTAGTAGGTTGTATAAAAGTATGAGAGTTGGTCCAAAAAAAGTTTAGACATTTTTTGGATACAACTACTTCACTTATATATACTTTACTTTTCTTTATTTCATCTGATGTGGAACTTGATTCTCCAACACTCCCTCTCAAGTCTAATTGGGTTAGTATTTTTTTTGTTGGCCCAATTGTCACTTGTTTCTTTTTTTTTCTTTTTCTTTTTTGGGCTTGTACTCAAGAGAACCTCAGAGGCCTCTTATTTTGGCTTGTGCTCCTTTTACTTGAGTTTTAAAGGCCCAATTCACTTTTTTTTTTTGGGATCAATATGGCTTGTTAGGCATTGGGTTTTGATACCATTTTGGATTTTATACACAAGCCCAATGTGAGGAGTGTGGGTTTAGTGAGTTGTATAAAAGTGTAGGAGTTGGTCCAAAAAAAAGTCTAGAAATTTTTTGGATACAACTACCTCACTTATATATACTTTACTTTTCTTTATTCTATCTGATGTGGGGCTTCATTCTTCAACATGCCTAAAGCAAACTTTGAAAGAAATTTTTTTACTTTAAATAAAAGAGTTATATGTTAGGCCTTTTTGTCAACATATGTGGCCTTTTTACTTCATAAAAACTCATAGTAAATAATTTTTTGTTGATGAGCCCAAAGGTCGAGCTTTAGTAGCTTTGCCCTTGGGCCAACCTTGCCAATTCTCCATAATATATTTTGGCTAACCAAGCTCCAACTACTACAAATTCTCCTCCAAAGATTTGAACTCGAATGATTGGCATTGATTAATGACAATAAATGATCCCCACACTTATATTTATATTTGATGACATGAACCCATAAGTCCTCCTTTCTGGTGCATATACGCCAACCCACCTTCATAAGCAATGCTTGATTTACAAGTCTATCCGGCCCAAGTCCAAGTCTACCAAATGGTTTTGGGCAACAGATAGACTTCCATCCCGCCAGGTGAAGGTGCTTCTAATACTTTGAGTCACCCCAAGTGAAGGCTCTACACTTCCTATCCAATTCATCACAAATTGACTTTGGTACGTGGGTTGTTTCCATCACATAGGCTAGCAATGCTTGAAGCACAAATTTTGCCAAGGTAACTCTTCTAGCAAAATAGAGGTTACGGGCTTTTCAATTGTTGAGACGTTGATTGATTCAGTCCAAGATAAACTGATAATCTTGCTTGGTGGCTTTTTTATGTAGGAGAGGAACCCTTACTTCTAGTTATTTGAACTATTTTTCTATTTATTTTGTATTTTATTTTGGAGAACTAGATGAGAATCTCAAAAATATGATTTCCACATTACATTTGTATTAGTGAGTATTACTCAGTTTAGATTTTTAATAATTTTTTTTGGACCAGAGCCCAAGAAATAGTAAAATGATCATTTTGTCCCTAGAAAGCTAAATAATAGGATAAATTGGTTAGAATAATTATGAGTGTTTAAAATTCATTTTTAAGCCACCAATATGCTTAGAATAATTAATAATAATCTTTAAAAAAATTTAGGAATTTATTGAGACAGTTTTTGTAAAATGACTAAAATACCTCTAGTTGATTGCGGAAGTTAACCAGAGACTTTTGTGTCTCAAAATTTTTTGAAAAATTTATATAAAGTATATTTTAATTGTAGAAATTTAATTTTGAGGTAAAAATATTGAAAAACCCAAAAATGTTAATTATTTAGCAAAAACTTGATTTATTGGTTAATTAATTAGTTTTTTTAAGTAAAATAGTTATAATTAATATATAAATGAGAAAATTCTGAAAATTTTTATGGAGACTCAAAAAATATACCTTTGGACATGGTATAGTTAGTTTGGATCAAACCCACACCAAAAACCCAATCCAAATTTCCTATAATAAATCATTCAAAAATTATTTTTTATTACCTAATAATTATATAAAATAATTTTTTTTTCTGGCTTGTTGCCTCAGTTTCACGCTGGTTTTAAGAAGCATATGGGAAGAAAATTTTCTAAAACATTATTTTACTAATTTCAAGTACACAAAATTAAAGTAAAACTAATTATTTTTGTCCTATAAATAGAATCCCTCCAACCGCTCCAATGTTCACAATTTTCCTCACAAATCTCTCCTCCACTCTGCTGGAACCAGGTCAAGCTCCTCCCCCACCATTAGCCAAGCTCTTGCAATTTTTTTCCTCACCTTAATTCACCACTTAAAAATCCTACTAAGCCAAAAATGAATTAGTTTAGTCCTTAAGCCTCAATTTCCCACTTCACCAACCCCACAACTTCTTTTCCAAAGCTTCTAATTAAGGTAAAGGAGGAATGGGATTGAGCCTTATTTTATATCTTAATGGCTTTTTAATTTGGATTATCCCCTAATTATTTTATTTTATGTTAATTTTATGTTTAATCCTTTATTTTACTTGTTATTTGCTTTTATTGTCTTGCTATTTATTTTCTTATCATATTATGTTGATTCAAATTTTATTATGTGAATTTATAATGTTAATTACTATTTAGGCTTAATTTTATGTTAGTTGCTTATTATATTTTAAATGATGGTCATATGTTAAAATTAGTAAATGGATTAGAATGTAGTTAAATTTTATTTAAAGGCTTGTTGTTATTGTTGTTGGGCTTTGGGTCCTTTTCCTTTAAATGGGTCAAGAAAGAATTTTTTTTTTCCCAGCAACTAATTGTCTAAGATTTGGTGACAATAAAAGACAACATTTTTTTTAATTTGATTATTTTTTTATATATATTCGTCCCACTATTATTTTGGCTAGGAAGAATATTTTTTTACAACTGATTATAATAATTAAATCATTAATTAACTAAAATCAAATTATTCAAGTGGTATGCAAATTGGCTTGAAAAGAAAAATAATTGAATAAGGGCTTGGTTAGAGGGGATTCGGCCTTTAGGAACTCAAATGGGCTAGGAAGAAAAATTTTACTTCTAAAATTGGCTATTAACAACTAATACGAATAATTAAGGTTTTGGTAAAAATAATTGGAAAATAAACTTTTAAAATTTATTTCTCTTTGAATGTGGGATCTTGGCCCTTTAGGAAAATTTAGGAAAAATAAAATTATTTTTACTAATCATGTTAATACTTTTAGCAAATAATTAATCCTAGTTCAAAGTGGTAAAAAGTTTTGTAAAAATAATTACCTATGTACATAATACTTTTGACAATTTGTAGCTAATTTAGGAGAAAAAATCCAAATTTCTATAAGGTAGTAGAATAAATAGGTTGATAATAAGTATACAAAATTTAAAGAATAATAAGTGTTTTTATCAAATAAAACAAAAATACACACACACACACACACACACATATATATATGCACACTATTTTAACAATAAAAAAAGGAAAAATGGAAAATTGATTATAAATAAGAATTTTTTTTTACCAAATTATAGTATCCTACATTTAAAAGAAATAAGGAAGAAAATTCTTGGTATGCTCTATGGTTGCAGCATGGTTTGATCTTCCACACCATAAAAAATTATTCTTAATATTAGTACTCAACTTATAAAAATAATACATAGTACCAATTATAGTCATTTTAGGGAAATTTTACTTTTTAAATAATCTAAGGTACAAGTTAGAAAAAGGAGAAGGATAAAACAAATAAAATTAAGAAACTACACTTAAACAATATAAATATATATATGTTTTCTTGAACTATGTGCATGAAATTATATTCATTGGCATTTTGTTGTGTTTATTTGAATCTTGTAATTATTTCCAAGTTATTATTACTGTAAATAATAAGTATATCTATGTGATAAAGGTTTTGAAACTTTGTCTAGAGAGTGTGTCATGAAACTTAGAAAGCAAGTTATAGAAAATCCCCTGTTAAGTTAGTATCATGCTGAGAAGCATAAGTGCTTATGTTTGGGAAGTCATAGTTTGATATACTACGGGATGAAAGACAGGGACCATTGTTTAGGTCTTAAGGGTAAAGATACTGAGTTGTGAACGTCCCAACGTCAAGTTAATGCCCTTGAGTCGAGACAAATCACGTAAATCGACTTGGTAACCCTAACACCTACTTAACATCACCAGGATTGATGAAGTGTATACCCTTGAAGGGCATGAGGCCCTTTCCTCAAGGATAATGATTGCAACATGGATGCTTATACCTTGTGAGGGGTTATACGAACTCCTAATCACTTCTTAGTGGTTCCTAATGGTTAAGGTGAATAATTAGAGATGGGTATAGATCTATAAGTTTGGTAAAGGGTTATGCTTAAGTCATGACAACTTAGGTCATAACTTAGGACTCCCTATGTTTAATTGTTTGATACTTGTATGTTTAGGCTTTAAACCTATTAAGAAAATGAATGAGTCTTTATGAAACCTCATTCCTTTTATGTGTTTCTTTCCATATATGTTTGCGATTTAAGTAGATGGAGCCCTTCCACGGGATGGAAAATCTCCACATCTCCTATAGTCCCTAGGGACACTGGGACTATGGCACTACCATGAAATTCTTTACTTACTAGGGGCACATCACATTCACCTTTATATCCCCTATCCCTGACGTATGGCTTTCGATGGAGCAACTGACATTACCGATGACCTTATTGACTACTACACTAGATGGATTTGTCAGATGAGTACAACCACCTTCACCCCTACCAGCAAATGCCGATATGATTGATGATCCTCCTCACCAGCCTCCACAATAGATGGACAATCCCATGGATGATGGCCCTAACATAGGCATTATGGCGATTCCTGCACCTTACCTTCAATACTACTTGCCACCATTAGAGCCTTTTTTGTAGCTAGAGGCAGATGATTCTTCTTCTTGACACCATTACGTGCTTGGTATGGGTAACGATTGGCTACACTCGTCTTTTGAGTCTAGCAGCACATAGAGCTTTAATGGTGGGGGGTAGTTGCTGAACAATCATGCGCATTATGATGATGAGGATAAGGAGATGATGGACTCAGGGGACTCACAGTGAGGACTGTTGCTACTGTTGACTTTTTGTAAACCTTATAGGTTTGGGGAGGTCTAGTATATATATATATATCGTCGGCCAATTTTTGTTGTACATACACGGGCGAGTAGCTAGGCTAATTATCTAATGTATTTCTTATGTATGTATTTCTTGGATGACTATACTCTTTGGTTATGTACCCAAACTTGGTGCATGTATACATATAATGGTGTTTAGTATATGATCATGGTTCTTTGTATAAATTATTTTCGACGTTTCTTTATAAAAGTATTAATTAAGTCAAAATTTTTACTCAATGATCTTAATCAATTCAATTAATAAATAATTAAATAAAGTAAATATCTCTTGTATATTAGGTGTTACATTTAGTGGTATTAGAGCAATTCTTTCCTGTCGAGTTTGGGTTACAGACTTGATTATTTTTTGTTGTGTGCTCTTGCATTTTTTGTTGTCAAATAAAAGTGTGAAATAAGTAGTATGATAGGAACAAGCAAAAACCAAGGACGACAATAAACATGTAAGCAAACTTGATCTAGAAGATTTGTTAGGGAAAATTAACACTTAAAATTTTACTATTATTGATTGAGTGATAGTAGATATGTTTAACATGAACAATTGTTCTAATCCCTTTTATAAAGTCTAAATGACACTTTAAAATTAATTTGGGTAATTGAAAATAATTTAAGAAGTCTTAGATAAATTTTTTCGTTCTTAGAAAGCTTATTTGAGTTGAGTACTAGATACCAGATTAAAATAAAATTATTTTAATCAATAGTTTTAGAATCAATTAAAAATAATAACAATTAATTGTAATTAATTCCATGGGCCATTTGACTGTTCATTACTTTCATAGTGAAATCTTACAATGTGAGTTTACAACATAGTCTTAGTTTCAGTGGAATTCCCTACTAAAACTTACACACACACACACACATAAAATATACATATTTATCTTATTAATTTTTTTTTAACTAAATTTATATTTTCACTTATAATTATTTTCAATTAGTTTAAATCACAAATTAAGGAAAGATAGGTGTTATAGTTGGTTTTTCTATCTTTCTTCAAAACCCTCTACTTTACTTCCTCTTGTGGCAACAAACAGATGCCTTTTCCTTGCAATAACGAACAATTGAACTTAGAAAGCAAAGATCGAAGGAGATGAATGTAGACTATGGGGTGTATAAAATTAGGGTAGTGCCATTGATTCAGGTTGGTTTGATTGGGTTTACAAACACTTAACCCAATTCCTAAATCGAACAAGGTTGGGTTGGGCAAATGAGAATTGAATTGAACCAATGGTCCAAACCAAGCCATGAAAGTGTGATCAGGTCGAGTCGGGTCAACTAGGTTCACAGATTAACCAATACTCGCTAACACCCCTAAAAGAATGTTGAGACAAGGATTTTTTTGTTGCATTTGAGAAAATTTTATACCTACTTTATTATAAATTAGAATACATAATTTGAAGAATTGCTAATGAACTTTTCACTTTTTCCACTTTCTCCATTACACATTCTCAATATTATCTTTCATCTCTTCTTTGGATGTATATTTCATACACTACTCTCACAACTAGTCAAAAATTTCTTTTTCAACCATATTAAATTATCCTTTTTTTTTTATCTTTATCTCTAAAATGAATTTTAATAAATTTTTAAACAAATTTGTCAGTAATTAAAATATATTTTTATATCACAATTTAAATTACTCATTATGAATATAAAATGTAATTTATATATTTAAAAATATTTATTTATTATAAAAATGAGGTCTAACATTCTGATTTGTAATTCTAAAGGTCTTAGACTTCAACAAGAAAGCCCCTTTGTTTGAATGGGAAATGTTGAAAACAAATTCAATTTTGAAGTAAATTTAAAATACCATTCATCAAAATAATTTGTTTGGATATCAAATTCAAAGAATGATAGAAATTTTATAGAGAATTTGTTTTCAAACAAAATGAAGAAACTTCAATAACACCTCAAATGAAAGAATTTTAAATAACACACGAATTGAAGTTTGGGTAGGATGAAAATTAAATTACTTTATCTAAACAAAATATTTGAAATATAAAAAATTTGACTTGCTTTATCTAAATAAAATAATTTAAAAATAAAAGGAATTTAACTAAAGTAATTAAATTTAATACATCTTAAATTCTTTAAAAATTTGAAATTCCTTATCTAAACACTGCCGAAGGCTCGAACAAATCCAAAAAAAATATAAAAATAAAAATTCTAAACAATGTAAAAAGCCCTAGAACAAGAAAAATAAAAAATAAAAAAAATCTAGAAAACATGAAGGAAACCTTCGTAGGCAGACACCGCGAGAGCCAGTCCTTTACATTGTAAATGATTGATTAGATGAGATAGGATTACAGCAGGTGTTGCCTCAGCTCTCCCTCATTCACGTTCCCATCTTCTACAGCTTCAACGAACATGCTCCACTCCAACTCACTGTAACCTCTCTCTCTCTCTCTCTCTCTGTCTCTTTCTCTCTCTCATACACACACGCTGTTTTGTTTTTATGGACCAAATATATGCATAATTGGATAGGTTTGTGACATTTTCCGATAAAGATTTTAATTTGAATTTCTTGTGTCAGTCTGAGAGCCATGTCCGTTTCATTTTCTCCCTTACCTCACATTTCCAACACCGATTCGCGCCTTCTCTTGACCAACATGGTGGATTGCACTTGTGCATTTTACCCTCCAACAACTCTGCAAGTGCTTCCTCTGCCCAAGACTGCACCCCCCAAGTTAACCTTTGTTTGTTCCTCCCAAAGGGTTCTCCCCATTGAGGAGCTTCTGCTAAGTGCTGGGGATGGGGACCCCCCAAATGTTAGTGTTGATTCTTCTGATTATTTGAACGATGGGAATGGTGGGGTTGTTGGCCTTGGTGACTCTCTTAGCGAAGAGGTTCTTAAGGAGAGGATTAGAAGAATGAGAATAGGGCTGGCAAACAAAGGAAGAGTGCCTTGGAACAAAGGAAGGAAACACAGTGCAGGTAGGTCACCTTTCAATGGACATTGACGTGTGTACCCAAGGTTTTAAATTGTGATCGCGGTTTTGTCATGGTTGTTAATGTTGAGGGAAAGACAAATGCGGCCGATGTGGTCACAATTGCGGTTGCAGACCCTGAAAACCTTGACGTTGTGGCCGAAATCGCAATTGCAGACCGATTTTTAAAACCTTGCGTGTACCTTGTAGTTGGTTAGCTTTTTTTGTAAGTGATTGTGATTCTGGACACAATGCAGAGACCCGGGAGCGAATCAGGCAAAGAACTTCAGAGGCTTTGAGGGACCCCAAGGTGAAGTCAAGTAAGAGTCATTCGGTTTTTGGAGTGTTTCTTTCCTCCTTTTATATGTGTTTTCAACGTGACTTGCCTTATTGTTGCAATGATTTTAATTGTTATATTTTGGTTTGAAGTTCCTTCATTTCTTTATATAAATATTCAAATGCTAGCTGCCTTACAAAAGAATAGTTTTTCTGTTGCTAGGTAGTTCCTTTCTCTTAATTTACTATGTAATCAACATTTGCTTTTTCCCTCTCTCTCCTTGACAAAATTTCAGGTAAGGAAGAAGATGGCTGAACATCCCCAGTCTCATAGGTAAATGTAACCATTATACTGTTTTTCTGTATGCTTCCTCAAAACATATTCTAATCTTAAAGCATGGAAAGTTATAGTTTATGGATGGAAACCAAAATAGCATGGATCAAAAAACAAGGAGAGGATGTCTTGCCTTGACTCTTTGGTGTCCATAATCTAGAAATATTTCACTAAAAAAGAGTATTCCTACTCGTTTGTTAATTCAGAAAAGGGGGGAAAATATGGAAACAAGAAAGTAATTGAAATTATTACCAGTACATATGGAAGTTCCTACTGTGCACAATTATGGTGGGATAGTATGGGCAATAGGGTTGTAAAAATGGCATAGTATTGTATGTTACTTGGTTTAGAGAGACCAAATGTTTACTACTTAGATTATGGGTCTATTTTTAGATATATGACATCTGGATTTTTAAGTTGTTGCTGTTTGTCTAAGTAATATGTAGGCTTGTTTACCTAACAATGTGAGGCCATTCTACATTTTTACTCTAATTGTTGTCATACTAATATCTTGCTTCCTCTGTAAGTACTAAGTAATGTCTGAGAATTTTCTATGCTGTTTGGTGAGGTATTGGTCATAGTGTCAGTCTCATGCACCTGAAAGCTACTCTAAAGCATGCTTTTTTGCTACAAACTCAAAAATAAATTTCGCACTCATCGGTAGATAGTGTTCAACATAAATTTTAGGTTGTCTTCAATCTTGTCTTTAGCATGCATATTAAATGAGTAGCCATTGGCAATGCATTCTCCATCTTCATCAAGAATCTACCTTCCTGCAGTGATCAAACCAAGGCAAAGATAAGTGATTCACTGAGACGTGTTTGGCATGAGCGGCTGAAGTCAAAGCGGTTGGTGGAACAATTTTTGCTTTCATGGGCACAAAACATAGCAAATGCAGCCAAGAAAGGAGGGAGTGGTCAGGAAGAGCTAGATTGGGATAGCTACAATAAGATAAAACAACAGTTGGAACTCCATCAACTTCTGCAGGCTGAGGAAAAGGGAAAAGAAAAGCTGATGGCAGTTACTGGAGCAAAGAATATCGTCCAGTCATGGAGGGACAGCATAGCCAAAGCAGCTAAGAAAGGTGGGAGTGGGGAACAAGAACTTGACTGGGATAGTTATGAAAAGATACAAGAAGAAATGGTTTGCCTCCATCAACTTCAGCGTACTACAGAAAAGGCAAAGGAAAAAGAGATGGCAAGGGTAAAAGCAGAGAAAGCAGCACAGATAAAAGCAATTAAAAGGGTAATCCTCACTCAGAAGAGAAAAGATCATCAAGAGAGGGCTAAAGTAAAAGGGAATATAAAGAGTCATCCCTGCAGAAATGTAAAGGAAGGCAAAGGTTCCTTGGAAGTTACGCAAGAGTTCAAACTTTGCACTAAATCAACCAAGGTAGGCTTTTGTTGTTTCCTCATTTATTACCTGTTTATAATTGCAACACGATGGAGCAATTAATGAGGTAGCATACCTACTGAGATGGCAAGTGAATACAAATTTTGGCTAAACTGTGCAATCCTAGTTCATTTGAAAGATATAGGAGAATGCTGCACAAAGTTGCTTTTGTTGGAATATAGAAATAAGAAATTCAGTTGTTAATTGATTGCTTTGTCGATTAAAAACACTTTTCACTGTTATTTTACTAGAAACTTAAAACACATCCTGCGATAGTTTGTCTTTGGACCAGGAAGGGAGAGAAGCTGAATAAAAAGGCTTTCATCTAAGGAATAAGCCACTCTAAAAGTAGTATAAGAATCGTCCTCAAGAGTGATGTATAGTTCCTAAAAGCATCTATGAAGCTGCAGTGTAGCTGTCTAGTATGACCTTAATTCCTACATTCATTCCAATATGATAAGCTGAACCCCTTTCTTGTTATACTTGTATGGTTAAATTATATATTTAGTCCCTATACACAACATTGTTTAGTTTTAGTCCCTATATGAAAATTGCTTACAAAATAGCCCGTACTGTTGATTTAAGTTATAACGGTGACAGCATGTTAGAATTTTATTCATATAAGGATCAAAACAAAAAACAATATGCCAAGTGTCGGGACCAAAATTTAGAATTTTTTTTATTTTTTTATTTAAGGACTGAAATGTAATTTAAAAATTTTCACCTAGGGACTACAACAAAAAACAAAAAATGATGTCAAATATAGAAACTGAATCTAATTTTATTATAACTTTGGCAAACGGTAAAGATTAATTAGTAAACGTTTTTTTTTCATTTAGGAACTAAAATGAAAATTGATGTCAGGTGTAGATCAAATTTTTATTTTAACCTATTTCTATTTATGCCTCTTTGCTTCTAATGATGTTATATTTATCTTGTCTTTAGATTCATATAAGTAAGAACATCAACGGTGAAGTACCTAGAGAAGGAGGCGTTTTTAATTCCATTATTCCAACCCACAATAAATTGGATCTAGAGCTTATCAAGAGAGAAAAAGTGCAGAAAGAAGTATCACTTGCAGATCAGATCCAAGCTGCTAGAGACAAAAAAGGTAAACTCCACTGATCAGGAATCTTCTTCACATTCTTTTTTCCATGCTACTTCATGTTCAAATTACTCATTTACTTGGACTTTTGTATAAGAATTGTAGTTTCTACGTTGCAACAATAGCTGATGGGGTGTATGTAGAACAAGTTAACCATTATTGGTAGTTTGTTGGTTGTAGAGTAGGAAACTGGTCTGATTAATTTGAACTCATGCATTTACTTGGCTTTGGATTCTGCTCGTTTGCTCTTATTCCTTTCTTCTCTATATCTGTGTAAAGAAATCTTGATCTCTCCTTCTCCCTCTATTGTTATGTAAATCATTTTTTCTGCTTCGATGTGTGGTTATGATACAATACAACAGCCTTGGTGAGAAATAAAATATATAGGCAGAATGAAATTAGCTGCATGTCAACTGAGAGTTGATGATATAGCACATGGAATGGAAGAGTGACTTTTTGGCTGCAGGAGGAATCATCCCATTGCTTCACTCCTATGGAAATTTTATATAATATAATGTAGCAGAAAAGCTTACTCAATGCAATTGATTATTGAAAGTTGGGGTTGTAAATGAACTACTAGTCTACATCATTGCTTAAAACAGGGCACTATGGATTTTAGAGTTGTTCCCCTTCAGCAAAACACCCCACATTCTGTATGTGGTACTTTTATTTTTATTTTTTTCACAATTGTGTTGGTTGCACATAATGTATGATTCACATAACACGTATGTAACATTACCTTAAAATTTTGACCTTCTATAATCTTTATAGCCATTCACTTAGAGTCACATACATTATAATGTATATACCAAGTAGAATGACTATTCCTTATTGTTTCGCAAGGTATTGGTTTACCATTCATTAAACAATAAATTTTAGTGAAAGTGCAATCTTGTAGTAGTAATGATCATGTACATGTACCACTGTTTGAGGGTCCGACAATTATTAATCTCTAAACTAGTCCCTCAAGGTTCCTTAGTGAGTTGTCCTTACTTTAGCTTGACTCAATGTCTAAATACTTTGATCACTATGGTGGGCCATGTCCTGCTTAGCCCAAAAGGCACTCAGCCTGTCCCAAAGTGAGTAGTAGCCACCAACCATTCAAATTGGGAAACTCTAGATCTCCCGCCAAGACTTAAGACAAGGATCAACCTCAGCACGCCAAGAAGGGAAAGGACCATGATCTTGGCAACTAAAGATCGTGCCACCAACCCCTTGACTTTGACTAGGTACACCCAAAAAGGGAAAGAAAGGATACATGACGATTTTTAGGCATGAAGGTGACAACCTCCTAGTACAAGAAGGCCCTAGGAATAGGAGCAAACCATCTTCTTCAACACACCAACCATGAGAACCTTCTTAGGGGTAGACTAGGTTTAGGGATTCTAGAGAGTTTGTAAGAACATCTGGCGCCCACCATGGGGGCTTGGTAAAACATTTCTTGGGCCACCATAGCATAGATGGTACGAACTCGAAACTACAATATCGTCAATAATGGCCTGGAACCAACTCTGCAGGATGCTCTTGCACAACTCCAAGAGTTGTAGCGTGAGCATTAGAAGATGTGAAAGGAGAATGAGAAGATCAGGGACGAGTTAAAAAAGATGAAGGCGTAGTAGATCCATGACGCGAAAACTCTTGACCAAATGAGGAAATAAGGCACAGAATCCACACTCATCATCCTTTTTTGGATGAGGTAATGTCAATTCCTATCCTTGATTCTTTCCATAACCTTATGCTCCCATTTTACAAAGGTACGTTCAACCCTCAACAACATCTAACTATATTTAATACTAGAATGCTAACCACTAGGGACATCGACCCCAAGTTATACAAGTTTTTTCCTAGTACTTTAGCATGTTTAGCCGTCCAATGGTTCGCTAGTCTACTAAAAGGTTCAATTCGCAATTTTGAAGAGTTATCGTAAGCATTTCTTAATCAATTCGACTCTAGTAGTCCTAGTCACTGTACGGAGTAGGGCCTCTTTAGTTTGTTTAAGGAAAACGATGAATCGTTGAAGGATTACATTAGTCACTTCAATCAAGAGGTAGTTCAGGTCAAGGATCTTGACCTTAAGATCCACCTGAGGACAATCATAAATGGGTTGAAAAACTACCCCTTCGCTCACAACTTAGCGTGAAAACCATCGGCCAATATGACGGAGTTTAGGAAAAAAGTGGCAGGCGAGATCGACATTGAAGAAGCCATTGTAGCAAAAAGAAGGCAACAAGAAATGTTCTCTATTCGACTAGTAGATGATAGACACAAGCGTAAGCTGGGAAGGCTGTCGAGGGATCAATTTGTTCCCAGGTATGAGCATTATACCCCCCTTAACGCTAGGAAAGCCTAGATCCTTCGAGACATATACAACACAGACTTGATCCAATTACCACCTCCCTAGAAAATGAACTAGCCGATGTGGACAAGACTAGACGTTGTGATTTCCATCAAGGTGTATGACCACTACATTGAGGAGTGCCGAGCTTTAAAGAACCAAATTGAATAGCTGATACAACAAGGACACCTTGGACACTATGTGTACGATGGAAAGGCAAGAGAGAAGAACAAAAGTTCGTCTAGAAGCCCAAGAAAAAGGGATTCTAGGTTGAAATACCATGATAGGTGCGACAGAGATCGTTGCTCAAGGACTCCAGAGAGAGCAGGGTTGATCCACACCATTGGGGGTGAATTCGTGGGTGGTGGCCCAACTAGTTTGACCTGTAAGAGGCATCTTGGTGCAGTCATGATTATTGGAACTTCAAGTATGTATTCTAAACCCAACCTTTCTCCTCCTATAAGGTTTTTGGATGATAACTATGTAGGAATGAAAGAGCACAACCATGACAACCTTATGGTGATTAAGATTAACATTGAGAGATGCTTAGTACGACGAGCCTTATTTGACCAGGGAAGCTCTGCGGACATGCTTTTATAAGATGCTTATAAAAAGCTCGCCTTACCAAGCAACGTGATAAGACCTTTCAATACTCCTTTAGTTGGTTTCTCGGGGGAACAGGTATGAGGTTATGTCAATCTTAACACGACCTTCGAACCGACTATGGGATGCAAAATAGTGCGGGTATAGTACTTGCTCGTTGATGTGTCTACCTTTTACAATGTCATCATAAGGCAACCGAACTTTAACAACCTCCGAGCTATGGTTTCGACTCTGCACTTGACGATGAAATTCCCAATCGACTAGACAACTATTGGGGTGGTCTGAACCAGCTAGGGTACCATAAGGAAATGCTATATAGAGAGCCTTAAAATAAGCAAGACACATCAAGAACACCATCACACTCAGCACCGTTGGGGTGTTAATCTTATGGAGTTGGACCCCAGGGAAGATTTTGAGGACCGCTTGCTGCAGCCAACGAAAGAAATGAAGGTCATCCAAATCGGATCCTCTTCCACTCATACCACAAGGATAGGCTCCTCTCTCCTTTTACAATTAGAAGAAAAGCTTACCCTTTTCATTCGATAACACCGAGACTTGTTTGCTTGGAGCCTGTAATACCTTAAAGAGTATTACCTTTTAGCCTGCTTATATTTCTAAAACATGAAAGTTTAGAATATAAGAATATCAAAGAAACTATGCAGAAATTAAAACTTTAACATCAATTACATAAACAGGTCACTAATGAATCTAATACAAATCTTTTGGCACTTAAGTGCCTTACAAAACATCACGAAGGAACAAAAGCATAAACTAAATTCCCATCCATTGGGAGGTACAAAACTAAAAACATCTCCTCTGGCAGCGACTCCAAGCTTCAAGCTCCAAGCCACTCCCAAGAGTATTTCCTATTCATCCTGTAAAGACATAAAACATAAAAAGGATGAGACATATTGTCTCAGTGAGTGCTTTAAGGACTCTAGGCTGACCCTCTATTCTTGAGATCTTTTTCTTACATTCTCATGATTTTACCTTTTACTAAAAAGCTTAATCTCTACCTTTTTAGTACCTATTCTAACTTTATACCCAACTTTGGGTTTATACATAAACTCTCTCACTTATGGACTAGGCACACATGTCATCATCTAGTGTACAGGTTAACATTCCTCCTCTCGCCTAGTAACTGGGCCTTCAACTCGTCATCTATACTATTGCTAGGAGTAATCACACCAACAATACATAGACATTCACATCATTTATATCAATCTTTACTTAAACATTTTTATGATCGTAAACATAGCTTAACATTTAGTTCTTGCATGCTTAACATTAATCTTTTTTTTTTCTTTTCCGTCCTACGACAAAGTATTAAGCTCAATCTTTTAAGGAGTGTCTTCCTTGTTCTTATGCCATGACCTCGTATTATATATCCCTCCGGTTCGAGGGGTTTAGCCACTAGCCTTTGAGGAAAATGGGAAGTGATGAAACCTTGCCCATTCACCCAAAGAGGGCATCTCAGTCTTAGCCATTAGCCTTTAGGGAAATGGGAAAGGATAGAACCCAGCCCATCCACCCAAAGAGGGCACCTCAGTTTTAGCATGCACTTCTTTCTTTGCTTAAACATTTAGTCTTCTATTGGCGTTTGGAGGGGTTACTATCCTCCTTTCCCCAATGGAGACTCTTAATCACACATAAATACAACATATCCTCAAGCAGTACTTTGTAATGCAAAATTATCAATGAAACATCTTTATTTAAAAACATACTTTTCCCAGAAACATATTCATTTCTTAAAACCTTTTCTTTTATAAAAACTTTTCATAAACTTAGGGGAAATTCCCCATTTTTTACTAAAGAGGCATCAACGTTGAATTGACATAACACAACATAATTCGAATCACAACCACAAAAATAGTGCTACAACTACACAAACCCACAATCAACAATACAAAAGGGCAGACAAGAGTGCAACCATATCCTTTCTGTACTCAATCTTCGCTTAGCTAGACCTATTCTTGCTTAGTGAGCTTGCATGAAACTCCTAGACATATATTTGGATATTCTCTCGCTCAGCTAGCATTTTGCTTGCTTAGCTAAAAATTTGATTTTCACTCAGCTAGCATTTTGCTAGCTCAACTAAAAATTTGATTTTCGCTCAACTAGCATTTTGCTTGCTCAGCTAAAAACTTGATTTTCACTCAGCTAGCATTTTTCTCGCTCAGCTAGAGTAATGATTCTGTAGATTGCGATTTTTGCCAAATCTAATCTGCTTAGGGCCATCAATCACCTAGGCACTTCTACGCATCACAATCAGTCCTAAAACACTTCTATTTCATTTCGAACTGATTAATTTACCCAATAAACTTCTCAATCAAGCAAAGTCATCACAAATCCATAAAAACCTAAACCTAGGGTTCAAAGGGAAAATGGGGGAAAAAGGGATACAAAAAATAATCAAAGGGGTAGGAAAGGACAAGGAGGAAGCGCTTACATTCAGAATGCACGAAGATGAGCTCTGGGATGGGATCTCTAGGTCTCTTATTCTCTTCCTTCTTTCTTTCTCCTTCTTCTCTCTTCCTTCTCTTTTCTTTTCTCTTTCTCTCTCTAACTTTCCCTTTCCTTCCTTTCTTAAACTGTGTGTGTGTGTGGTCTGGTGGGCCTCTGGCCTAGTTGGGTCTCAGTGTCCCGTTTAGGGTCCTATTACCTTTCTCTTATAATATTCTAATATAAAGGTAACTATTATTTAATAATTATAGACATTCTAGACCATAATTATAGTTTTATTTCTATTACCCAAATTGGGGATGTTACAAAGCCCAACAGACATGTGGGTAGCGACTTGAATTTCTTATGCCATAAATTGATGGTGGATCCTATGGCTAAGCCATTTTCCCAAAAGAAGCAAAAGCTCGCGAAAGAAAGACGCCAGGTTCCGATGAAGGAAGTAGCTCGCTTATTAGAAGTTGGGTTTATCAGAGAAATAAACTACATAATGTGGCTGTCCAAGGTAGTCATGGTCAAAAAGTCAAGTGGGAAATGGAGGATGTGTGTAGACTTCACTAACCTTAACAAGGCATGCCCAAAGGATAACTATCCAATGCCTAGTGTCGATCACCTTGTGGATGGAGCATTATGGCACTAGTTGCCGAGTTTGATGGATGCATATTCAAGGTACAACCAAATCAGGCTTAACCAAACCAACGAAGACAAAACAACCTTAATCATCGACAATGTCGACTTTTGTTACCAAGTAATGCCTTTTGGTCTCAAGATGCATGCACAACTTATCAACGATTGATGGGCAAGATTTTTGGAGACATCATTAGATCTAGCATGGAAGGGTACATTGACGACATGGTCATCAAGTTAGTATCAGAGGATGACCAAGTCTCCCACATTCCTCAGGCTTTTGATTACCTAAAGGAATATAACCTTTGTTGAACTCGGAGAAATGTTCTTTTGGGGTTTGAGGAGGAAAATTCTAGGGTTTTTTATTGTTCAAGAGAGGGATAGAACCAATCCTACCAAGTGTGAAGCTATTTTGCACATGAAAAGCCTAGAGACAACCAAAGAAATATAAAGGTTGGCTGGGTGAGAGTTTGCATTGTAGCAATTCTTATCCAAGGTGGGTGAGCGATTAGGCTTATTCTTTGACTGCATAAAGAGTAAAAGGCGTTTTTAATGGACCTAGGAATGTGAAGAAGCTTTTCAAAACATCAAAAGATACCTGTCATTCCCACCCCTCTTGAGGAAGCTTGTTTCGGCCGGAGCCTCAGCTTGTACTTGGCAACCAGTGACATAGTTATAAGTGTAGCCTTAGTACAGGAGGAAGAGGGACAAGAGTATCTGGTCTACTTCAGTTGCAGGGCCCTTCAAGGGGCCGAGGTGCAGTATGTTTCAGAATCATGTCATCAAAGTAAGGACAAATCAGCCCATTAAGCAGATACTGCATAAGCCAAATATTGTCGGCTGCATGATTAGTTGGGTAATGGAGCTCTCTAAGTTTAATATAGTACATCGACCGAGAGCAACAATCAAGTCACAGGTGTTGCCCAACTTTGTACTAGAGCTTACTCCAATATGCAATGTAGAGAGTGTTGCTGTGTGGAAACTGTATGTGGATGGTGCGTCCAATATGAAGGGAAGTGAAGCTAAGCTAGCGCTATCTTGGAGGGATCGGGCAAGGTGATCATTGAGCAATCTTTTGGGCTTCAACTTCAAGGCTAGAAACAACCAGGCTAAGTATGAAGCACTTATTAGAGGCCTTACCCATGCTATGGAGGTGGGAGCAACACAGATCCATGTTTTCAATGACTCTCAGCTCGTGACCAGCCAAGTAAATAAGGAATACCAAGCCAAAGATCCATTCCTTGCACTCTACCTTGCAAAGGTACGAGGTTTTTTGAATGACTTTAAGAGTTGCATTGTCTTTCACATCAATAAAGAACAAAACATGTGAGGCGGACTTGCTCTTGAAGCTTGTAAGCACCAAAAGCCCAAGTAGCAATAAGACGATTATTTAGGAGACAGTTGAGGTACCATTAGTCGTCCAAGAATAGGTGAATTAGATGGCTACAAGTAGTGGCACAACCTAGCTTGACCTAATCAAGTCCTATTTGGAGAATGGAACACTACCCCTGGATCCAAAAGAAGCACGACACATGGTCCAGAAAGCAAGCTTTTATGAGATAATTGTTGGCTAGCTCTACAGACAAGGTTTCTCCATGCCACTTCTAAAATGCATCCTGAAGCACCTAATCGAAAATGTTGTTGAAGAAATCCATGAAGGAAGTTGTGGAAATCATGCAAGAGGAAGGTCATTAGTAGCAAAGATCTTACGTGTAGGCTTTTACTGGACGACCATGCAAAGTGACTGTGCAAAATACATTAAGAAGCGTGACAAATGCCATCGTTTCACCATTATGCATAAGTGCGAACGGAGGACTGCAAGCCTTATTTTTCCCTTGGCAAGTTGCGATGTAGGGAATGGATTTGCTCGGTTCTTTTCCAACAACAGTTGGCCATTGCAAGTATTTAGTGGTTGCCATTGATTACTTTACCAAATGGATAGAAGCTAAACCACTGGCAACTATTAGAGCTAAAAGAATAAAGAAGTTCACTTGGAAGTCCATCATATGTCGTTTCGAAATCCCACACTAGCTAATAATCGACAATGGTAAACAATTTGATTGCAAGACTTTGATGAGATGTGTTCTTCCTTCTCTATCCGACACTTGCATACCTCGATCAAACATCACAGACGAACGGTCAGGCAGAAGTAGTGAATAAAGTTATCCTTAATGGTCTAAAAAAGCTACTTGATGATGCAAAAGGAAGGTGGGTGGACGAATTCCCATCATTTCTATGGACCTACCACACCACCATACAGATAACAATTAAAGAGATGCCTTTCAGATTCACCTATGGAGTGGACATGGTCATACCAGTTGAACTTCTTGGGTATTCCCTGCAAACTCAACATTTTCTAGAGGATGCCAACAACGTCGACCTTTGGGCAAGTTTATATCTACTACAGGAAGAGTGAGGCCTAACGCATATCTAAGGAGTATGCGTGAAACAGTGTATAGTCGCTCGAGCCAAACATCACTCAAATCCTCCTCGCTTCAACACTGGAGACATTGTTTTAAGGCGTATTGATCTAGCATGAAAAGATTTGAGGGCTGGCAAGCTTGCACCAAACTAGGAAGGCCCATTTAGAGTAAGCAAAGTTGTTGGAAAAGGCGCATATGCATTAGAAACGCTCCAGGGAAAAAGCCTTCTTCGCACCTGGAACATAACTTACTTGCATACGTATTACAATTAGAATAGGTTGTGCTGTGCACTTTTTTTCCTACCTAGCAGTTTTTATTCCCTACGGAGGGTTTTTCTGTTAGGAGGTTTTAATGAGGTGTACCCAAAGTGGAAATGTGTACTCAAAATCAATAAAAAGCAAGATTATTTTTCCTAAAATCTTTGGTAGTATATGACCAAAGCAAAGCATAAAAAGCCCTTTTCCGAGAGGCACATGCTCCGTGCATGATAAGAAAAAGCCTTCTTCCAATAAGAAAAGGCCTTCTCCTGAGAGGCACATAACCTGTGCATGATAAGAAAAAGTCTTCTTCTGAGAGGCACATGCTCCGCATTGATAAGAAAAAGCCCTATTCTGAGAAGCACATGTTTCGTGCATGATAAATGGCTGACCGACCATGATGCCAAATAAAACTTAGAAATGTCAAGGAAAGCCTTCGCAAACACAATACATGGTCCGATTGACCATGTTGCTAAATAACACTTAGAAAGAGATGTCGAGGAAAGCCTTTGCGAATATGATAAATGGTTCGACCGACCATGATGCTAAATAATACTTAGAAATGTCGAGGAAAGCCTTTACAAACACAATACATGGTTCGACTAATAATGTTGCTAAATAATGCTTAGAAAGAAATGTCGAAGAAAGCATGTGCACACATGATGAATGGTCTGACTGACCACAATAAAATCACAACTAAATTGTCACACAAACCATTTTAACAACTCCATTAGAAATCAAAAGGAGAAAACTAAAAAGGGGAAAATTTGATTTTAAAAAAATTATGTTTATTGGAGATATAGCACAAAATACATTGCTTTGGCAATTGGAATACATTATCTTTGAATAAATAATAGCAAAGTCTTTCTACAGGAATACGGGGTTAATTTATTCTTCACAAATACATGCTAAAGCTAGAGCTATGGCATAAATAATATTACTTAGTATGGTTGCCAATCATTTTTCAACAACGAACATTACTGTTGCGTTAAGATGGGCACCCAATTGAAGCTAAGGCCTTCACACTGCCCTGCCCTAATGTGACCTTTTTGTGGTAGAGCCAACAACCATGAAGCACAGTCACTTTAGACCATGCAAAGGCTAGGACTTTGGCCACACAATGGGCAGCTTCTGTTACTTTACCCAACCATGCTATCTTAAGCAAGCCTCCTCTTAGTTGGACAACGCAATCTGGAAACCCGAAATTAGGAACTCCCTTGTATGCTCGCTAGCCAGCCAATCTAGCGACTACAATCCAGTGAGGTTGGATTGCATTGGCTAACTAACATCCAGGAAGTCCTTAACCACAACAAAGGAAAGAGTAATGCTATCTTATAAATCATAAGCAAAGACTACAAGAATCTGCAAGCAAGCCTACTAGAAAAGCCTAGTATTCATAAGGTACCACAGTCATCACTAGCATTTAGTGCACCGTGATATTGCCTTATCATAAGGGGTTGCTGTGAAACATGCCATTTCAAAGCCAAAAACAGTTACCAAACAAATAAGAAAAACGTGCACAAAATAATAGGCCATTTTAAACGGTGAAATTAAGAGCTTGATTCATAATTGTTCCAAGAAAAAAGAGGTTGCACGCGACCAACACGATTGGCAAAAAACATATTAAGTGAAACAAACTTATTTCAAGGGCCACCTGCCCCATCCCCATCAAACTCATCTTTCAATCCAAGGTTGTTCTCCACCAACTAGCCATCAATTATTTCCTTCAATATGCCACACTCGGAAAAATCCTCACTAGGTACAACACCCCAACTTGCTTCAAAGCAAAGTTGAAACCATCCTCAAACTTCGAAGCAGTTGACTCTTAATAGGAACCAAGTTGTTGATCCATGTCTGCTCAATCCTTCTTTTGGTCTGTTTTCTCTTCCTCTATCATCCTTATGGTGTCCATGCAAGCATGCTCAGCCTCCACAATTGACTTTTTTAGCTTTTTTCGTTTTTCAACCCACACCTCCTTTGCTTTCTCCAGCTTCTTTTTTGTTTCCTCAGCATTAGCCAACTTCTTCTCTAATGCAACTAAAGCCTCTTTAGTTTCCTTAGCATTCCTTAGAAGGTTTTCTCCTTCATAAAGCTTCATAGCAATGTCAGCTTCTTTCATTTTCCCTTCTATGAACTGACCGAGAAACGCCATATACAAACCAAATGCTTCAATCATCATAGTAGTAGCGGCTCCACCATCCTCACCAAGGGGTTTCTTATCCACCTTATGAGTAACAGGTTCATCAATCAGTTGCCCAAAACGAAAGCGAACATCCCATAGAGACTTAGGGTTTACACCTCAGCTAGTGTGCTCCTTAAATGCTACAAATTCTAAATCATTACCCTCAGCCTCTAGGTCCATAGGTTTGAACACTGACCCTACAACATCCTCTAAGTCCCTCTTTAGTCTTTTCGTGCCCACGAGGGACGCCACAACCTCTGTCCCTTTGCCTTTACCTTTCTTTCTTTGAGCAATCACCTTTTGCATCTCTTTCTGGTCCATATTAGTAGGAATCGGATCTGCGGATAAACAAAACAACAGAAGGTTAATTCATCAGCGCATCATATAGGAACTAAGGAAAAGTAAAACAGATTCTATACCCATATAGATGGAAAGCTCGGTCGAGTCATTTTCCAAGTTTATTAAATCAAAACTACTTAAAAGATTAAACCCCTTTAAGAACTCAATTTCAATCTTCTCAACCACTGAGAAACTACTATGCACACTATGCATAATTTTGACTGGGTTAGGTTGCCAGTACACCCGAAATTGTTTTGCCCCCTCATTATCTAGAAAAATTGGCCACTCTCCATCCTTGGACTCCACTTGAAAAATTTGCTTTTAAAACCTTTAAAAGAAATGGTGTATGATCAAGAATTCTCTTCCGAGGTCGCCTACTGATAAAGATCCAAGACAACGACTGACTGAAGCCAACTCTAAAGAAGTAGAAGAATTTCCTTCCTATTGGTAGAAAACCCAGGTACCTACATAGTATTTTAAATGCCTTAACAAACCCTTATGAGTTGGGATGCAGTTGCAAAGGTGCAACATTCATCATCCTTAGAACTTCACATTCAAAAGGAGTAAACAAAACCTCACACCAAGGCTACTAAACAGACATTCGTACATGTAAACATAATCAAACTCCCCCAACTCAATAGCCCTCATAAAGACCCATTCATTTCCCCCACATAGGAAACACTCAACCTTATCAAATGTCTTTCCCTCAAACGACACGTAACCCTTCAAATATCTTTCCCTTTTCCCAAAATAAAATTAAAATAGGTAACCGCCAATCAGCATGAATGCATCAAACTCTGTCACGTGTAAAAGTAGAACAATTGATTTAATTTTTAAACAAATCCTTTCTTGCCTTGATAAACTAAAGCCTCCGCTCATGACTCAGTCGACCCAACACTTCAACCTGAAGCCTCTACTCATTACGTGCTTAAGGCTTAGGTGGTGGCCATGTAGTGGGCCACATCCCAATTGACCCCAAACTTCAACTTAAAGCCTTTGCTCACTGTGTGCTTGAGGCTTTGGGGGCTGTGTAGTGGGCCACGTCTCAATAGGCCCAAAACTTCAACCTAAAGCCTCTACTTACTACGTGTTTAAAGCTTGGTGGGCTATGTAGTGGGCTATGTCCTGGTTAGCTGCAAAGAGCACTCGGCCTAGTGCAAGCAGTAGCCACCAACCATTCAAATGGGGAAATTCCAGATCTCCTGCCAAGACTTAGAGTAAGGATTGAGCTGGGTGCGCCAAGAAGTGAAAGGACCATGATCTCAGCAATTGAAGACCGTGCCACCAACCCCTCAACTTTGACTAGGTACGCCCAAAAGTGGAAAGAAAGGATACACGACGATCTTTAGGCATGAAGGTGACAACCTCCTAATACAAGAAGGCGCTAGGAATAGGAGCAAACCATCTTCTTCAACACACCAACCATGTAGGTTTAGGGACTCTAGAGAGTTTGTAAGAATAATCACTAGTAATGTGAATGACTACTTAGGATCACTCTTTACTTGTCTCCTTAATTGCTTGCTTATATGATCGTGTGTTGCTAGCGTACCCAGGATTTGTGCTAGTCATCAATGGTTGGGGTGAGATCAAAGGGACATTGCTTAGTTGGTCAGGCTTTATAGGAATAGGCCTTGGTGAAATGACTAAATAGTATTTGGACAAGCAATATAATAGTCCTTGGTGAAGTAAGTCAGAAGTATGTGGATGGACCACAGTCTCCACCCAACGACCACTTAGTGCATGTTTGGATATTCGTGCTAAACGTGTTGTTAGGTGTTGAACATACTTTTGGAGAAGGATACTTTTTGTATCTTATATTCTGAACGTACTTTTGGAAGGGGTGCAACTATTATCTAAACATGCACTAAGTTAATCAGAACTATATGGTTCATATTTGATTTCAATTTAGAATCAAACCAAATAGTTGGTAAGAATATATATATATATAGAGTAATTTGTTAATGCACATACACTTGCTTTTCAATTGAAGTATGTTAGCAAGTTGTATCTTAAAATACACCATAGTGTAGCTTGCTAAAGTGCTCCAACTAAAAAATAAATGGGAGTACGTTAGCAAATGCTAGTGGGGTTTGCTAATGTATACACTTATTTTTTAGTTGGAGAACGTTAGTAAGCTATAACTACAATGCATCTTAAAATACACTTATAATGTAGCTTGCTAATGTACTTTAACTAAAAAATAAGTGAGTGTACGTTAGCAAATCTCATATATATATATATATATATGATTAAATTGGATAACTTTTTTTTTATCAAAATTGAGCCAAATCAATTTGTGAACACCTTTAGACAAGCAAAGTCAAGAACTTATCTTGTCTTCATGCAATTTTTAGAGAATTTGCATAAATAATTACATGTGCCACAAAAGTAAATAATCCTTGTCTAAGTTTTACACCAAATTGTATTTTGTGTTTCTTTTGTTTTCATAATTGTTTTTTTTAATAATAAATATGTGTGTATGGATGGTCAAGATTTATGTTTTAGTCTTGGTCATTCATAGGGAGATTAATGGTTAAGATATGTTTTTCTTATTCTTATATTAAAAAAGATTGAAACTCTTCTAAAGTGAGTTTATTTCTAAAGAAAAGATATATTTATACACAAAATTTTATAGATTAAGATCACAATGTACTTTAAATTAAATCAAAGGTAAAATCATCTTCACTTGATTTTAGAAGCCTTATACTACTTCATTACCTAGTGCTTATTTGCTTATTTTAAGTTCAGTCAAGGAGAGACTATCAACTTTTAACTGTATGTCTTCCCATAGCTGTATGCTCATCAACTACTAAACTAATCCTTGAGAAAGTTACATTGATATTATATTTTAAACTTAATACTACTATTTAAACTTTAAGTATGCACTCAATATTTAAGAGCCATAAAGTATTAACTAATCCAAGTTGAGTTAGTGGACTATTTAGGGCGATTATGTTCTTTCTATGCTTATTTTCTTAAAGACTCTCAAATACAGGACCTTGTTTTTTTTAAGTAAAATTGAGTTGCTTATTATTTGGACCAACAAATATTGGTATACATATGAATATGATATTGTTATAACTTAAATGACAACTTCAACACTACAAATATAATTTTCATTCAACTTATTCATACAATTCTCTCCCAACTTTAGTTTATTACCTGGCTAATCAAATTATTTCAAATTCGAAATGTCTTTAAGTTAGTTATACACATGTTTTGCTAAACGTGGTCTAGCAATAGCAATCAAGGGCTCAGCCTTAGGCATAGTCATTCCATAAACTTCCCTCGTATCAATATTTTGAGGATTCAAACCCTTTGGTGGGGCCCAATCAAAACAATGAAAGAGTCGAGCCAAAGCCATCAAAACCAAAGTCACTCCAAATGGTGCACCGGGACACTTGCGCTTTCCAGCACTAAATGGTAGTATCTTGAAGTCAACCCCATGACTAATCTCAACTCTGCCCCCATTAGTAGGCCAATGCCTCTCAGGCCTAAACTCCCCCACGTTGTCCCAAATCTGGGTGTTACGACCTAAACCATGAGTGTTGATGAAGACACGTGTCTTGGCGGGTATGTGGTAGTCGTTGATGGTGGTGGCACGAAGAGACTCGTGTGGAATAAGGAAAGGCCCTGCGGGGTGCATGCGAAACGTTTCACGTACGACACATCGCAAATAATTAAGGTGGGGCAAGTCAGATTCTACCACCATTCTATTTGGGCCAATTATTGCATCAAGTTCTTCTTGGATTTTGTGGAGAACATGTGGGTGTTTGATTACCTCTGCCATTGCCCATTCGTTGGTAACGGCTGAAGTGTCTGTTGCAGCAGCTATCATGTCCTAAACAATATTGCCAATTATTATTTTCACAATTGAAAATAAATAATAATAATGCCAATGATTCAAGTATGTTACTGAAGTAGAATAGTCCCACTTGTATTATTAAACATACGTAATGTTACATTTTTGGATTAAATATATTTTTAATTCTTATAAATATGATTTTATTTAGTTTTAATCATTGAAAACATTGTCGATTTCAGTACTGAAAAAGTTTAAAATTTTAAAAATACTTTCTGTCATCACTTAATAATAGCATGACATATATTTAGTTAAGACATTGTTAGATATATGACATGTTCCCATTAAGTTGTATTAGTGATTATTTTCAAAATCTTTAACATTTGCGAGAATTGAAACTAATAAAAACTTTTTTGAGATATTAAAAACAAATAAAGTCATATTTATAGGGATAAAGAACATATTTAAATTTAATTTTTTTATAACATTTTTTAATAATCCTCTTAATATTTTATAAGAAAATAAATAAAAAATAAATAATTTTAATATTTTGAAAACTTTAAAATAGGTAATATTTTCTTCAATTTCAATTAGAAATATTATTAGAAAGATCCAATGAGGGTATTTAAATTTATTCATTAAATATTATCAAAGAGGAGATAGGTTGTAACTTGTAAGTTATAGTTAGGTTGCCAATAATTATCTACAATGCAGAGAGAAAGAGAGAGAAATATTTTACCTTGTCCATGCCCATCACGTTTAAATAAATAAACAATGGAAAATGAACCCACAAAAAGAGAAAAAAATAATAAAAAAATATGCCAATACCTGAATCAAGGCTTTGATTTCTATATCATCCATGTACTCTTTTTCATCTTCACCTGGCAAAGATAGTAAAACATCCACAAAATCCATATCTCCATCACCCTCCTGTCTTGTCCCCTTCTTATCTTTCCTTGCCTTTCTATGCTCTTCAATAATTTTGGAATGAAAATCATCCACTCTTTTTTCCACTTCCCTCATTTTCTTTTCACACCCATAAGGATCCACCCACCTCCAAATTGGCAAGTAGTCACCCAAATATATCACACCCAACAGCCGAAACAACTCATGGGTTATGTGCATGAACTCCATAGCCTCTTGCGGGCCTGAAGATTCAGACCCAAAATATTGTTTCCCCAACAACATTCTAGTGACATTGTTCATTGAGAAAGCACCTAAAACTTCCCTCAAGTTAATGGGCTTTTCATCTTGGGCCCGGCCCAAAACATCCTTGACAAGGTGTTGGGCTTCATCAAAGCGGTGTTTTGAGAAGGACTCAAGCCTCTTTGTTGTTAACAAATGTTCCATGCAAATTCTTCTCATGCGCTTCCAATGAGGGCCTAGAGGGGCTAATGCAACGTCACGACACCCATATGCTAAATGAACCGCAGCAAGAGCATGTGGGCGAGAGGCAAAAACATCATCTTGACAAAGAAGAATTTCACGTATAATATCAGGATCATTAGTAGTGATGGCATCGATGTTGCCCAATTTTAGATATACTAAGGGTCCATATTTGTCACATAAAGATGCTAAGTCTCTATGTGGAAGTTGCCCTAATTGGAGGAGGTTGCCAACAATGGGCCACCTTGGTGGGCCCGGAGGAAGCTTCTTGTGAGAAGAAAGAGACCTTCCTAAGAGCCAATGTCGAATGATTTTAGAGGCTAGTGCGGCTAGGAGTAAGGTTGAGATAAATGTTGCCAAAACCATTTTCTAAAGTCAAATACTTGATCTGAACAAAGCAAACTCGTTTTTTTCAAGCACACCCTTGTTTCCAGTGGTCTTGATATGCATTTTGCAACCATTGGGTTGAATGGTTGCCCTGTTTTCAATTATGATCTGAACCTTTTTATATAATATTAAGCCTATATGGATGAAAGTATTTTTCTTTTATGCCTTCATAGTTTAATAGTTCACAATCTTTATGTGGTCTCTCATATTCTTTGTTTGTCATTTTATTTTATTAATTTTTTCTAGTTGAAAACGCTATTTTATATTGATGCACAGGTAGCTGGGTAGGACATCGTGCGCATGATGATTGTTTACAAATTTCTTTCTTGTGGAAGACATAAATTATGCATTTCTCCTACTTCAAATTTTGCGTATAATTACGATGTGCATGATCTCTTAATTAGGTAATGAAATAATATATTTTAGCAACTTGAGGTGATAAGATTCCAAATATAGGTTATTTACTAAATTTTATTTTTGTGATGTGAAACAAGTGTGAAGGATTTTTTTTAGTATAATATATACAATAACTTTTATTAATTTGTAAAATTTTAAATGTATTTACCACCAAGCGCGTGGATCAACTGGTGCGGAGTTATTACAGTTTAACTAGTGGTCTCAAGTTCAAATCCTAGATATGCAATTACGTTAAATACTCGGACAATGTTTATGTTAATACTGATTATGAAATAAATAAAATTAAATGTATTTATGTTAATACTTATTATAAAAAAGGACTATACGTTTTAATATTTTTAGTAAAATTAAGTGTGACAATGTTTATTTTAATGTCAATATTGCAGTGATATTTGTATTTTTAATATATATTTATACATAAATAGATAGTTCAGATCTATGTTTTAAAAACCAGACCGGCTGGTGAACTAGTCCTGTGTCCAATCCAATTGAATCATAAAACCGGTCAAGTAAAGAACTAATTTATTAATCGGTGAACCAGTCAAAAACCGGTTCAATAAAAAATGTCTAATAGAACATTATTTTGATGTTTTTTCTTTAAAAAAATGAAAATCAACCTAAAATATTTGTCATTTTCTTTTTTATTCTAAATATAAATTGGTTTTTATTAATAAATATTGATGTGTATTATTAAAACTTAGACTTAAGTATTATGACATTTAATTTGAACTTTTCTAGGTATTGTATATGTTAAGAACCTATAAAATTATATTTTATTTTTAGTTTTTAGTATTATAAAGTTATGATATTATGTTTTTTTAATATTATTTTATGTATTATTTAATTATTATTATTTTATTCCTACCAGTTCAACCATGGTTCAACTACTGTTGAACCATTGAACCTTGAACCAGTGCCTTGACCAATTCAATGATTGGTTTGATTTTAAAAACATTGGTTCAGATGATATTCTTAAATGTGAATATTGTATAAAATATTAATATGATTTTTATAAATATGATGTGATATTGTATGGACTAAATCGCTGTTAGAGATGACAATGAGGCAGGGTCAGGTTGTAGCCTTCGATCACCTTCTTGTTGGATGAAAATACACCCTGTGCCTACCTTGTACCTGCACGACTATCCATTAAGCGAGTATTAATGAATTTTATAAATAATCATGAGTATTCACGGGTATTCGTGAATATTTATTAAAATATAAAACAAAAACAAAAACAAAATAAAATTAAAAACAAACAATTTTAAAACATATATTTATACTAAAAATAAATAATTTTAAAATATATATTTATACTAAAAAAAATAGAATAACTTAATTTATATATAATTAAAGTTAAGTAATTCTAAATTGCAGGCACCTACAAGTTCGAGTACCTTACTACCTGTCTTTGCCTCGTTAATATGTAGGTCGAGAAAAATGAAAGGAAGCATTATGGTGAAGCCAAGTGTAACACCCAAAGTTACATTGACTCTATTCCCGATATTTATTAAATTTACTTTCGTTATTTGATTTTATTTAGAAAATACATTTACTTTATTAAAAACGAGAGGAAATTTTTTTCTCTTTACTAAATTTTATTGCAGTAATGAGTAAAGCTAATTAAATTATTTCAGTATATTAATAACAGGATAAAATAACATATATCATATTTCCATTCATATACTTAATAATGGTAGAAAACATACATCACTGTTATCAATATGATAATAAATGTTTGCGGTATGCAAATTCTATTTATAATTACATTGTGAATATAATAAAGCCTTCCCTAAACTAGAGTAGTGACACTACTAATTACTATACATTTTTCTTACCTATTGTAAACTACAAAAACGTTTATACTAAGCAGCCATAAACATCTTTAAATTGTCTTCTTCTATGTACTCTCCATCCTCAGTATCAACATCTTCCTCTATTTATTGCTAGATACAACATCGTGCCATACACTTGTATACACACAAAAGAAAAGAAGCAAGGAGTGAGGTTTTGCAAAGCCTCATCATTTTCTTAATAGGTTTAAACACACAATTATCAAAAAATCAAACATAGGAAAACCTAAGGTTTGACCTACGTCATCATGACTCAATCACAAACCTTTACTAGACGTATGAATCTATGCCTATCTCTGATGATTCAGCTTAATCATTAGGAATCATTGGGAAGTGATTGGGAGTTCGAATAATCCCTCATAAGGTACAGACATCTATGACATAATCATCATCCTCAAAGAAAGGGCCTCATACCCGTTAGGGATATACACTCCTCCAATCTTAGTGATACTGAGTAGGCGTTAGGGTTACCAAGTCGATTTATGTGATTTATCCAACTTAAGGCGCTCACCTGGCTATTGGGACGTTCACAACTCAATACCTTTCATCTTACGTGTACCAGACTGTAACTTTCTAGATACGAGCACTCATGCTTCTTAACATGGTCCTAACTCAACTAAGGTTTCCTATGCCTTGTTTTCTAAGTTTCATGACATACCCTTTGGATAATCCAGCAGAGTTTAGAATCATTCTTTACATAGATACATTCACCAATTACATTTATAATAATTTAGAAATGATTCACAAAATGAAACAAGTATGGCAAAAGTTTCGACATTCAAAATTTGCTTACATAAGTCACACTTATACATATATATTTTTAAGTGTAGTTTCTCAATTTAATTTATTTGATTTATCCTTCTCCTTTTCTAATTTTTCATATTAGATTGTTTTAAAAGTAAAGTTTCCAAACCATAAACATAACTAAAATGGAGTAATAAATTTAAGTTGAGAGAAATTCCTTTTTGGTGTGGAAGGTCAGGCTATGATGCAACCACAAAGTATACCTAGAAAATCACTATGCCAAAAATTGTTATACAAAACGCTTATTTTGTCATTAGATAGCGCTTAAAAAGTGCTATCTATTTAGACGCTATATATTTAAAGAGAGCACTTTGGAAAAAGCACTGTATATTGATGCGCAAATAGATAGCACTTGTTTGAAAAAAGCATTGTATATTGATGTGTAAATAGATAGGACTTTTTTGAGAAAGCACTATATATTGTGTAGAAGATAGAGAGCACTTTCCCAAACAAGCACTCTCTATGTAGTTTTTATTTTTAGCACTAATTTGATTCATTCTCATTTTTTACAAACCTGTACATGACAAGCTTGAAACACATAAAAGCTTAGTAGAAAACAAATCATCTATAAATTTAAAAGATTTGTACGCACATGACAAGCACATTTGAGTATGCTTAAAGTTATTAACTAAATTGGAAAACAATTGATAGTATTAAAAAAGGAACAAATAATATTGCACATGGTTAAAATAGGAATTAATTGGAACTATTCAAAATATGAAAGTAAATCCTTGGAAAGAAAAGGCCATACTTTGATATATTGTCAACTTAAGTCTGCACTTTGTCCACAACTACACTTGTCCGTAACATTCCTAGAGTAGGGTGAACACTAAAAAACCGCTCTTCCAGTTTGACATTTTCAACGAGCACAAACAACACAAACACTAGTGTTTCTTGAAAATAAAAGAAACTTTTTATGATTGGATATTAAACCAAATTGACAGGTCTATATGTGCTAGTCACTTATTAATAAAGCATAGTATATATTTTGAAATGGGATAGAAAAGGAAATAAGAAATATAAGCCAAACCATACTTTTGCATGTAACAACATTCTCTCATCAAAGCTGATTGCCGTATAACCATTAGTATCTGATTCCCCTGAGCCAATATCTACAAAGATATGGATAAAATTGAAATAAATTTGGAGTTTAATACCACATTAGACAGAGAAAACAATATAAGAATAATCATATCTCAAGTAAGAATCAAAATATGGACTTGCGAAAACCTTGACAGAAAAAGATTTGTAATTTACAACGGCAGATTGACCCCACTTAGTATTTGGAAAATCTATAGAAACAACTCCTTTAGTTTGAAATATCATACTGATCACCCTTATTTTGAATTAATAATACTGATACCCAACCTGTATAAATTTCTTTTTGCTATAGACATTCCTTTCATACACCAAGCTCCCTAGGATTTTGGGCTTCCTACATATATCTCTATTTTTAAAAACTACAAAAAATAAAATAAAGAATTCAATTAGCAAAGTTATGTGCAAAATTTTGATAAATTATAGTTTTTCTTGAATTAATGTTTTTAATAACGCTAACAAAAGGTTATATGACTTTAAATACAATAGCTGCCTTATGTTCATTTTATTTTATGTATTTCAGTATCTTTTTCTTCACATTGCGTTAAACAGATAGGATCGGGTATAGCTAAGAGCCACAATATGTTTTTAACTATAGTTTCTTCCTATATAAAGGTGTGCTTAGTTAGTTCTTTTTTTCTTAATAACAAATGTTTTTCTTCTATATTCCATATATTAACCAGAAGAGCAACCCTTTAACAGTTGGGTATCAAATCTCCTTGTCCATTCTTTTCTCCCTTGTTTCTCAATGATTTAACCCAAGGCTCACATCCTACATCGCCCTACTCCACTTCACATGGAAAAAAACTAAATGATTATAAATTTTAATGACAGCAGATGAAGTTTCAAAAATAATAACAAAAAACCCTTGGCTATGACATCTTAAAATGATCAACCATACCTTTTATCAAACTTGAAAAGGACAGTTTGACAAGATTCCTTGCTGAAACTAATATTATTTCTTGTTCCAAAATAGTATGTAGAAAACATTTTGATTCAATTATAAGCATCATAGAATTAAAAGCCAAACATGCATATACACCTTTCAGTCCTTTTATGTTTCCTTGGACCTCAGTCAAATCCTCATCTTAGGCAAAAGGAGATGCAAAAAACTTTAACACTTCCCTACTAACTTTAAAAGGAAGAGGAGCAACCTAGGTCATCAAGATATTAAAGTTAGCAAGATAATTAACGAAAATCATACCTTTCTTGAAATAATGCTAAAAATATTCAACACACAATTTGTTTACCATACCTTTTAATGGAACCAAGAGGAATTCTAGTGCCATTAATTAAAGAAATTCCAGTGAGATGTGAGGAATTAAAGAGAAAAGCTAAAACTAATAGTAAGCACATAATGACATCATAGAAAATGTTTTAACCCAAGAGGTAAGGTAAAAAAGTTAAGAGTGAATTTCATAATCTTTTTATAGTATGATAAAGTTTATAAGCAAGCAGATCTTAAGAAATTACTCAACCGAAGGCTATATCTCATAGACGCTCCATCATAATATCAACCCCACTTATGAAATTACTAGACTTTAGAAGGCTAACACAATATAAAACATCTAATATATTCTTCACATTAAAGGAGCTAAACCTTGTATCATAAAGATATATGCTCGATATCTATTTAATATAACAATTATTTGATATTATTTAAGTACAGATTAGCGTATGTACAATTTTGTTTTTAAAATAAGTTTTATAAAGTAGTTTTTAATACTATATCTTTGCTAGACCAAAATATTAATTTAGGCCTTCAAAGATTCACTTAACATTAATTTAGTGTTCTAAATATTTTTAATATTAAGTTTTTCAAACATTGAAAGGTATAAGAATATATTTTATTTTAATTTATAATAACAAGATAAATTAATCAAGTATAAACACATAATCAATAGTTACTATTTCAGATTCATTTGATTAAAGAAGTTTTTCACTTTCATCATTTAATGAGTATGAATGGTGTCGTTACTTGAATGCTATGAATTCAATGAACTCTGTGTCCATATGCAACATAAAGCAAATAGCACCAACAGAAAACCCTTACGCTATTAAACCTTTCTATGAATTGTGCAACACCACCAAAGGTAACCTTTCTATAATTATCCTGAAAGGATTAGTATCATACCATTATCTCACAAAATCTAATAGTTAAAAGTTTCTTAATAGGATGTCAACTAGTAGAATTTAGGGGATCCAAGGCAATTCCATTATCTTAATCAATCAAACTATTATGATTTTATTAAGTGTCATATGTTGATGATGCAAAATATAAATTCCTATGATTTTTGCATGAAGAATCATGACAACTAACAAAATTAAATTCCTAAGTTTAACCTCATACATGTTGTCATTCAAGATAGGTGCTCTGCTATTGCTTTCATAAATGAATCTAGTAGAGATTGTGTCTAAAGAATATGGTTTGTAGATTCCATGTCTATGAATTTCTCTTCAAGCCTATCAATATTAATTAAAGCAAAAATGTTCAATCACAAATAAAACATTTGCATAGCAGTCTTCAACTAGATTATGTTTTATTATGCATCCAAAGCTTGCTTCAATCTTTCTTCAATTTTGTTTGCTTTATACCCAAAAGAAGAACTGAAAATCAAAAGAAATATGAATTAGCAAATCTGAGACGAATTTGATTTATAAGATCACATTAGACATAGTACTAAAATAAGAATTGTTCCTGCAAAGAAAAATTGAGAAAACAAGAGCGAATTAAGCACCTCATTGTAAATGGTTTAGCCTTTAGTGTTTGTCAACATAAGTATTTAGCCTTAAGTGTGGGTCTAGGAAACAATCACAAACTTATGTGTTTACTACCACCCACATACACTGACTTTTATTCCTCTTATTCTCCCTCACAAACAGACCATACTCAATCAACCACTCCACACATCATTTCTTTTACTCGCCCATAACAACAACAGAGAGTAGCACTCATGTCCTCATTTTTTCTTCTTACACATTTTCACACCCTTACTCATATATCCATTGACACATATCAATCATCTCACACACTAACACTCATATATCACTCACACAACATTCCCTCTTTCAAAAAAAAAAAAAAACCTTCTCATAGACTTTTTTAACCTTTCCTTCACAAATTCTCTGCACACACTAGCACACACAATGATCTAAGATCACACTCAAATAAAGAACCACACAGAGGCCGTAAATGATCATCAATTGCACACACCAGCACATACCTCGGGTGACCATACGTAAGCACGCGATCTTGCTAGCTGTAGCATCAGAACCTCGCAAATCGGTAACCCTTTGTGTTTCTGTCATATGAAAAAGCCCTTCATTGAAAGCACTAGAGCCCATGAATGATGCAGTCACTACAATCATCTCAGACCAAAGCCAGGCTTGGAGGGAGCACCACATCATGGACCCAATCGGAGCCAAATTTACGTCTTAAAGCTACCACTGCAATTGGCCCAGAATCGTCGTCACAAAGCCCTCGTGGGAACCCCAAATCATTCGATTTCTCTGCGAAACCCCCGTCCTTGCGAAACTCCACCACAACATCGGAAACCATGTTGTCGATCTTTCTCCGCACCAACAACAATCGCACCGCCCCTACACGTCACTCTCCTGCTCAATTTCTCTCTCGCTCACTCTTTCTTCCTATTCCTACGCCTCTCTCTCTCTCCCCTTTTCCTCACATGCTCACTCATTTTAAGATGAGTAGGATCTTCTTCATGTTCTCTAATGCTCGGGACTTCACACTCAAACTCGAAGCCAAAACGTCGAGAAAGAAAATGCAAGAAAAGAAAGAGTGGAGTACCTAAGCTTAGGCTCGCCTCATACGCCAATTTTGCTTTCGCATTTTGTACCGAAATTGAGAGCGCTTCAAGTAGAAAGTGCTTTAAGATGTATTTTTTTAAAAACAAAAAATTAACACACTCTACTCTCTCTCTCTCTCTCTATATATATATATATATATAGGTAAAATATGTTTTTAGTCCCACTAAATTTGTCAAATTCGATTTTAGTCCTTCTAAATTTTTTTGTCCTATTTTGGTCTCTCTAATTTGAAAATGTATCATTTTTAGTCTTCAAAATAACATTTAATAGCAGTTATAAAGTGCTATCTAAACCACTTCGAGGATCAAAGGTGGTGTATTTTCAAATTAGAGGGACCAAAATAGGACAAAAATTTTTAGAATGACTAAAACCGAATTTGATAAATTTTAGAGGGACCAAAAACATATTTTACCATATATATATATATATATATATATATATATATATATAAGAAAATAGAGAGCTTATTTAAATAAGCATTGTCTATGTATCTCCATTTGTTTTATACAATGTTTGTTTTTAAAAGTGCTGTATAAATGGCGACGTATATTTGCATTTTTGGTTGTTATTTTTTTTATTACAAATTGATACTTTTATCTTAGAAGATCAAGACTTCAATATTTTCCTTTTTGCTAAAAATATTATTTAAGTTGATAAAATATTTATTTTTAATATAAAAACTCAACTTTTTCTTACACTAACTATTAGTTTCCAAAATAATTAAAGTCCATAAAAAAATTATTTCATTTTTTTTTGTAAACAGGGCCGAAAGCCCATTTTTAAGAAAAATAAACATGAACTTTTTTTCTCAATTTTTGTTTATTTTTACCATTTTAGCCAATTCATAAAAAAAATTATAAATTAATCTAAAAATTTCTCCTAAGGTTCTACTAAGTCCTAAGAGCCAGATTGCCCTTCTACCCTAGGCCTTGTTCTATTGTTTTTATTTTAAGTCAAATTCACCCACTAATTTGATTGCAGTTGTTTAATAAATTAGTAGACATTTTTGTTAAGAAAGTTTTTTTCTTTTGGAGTCAAATAAAAGGAGGGCCAAGAGCCCTATGATCTTACAATAAAATAAAATTCTTTTGTTCATTTTAATTTTAATTTATTTCTTCACTCAACCATCATTTAATTAACTAATTAATTTTTTTCATCATTTAAATCAAACTATTTTTTTTCTTTCCTTTAGTTAAGACTGGACCGAAGCCCATTACAACCACAAATTATACACAATTTCATTTTATATCAACCCATTAACCAATTGATTTGTATTTACCAATTAATTAATAACCAGAAAACTAACCACTGAATGCATACACAAATAAAAAAAAAAAACAGAATAATTTAACTGCAGTGAAATAAATAGACTTCTAATTATCTTAACCATTTGCATTATAATAATTGATCATTCATAATATTAAAGCATATAGTGAAGTATAAGTATATGACAAGAAAATAAATGAATTTAATAACAACAAAAGTAAAAAAAATAGAATAGTAGGTACAGTGAATTAAAATAGAATTTAACTATTTTAATTATTTAGAATAATTAATCATTCATAATATTAAGGCATAAGGAAGTAATTAAATTATTTTAAACATATTTAAAACATCATAATAAAATAAATGACAAGGAGCTAAATAAGCAATAAAAGTAAATGACAATTAAATAGAGCAATTCGATAGAGCAATAAAAGTAAATAACAAGTAAATAGAACAATAAAAGTACATGAAATTTAACTAGAGTAATAACAAAACAAATAAATAAATTCAAACATAAATGACAATAAAGAAATGTAAAATAAGGATTAACATCATAATAAAAATTTAAAGCAACATAAATAAATAAATAACAAGTCAATAAAAGAAAATAACAAGGCGATAAAAGTAAATAAATAAAAGATTAACAATAGAATAAATATAATAATAATAAGGATTAGGGGAAATCCAACAACAAAAAGCCATTAAGAAAATATAAATGAAGCTTAACCCCACTCCCCCCTTTACCTTAGGTAGAAGCTTGGAGAGGAGGTTGTGAAGCTTTGTGGTAGTCTTCACTAAAACTCCTAATTTTTTGGGCTTAAAAATGCTAACTAATGGTAGTTTTAAGATGTAAAAAAAAATTAAGAGAGGGAGACGAAGAAGAGGTTTGGATATAGCAGAGCTCAGTAGAGGAAGAAATGGGAGTGAATGTTGAATAGGAGAGTGGTTGCATGAGGGTATTTATAGGTCAAAAATAGGTCATTTTAGGATTTAATATTTGTACTAAAATTATTAAAATATTATTTTTAAGTGTCCTTTTCCCATGTGCTGCCAATTCCAACGTGAATAAAAGCTAATGGGGGAGAAAAGTCAAAAATTTTATTTTATATAATTATCACATAATAAAAATAATTAAATATTTGTTTATTATAATAAAATTAGATTGGATTTTTGGGTTTGTTTTGGGCAAATACAACTATACCAGGTCCTCACATATATTTTTGTGAGTCTTACAAAATTTTTCAGAATTTTTCCATTTATATATTAGTTATAATAATTATTTTACTAAAAAAGTTAATTATTTAGCTAATAAATCAAGTTTTTGCTAAATAAATTTCATTTTTGGGTTTTTCACTATTTTTCCTTCAACATAAAATTTCTATCATTAAAATATATTTAGTGTAAATTTTTTAAAATATTTTGAGGTCAAAAAGTCTCTAATTAGCTTTCGTAGTCAACTAGAGGGTATTTTGGTTATTTTGTAAAAAATTGTCTCAATAAATTTTCAAAAAAATTAAAATTATTATTAATTATTTTAAGTATATTGATGACTTAAAAATAAATTTTAGACACTTTTAACTATTTTTATTTATTTTCTCAATTATTTGGCCTTCTAAGGACAAAATGGTGATTTTACCCTTTCACGGGCTCCGGTCCAAAAAAATTATTAAAAATTTAAACTAACTAGTACTCACTAATATGAACGTAACTGTGGGGATCAAATTTATGAGATTCCCATCCAGTTTTCCAAAGATAAATATAGAACAATTAGAAAAAGATATTAGTAAGTAAAAGTGGGGGTGTTACATCAAATGGGATAAGATTCTCTGTGAAATTGTTCTAGAGATTGACAGGTAAAGCTTTCCTAATTGAAATTACTTTTCTTTGTATATAGTATAGATAATCAACAAGAGTAATATTGTTCACCTTTAGTGATACGAAGTTTGGGTCACCATGTTATTGGAGCGAAGTATCCACCGATTTGTTGATAACTAATCTCCACCAAGGAACTTGATTTGCCACCTTGAGTGGAGTTTTCCCTCTCAATCACACTTTTTTTTCATCCACAAAGCTCGAACTTGAGACTTTGCTTAAGGGATCTAAGTCCTAGTTCCACTTCAACCAATGACATGTTAGTTCACGTAGACATGAAGTTGTAAAAAGGTTATTTAAATTTATATGAAAAATAAGGGTAAATTTTGATGTTTTATTAGTATAAAATACTTTTACACTATTGTCTAATATTATGTTGTGTTGACTTTTTATCTAATTTGAGTATGTTAATAGCTACAAGAGATGTCAAACTCATTAAACTATGTGATAATATAACAATGAATCTAATTATTTACCAAAAATTATTTTTATAATTGAAAATGTATAAATATTAAATTTATAAAAAAAATTATAAGAAAAGAATTTAATTAGAATATATTTATAATGTACATTTTTTATACTATCATTTAATTATAAGTTATTATATCTAGTAAAATTGTTGAATTTTGTAATAATTATTTGCAAAAACATATCTAGGGTAATTTTTAATTATTTGACAATGTAAAAATATTTACATTGTTAATGTATGATAATTAAACTCATAAAAAAATACATTATACTAGAGTTTAATTTGGATTTTTACGAATCATTCTTGAGTTGGTTATTTTGGAATCAATAATTATAGAGATAAAAATAAGAAGAGAGGTAGAAGAAAAGGAAAAGAACACAAAGCTTAAGACAATTATATCAACGGCACAAAAAATAAGTGAAGAACATAATTTAAATAACAAATAAAATAAGAAAAGATGGAATAGATAGGGAAATGGGAAAGAAGGTGCTATACTCAATAGAGTGATAAGCCAAGTGAGGAATAGTCACAAAGGTATGAAAACCTTTAATAAGATTCAAAGAGATTATAATTTAAGAACCAAAAAGAGAAGCCAATGCTCTACTCACACTCATAATGGAGCCAAAACTTCAATATTATTCAACTTGTCAAATGAGAGGGATTACATATATATTTATAGAGTTTATCTCAAAGAGGCTAACCCTAATTTAGAAAATAAGCGAAGGCCCAAACTACCAAAATTAAATAAAACAAAAAATAAAAGGCCTAATTACATAATAAAATAAAATAGCTAAAGTAAATCATGCCCTACATTGGGCTTTTCATCAACTCCCCCTTTAGGGGACTGCTATTCCCACCCCACTTTTTGCTTTTTTCACCCCAACACGTGTTTGATAATTTTTTTTTGAAAATACCTTTGACTAAATCGCATTTTTGTTGTATAGTATACATAACAAAAATGTGTTTCCATTGTGTTAGTAGGGGTGCACCCTAAACACATAACGGAAACACGTTTCCATTATGTATTGAATCACAATACACAATGGAAATATGTTTTCGTTGTGTATGTTAACAAATTGCATATTGCATATTAGACTAATTATATATCAGAGACAACTAGATAGAAAACAAGACCAAAACCAATATCAATTGATATGAAATATAAGTCATTACCATAACATTAATCATCATAAAATAAGTTTGTGTGACAAAGTAAATGATCTATTACATATTCATGTGATTACAATTAATCTCTAGTAATATCTACTACATATTCATCTCCTCTAGATACAAATAAGAAATTGAAATGTTGTATGTGCAAGTATGGATTTTGCCATTAACGAGCTTCGTCATTACATTATCTATGTCATTATGGTGCAATAGGATGTAGGGGAGCTATATCCTTTAAATAAACCTAGAAAAAGACACCATTGTATAAAGTTAGTAAATACATTAACACATTTACAATGCTAAATAACAAAATAATTAAAAAATGTATACCTACACAAAGTAACAACTGTGAACAAATCTAATAGCAATAAGTCAGTGATGTCTAATAGGAGGCGGTCGACTCCGAAGGGGAAAAATGTCCAGCTTGTAGCTTGGATAAATGGACCAACACAACATTATATCGACTAGTAATAACATAACCCATGTTGGGAATGGACATCCACTTATCATAACTTGCTATTGTGTGATGGTCAACATACAAAGGGGTCTTAAGTTCATCCACTTGTTGTTCTGTGCTAAAGAGCTTGGCATATTCAACATGCCATTGCTGAAGTTTCCTAATCAAATCATCACAAATTAGGGGCTAAGACTCCTCACCCTTACCTAGCAAAGCTACAATTGCTCGATAACTTGCAATTTTGTTTGATTTCACATCAACAATACGAACAGTATATTCATGAAACTCATCTAGAAATTCATCTATAATGACACACCTTTTTTTCATTTAGTGGCACGGGAAACGTTACAAGGCATAGTAAGAGGTGATGAACTATCTACAACTGTGTGCATTGCATCAACTTGCTCCCACATCGAAGGAAGACGTTTAGTGGATTTCTCAGACTTTGGTGCTCCTTTCGTTTTTACCTTCTCTTTAGGAGGCCATATTGAAGTCGTATCCGAGAATGCTAGTTCATAGACTTTAGTCTTCAATGTGATTTTTCTAGACACGTCAAGTTCTGAAAACTGCTTTAACAATGCATCGACCTCATGTGTAAGAGATAAGTCCCCCAAGGAATGAGTCATTTCATCTGTAGAAAGCGACAACCCCCTCCAATGTACATGAATGGACCACAATGGAATGAAACCGAACATATTGCTATATCTAGGAAGTTCGTATGCACAAAGTAGTCCATGAGTACTTCTAAGTGTGTAGCCACACACATAACTATCAACACTAATAGTGTCAACACATTTATACTCATGAAACATTAGGTTCTATGACTTCTGCTAACACAAAGCCTCGTGATTTCTGATAGAACCTATTATTAAACTTGTGTTCCATTACATTGACGCTCTTTTAAAATGACGCCTTTATTATAGTGTGTTGCAATATGAGCATATTATTCATTGCATCCCAGCAACTACACAAGTCTCCCATGCTATCTCAAAGTAACCTCTTCAATCTTCATGTGCGCCCTCAACCTTGTTAGGAAACAAAAGCATGTTGTTATAAATAACATATGACATATGTTAAGTCAATAAACAAGTTAATACAAATACCTATTAGTTGTTGTAGTACCCAGAAGCATCACCCGATCTGTCCATGCCGTGACAATCTTCTCCTTGTGAGGTATCAACCATATTTTTGATGTAATCAATGAAGAAAGGAAAGTGTGAACACATCTCCTCAAAAATTGTTAGGCGTTGTTTATACATATATTCATCAGGAGATAGCAGTAACCCATTCCAAGCATCTAAAACCTTATCCCATTCCTCAGCGGGACTGACATACATCTTACATTTTGCTCTAACACATTTAGCAATATTAAAATGACATAACAAGTTTGTTGTGCTTGGAAAAACATCTTGCAATGCATTCATTAGAGAAGATCCCTGTCAGTGATAATAACTTGAAGCAAGACTAACATCTTTTAAAAACAATCTTTTTACCTTAGTTAATGCTTATATACAGTTATCTATCCGCTCAAATTCTAGATAAGCAAACGCCATAGAGAAGGTCATCTTAGTACAAGTAATACCAACAATCTCCACTAATGGAAGCCGATATTTGTTTGTCTTGTAGGTGAAATCAATAATCAACACAATGGGGAATGCATTTAAAAGCTTGATGGAATTTGGATGTAACCACAATATATCTTTGAAAACATCTTCGTCGTCAACCCCTTTGTACCAGTAGATATATTCATCATGTTTCATCAACTTATTAGATGTTGCATTTAGTTCTTGAACCTCTTTGATGTTGACAATATTTTTGACGTTCATTTTATATGGTTTTGATATTACTAACATTCTTCTCGTCTTGGCTTTTGATTGTCAGCAAAATCTGACTAGGCTTCACCATGTTTTTTGTCATTTCATCTAGTAATGATTTTTCTTCACCACTCAACTGACTCACATATGCATGGCCCAACAATGTCTCAAGCTACATCATGGTTATGATATCCACAAACAACAAAAAGTTTCCATCCAATGCCTTTGACAAACTTCCCTTTTAGTCTAAAGGGACAATCACAATTTTTGATTCCGGTGTACTTGCGGGTTAAGATGTCTTTATATTGTTTATACTTTTCTCCCCTTTCACAAGACAATGAGACAAATGTCTTCCTTGGTCCCGTTTCTAACCGTTCTATAACAATAACAAATCCGCACAATTTGTCAAACCCACCACAAATCATCATGTTTATGCAAAAACCGGTATTTAATAATCCTTTATCGATTTAACAATATAATAAATATCAAACAAAATTTTAATCCTCAACAGTTAATTATTCAATATACTTCTGTAGTAGTGAAAAATTCATTATAATCACAAACATATCATGTAGGTTCATATCCAACCTTTCTATCATATACTCTTCATTTACTTCTATAGGATTTTTCAAAGCATTATCACTTGGTTGAAACGGATGCTCAAAATCATCATCGTATGCTTCATTTACATTCCCCTAAATAGTACTTGGCATATTAACTTCATAAAAAAATGTATTCCAACTTTGATCCATCACGCAAATCATGCGGTCAGTCAATAACTAATAAATATATTATTTAAATCAATTAAATAAATAAAAGATTTTTTTTAAAATTTTAACATACATAACGAAATCGCAATTCTATTATGTATCATGCGTTGATACATAATGGAATCATGATTCCGTCATGTATCTAGGCAAGATACATAACGAAATTGCGATTCCGTTATGTATCCTAACTAGATACATAACGAAATTATATACAACAAAATTGCGATTCTGTTGAATCTTGAGGTGAAAAAAAAGGAGAAAAGCTTACTTATGACGACGGAGATTGAAATGGTGAAGTGTGGTGGCGACAAGTTGGTAAGTGGGGACTTTAAGGATAGCAGTGGTGGTCAAAACAAAGAAATGGATGTGCAAGAGAAAGAAACGAAGATGTCGCCTCCGAGTAGAATGCAGGTCAAACGGTGGTGAGAAAGATGGGTGGGGAAAAAATAAAAAAGATTGTATGGGTAAAAGATTAATTTCACCATTTTTTGGAAAAAGCAGAAGGTGAAAATAACAAAAAATATATGTGGGAATAATAGGGCTCCCACTTTAGGCTTGGGCTTGAGCTTGTATGTGTTATCTATAACATCTTATTTTTCCTAATGTATGATTAAGTGTTTTAATAACTAAAAAAGTGAAAAATTGATATGTAAACTAGGTGATTAAAAGAAATAAATGAATTGTTGTTATGTATGGTATGTAGTATGTGGTGATAGTTGTGTGTTGTTTGTTTGAAATTCTGGTTTGAATTTAGGAAACTTGAGATATGTGCTTGAGCCAATTTGGTTGTGTTGAGAGTTTGATTTTGGGTTTTGAGAGAAAAACAATTGAGTTAAATTAGTTTTGAGATAAGAGGAGTGGTTTGGTGAGATTTGAGCTTTAATTGGCCAAAAGTCCTGTGTGAGAGCTCTAGAAGGTCAAGTATAAAAGGCGGGAGGAGGAACTTTTCCTCTCAGTTTCTCACATTCTCTTTCTCTCTCATCTCTTCATTTTCTCTCTATCTCTCTAGAATTTCTCAAGCTTGTGAGGTTGTAAAAGAGTTTTAAACTTAGTTGAGTGTTTGTGGCGAGAAAAGGAGCGGTTCTTGGAAGATTTGGCTCAAGACAGTAAATTCTCAAGGAAACTAAAAATTCAAATTCAAAGACTTTTAGAGGTAAGAGAAGCTTACTATGAGTTGATTTCTTGTTGATGGTTGTGGATATATTGATTTCATGTTGTATAAACAGTTGAATTTTGATGAAGATTGTCATTTAGTTAGTTCTTGGTAAAATGGGTTTTAAAAAAGGGATTTTGAGATTTATTGATGATTTGTGGATAAAATTGTTATGTAATCAGTTAGAAAGGTATTAGAAGTAGTTAAAATTGTTTTGTGATACTTGGTGTTGTTTGATTTAGTCAAAAATTGTTGTTGGTGATTGATTTGCTGAAGAAAACGACTGAAAATCGCATCCAGCGATGGATTTTGTCGCTTAGTGACATAAATTTTCGCTTAGCGACAGATCCTGATGACTCTCTAAAAGTCATTCGCTCAGCGATGGAAAAGTTCGCTTAGTGACTAATCTTAAGGTCGCTGGAAGTCTGTCATTCTCTCAGCGATGGAAAATTTGCTTAGCGATAGATTCTGATGACTCTCTGTAAGTCATTCGCCTAACGAAGAAATTCTCGCTTAGCGAGAGAGTACTAGGATTTTCTATACTTTATAAGTATTGTTGTTGCTAGTTGATGATTTTATTGACTCCTATGGATGTAAAATGTATATTTAAGAAAATTGGATATTTAAATGGTTTTCTAACCTAGTTTTTGGTTTTCTTTATTATTATTGTGGATTTGTTTGATAAATTGTTAAAAAGTGGTAGTTGGGTGGAAGATTGCTTAGATAGAACTTCCATTAGTTATGTTGTATTATTGTGGTGAGACTTCTCACAAAGGATGTAGGTCCCAATGCTTGTGTGAGAATTTTCAAAAGGTATATGTTGCTTGGATAGTGTCTTATCTGTTGATCCATGCAAGAGGCTAGATTGGGCCTGTTGGACCATAGGTGGTGCTGAGTAGGCCACGTGGTGTGATGATGTGATGTATGTATATATGGATATTGATGAATGATTGTGGTGGAGTAATTGTTGTGTGGATCATGCATACATGCATATGTTGTCGGCTGAGGTTGTGTGGGCCTCAAGTCGTGTGCAAGTAGGCATGGAAGTTGGGGGTGAACGGAGCTGCAGCTCAGACGGGCCTCCAACCTAGTGCCTGGAAAAGAAGTGGGGTCTGAAAGCTGGGCCTAGGGGATGAGTGAATGGGTAATCCTACAGGGGGTCAAGGCAGTCCAGGCTTTGGGTCGCGATATACCACCACCCACATTCACTTATCTTAACAGCCATAAGCTTATCCATTGATCAAAGTTTTGGCAATCCTTGAATGGTGCTCAAAAGGCCATGGTAAGGGGATAAGACCTAGCTGATCACCCGAAATGTAGTAAATCTCTCGAGAGTCATGTCATTCATTCATTGACATGTAAAGGTTGAAAGCATAGTATGTTCGGTTGTAATGTATGTAAACCCACTTTTGGACAAATTGGATTTCCATATTGGTATGTTAATGGTTTAATTATATTGGATTACATATTATATGTTGGTTTTTGATTTGTAAGCTTACCCTTACCTTGCTGTTTTGTTTTGGTATGGTTGTTGTGGTTGTTGTTGCTTGTTGTATGTTGCTGTGACTGTGATGATCACGTCATTTTGGCGTGGGAGTAGAAGGAAAGACTCCAGCAGATCCTGCATCCTGCAATTGATAGTGGATGTTCCAACAAGAGAGGTTGAAGGCCCTTCTTGGGTGGAGCTTTTCTAGAAGCTCATTTCTCTTTGTGTTTTTGATGTATATAGTGTATAGTCGACCAACTGTAGGAAGTTTTGTTTTTGTCTCCTTTTGGATTTTGTATATTTTATTATTTCATACCTTGTACATACTTCATATTATAAAAGACATTATATATCTGGTTTTATTATTATTATTTTTATTATTATTATCTATTTGTATAGGGTTGTATGTAGTACTGTGGTGATAGAGGGTCATTATATTATCACCTCTAAATGCTCCTTAGATTTCTTTACTCTTTCCCTCATAGGTCCTCTTAGCTCAATTATAGGATCCTCCCCTTTAGCTCTTCACTTCTTAGGTCTTTTTGTCCCAATTGAAAGGCCCTTCCTCTTAGGTCTTCCTTCTTTTCTTGAAGGTCTTTCTTGTTCTTCATTAATAGTGTGTATCAAAATTAAACTTTTATAATCTTTTACAAGTAACTTTCATCTAGTAATATATTGATATTATGAAAATGTTCGTTATCATTATTATGCTTAAATATAATTTTAATCACTTTAAATATAACAAATTTTTTATTGATCCCCTATTTTTTTTTTAAAAAGTTATACTCTAATGAATTGAATTTTCTACACTGTTAATGCAAAGATTTAATTAAACTCTCTACCAATTATAAATTACTCTTCCTATAATTTTTAAAATAATTATTACAAAGTCATCAATATTACCAAATATGAAATTTATAATTAGATAATAATATAAAAACATGTATTTTAATCAAATTTTAATCTAATTACTCTACATATGACAATTAGTTTTTCATTTATTGTGTTTAAGTACCTTTATGGCTCTTAGAAATGGAAGATCAAATAAGAAATTCTTAACATTTAGAGAAAATAAATGAGAATGTCGTGATATTTAGATGGACAAAAAAGTAAGAAAAAAAATTACTTAATAGACAAAACAAATGAAAAATAAGTAAAGGAACTATATAGGAAAAAAAATATGAAAACTAAATTATAATTTTTAAAAATAAGAAAATCTACGAAAAAAAATCATAATATCAACCCTTATATCTAATTCTCGTTCTTTTTGTTTTTCGTTTTTTTGAGAAATAATTGTCGTTCTTGAACAAGAATATTTTAAGGAATTATTTTCTTTTTTATTAAGTTAAATGTATTTTCTTACATTAAATATATATATTTTTATTTATAGTTTTTTATTTCCTTTAAATACTATTATTATTTAAATTTAATTTTTATATTAAAATTAATTATATTTATATTTAAAATTTTAATCTTGATATATTATATTAGATTAAAGACATCTTTTAATCTACTTCACTGTTTCGAAAATCAGATTAAATTTGTCAATCAACCAGTTCAAACATAAATCAGATCATTGACCAGTTCAATCAAGCTACCCAAACCATTAATGAATGAAAACCTGGTAACAATCAAAGAACCGGCCAACCGTACATAACCAGTCGTACTTTAATGGGTGAACTCCTTGAATTTGAACTTTAATATCACAAAATTTCAGAGATTTAAATACTTTTTTTACTTACAAATATATATTTTTTCTTTTGCTTTTAGCTTCTATATATATTTTTTATTTATGATCCCTGTAATATTTAATCTTTTTGTTTTTTGTTTTTTCTGTTACAAAAATGTTTACGTAATTTTATCATGTGTTGTTACATGACAATCCACATTATAAAAATATTTACGTGACAATACAAAATAGAGTTACGTAATTATATTTTAATGGAAATTGATACTAAGAAAAAAACAATAAAAAAAATATTACAGAAATTATAAACAAAAGATTACAAAAAGTAAAAATAAAAACTTATAAAAAAAATATATTTAAGCCAATTTCAAAATTTGAAGGAGAATGACTTGAACTTGCATCTTGGACTTGCTGAAAAGCTACTCCACCTCTTCGATACGTTCTTGATGCAGTTTATTCGAGCTACCATGCAATTTACTCTTATCTATTAATAAAATATAAATCTTCTCAATATGCTTTTATTAATTATTCAATTCTTCTGTAAGCCTCGTGGCTTTTCTACATCGAGTACTAAATTTTTTACTTATAATTTTTAATTTCATTTCAAAGACTATTTTTTAAATTTATTTTTAATTTAAATTTGATTTACATTTTTGCATTTGGAATCTTGATATACTATGTAAAATTAAGGATATATTTTTTATAACCCAAATTTTAAAATTATTATAATATTTATAAATCCTATCTAATTTGAATTTTATTTTTAAATTTTGACATATTTTATCAATAAAATGATGTTTCTTAATTCAATTAATTTATTTCCATAATTTTTCTTTAATTTTAAAAGCCTTATCTCTTTAATTTATATCTACCCGATAAAATAAAATATTCATTAATAATAATGAAAACATATATCATTCTCTTTAATTTATTTATAGATTGTATTTAAATTTTAAAATATTTGTGTAATACACAACAACCTTGCTAGTATTATATTAAAGGAATCTTCTAATGGATATCCATGAATACCTGATAAGATGATAAAAATAAAAAAAAATTATTCAGAAAAATATTTATTATTTAAAAACATAAAAGTCATTCAATACTTATTTCTTTTAATAATTAAAAATATTTAATAACTTGTATTTAATAATTTTACATAATGTAAAAAGGTATAATAATTTTTAACCGTCATTGTTTTTATTTATTAATTATGTATTTGATTTGATACAACATTATTATTCACGTCGTTCTTTTTTTTTATATTCAATTCACATTGTTTTAAAAGCACTATAAATTCAAAAGTATTCAAGATATTAAATTCATGTCTAACAAAATTATCCGTAAATTCTCATCTATTAAATTTGCATATTAATTATATAACCAATGTTTTATAAACCTAGTTAGGAATGACAATAAATAAGTGAAAGTAAGATCGTCTATGTTTACTTTAAAAAGAAAAGACTTATATATAACACTCTAAGAGGCATTATCTTTACTATACCTAGATTGCTAGGACATGGAAAGTTTGAATATAAATACATCAGAGACTAAGCAAAAACTAAAACATACATCTATAAAAACTTAATACAAACTCTAGGCATAATGTTCCATACATAACATACAGAGAAGATACCAAAAACATAAACTAAACTCTCATACATTGGGAGGTACATAACTCAATATCTTCTGTCTTCAAGCGGCTCTAAGCTCTTTCTCGAGGACGTCCACCTAATTAACCTTAAAAGATAACAACTAAAGGGAGTGAGACAAAATGTCTCAGTGAGTGCTATAGGGACTCTAGGGGTAGGCTAACCATTCTATCCTAGAATTCTTTCTTACACATGTGGTTTTACCTCTCACTAAACTCCCAACTCCAACTCCTCACCTTCTTAGTTCTTAACCTTGGTAAACTATGTCCAACTTAGGGCTTGCCAATCTTTAATGGGCTTGAGCCCTAGGTCTTTTGACCTATGCTTGTCTTCATGTTAAACAACTGTCCTCCCAACACATAGTTGGGACTTCACCCTCTCTATTACTTTATCTAGACACTTTACTTCCTATGGCACTAAGTGAGGACTAGCACTTTCTCATCTTTATCTTTCACTGTACTTGCCCTTTTTGGAGACTTATACATAAGCTTTCTTTAAGGTGAACCCCTCACATACCCATTAGGTAGCAGTTGTCATCAACTATGTCCTCATTAAGCACCTATATTCCCCTGATTCATCTTAACTTAACTCGCCTATAACTAGGCATACACGTCATCATATACCCAATAGGGTCATTACACATGCCTCACATAGGCATTCACATCATACATTTCATCATTCGTTTTTGTGTGGTTCTGATTAGCTTTATTATTATGTTTCACTTGCACACCATCTTTTTCTTGGCTGAGCTCTAGCCATTAAGAGTGTCCCTCTTGCTCAATCTCTTACTACCACTAATCCCAATGGTTGAACTACCTTCCATTATCGAAGGAGTTCCCTTCTGTCCATCCATAATGGAAGAACATTGTTTTTACTTGCTTCGAGAAGATGACTGGTCCTTCTCCATTTAGCTCAGCGGGCCTCCTAGCCTTTTTCCTCTCACAACTCATCTAGAGTTGTATATAACCTTATCTCTCCTTGGTAACCTTCAGAATCCTCACTATGATTTGCACATCATAGTATGCTGAGTGTACGACTCGGACATGACCAGTACTAGAGAGGTCCTAATGTTACTAAGGAGGTACTTTTCTTCGAAAGCCTAGCTTTCCTTTTAAAATCTTTTTCTTTAAAAACATATACTTTTCTTAAAACCCTTCCTTTTATAAAACCTTTCTAAAACTTTGGGAAAACTCCCCTATCTTTTGCTAAGGAGGCATCCTCTCGTATCTTTTATAGTCTTAGGTGTTTTCTTACGTAGGTTCATTGTTGTACTCATACAACACAAATCACAATCATCAATATCAAACACAGCCATAAACCATAACCACAAATAGATCAGAGAACCAAGCATAGAAAGCAATCACATAACAAACATATCCTTTACTTGAAGCTAGAACATCCCTCGTTGTTCTTGAGGGTCACGCTTAGCATCAAACTCTTACTGCTTAGCACTACTTCACCTTTCCTTTAGACCAAAATTTTGGTGGGTCCACGCTTAGCACCAAAAAGCTGGCACTTAGGGCCACTAAAGCTGAGGGGTATTGGTACTCTCACGCTTAGAGCCAGAAAACTAGTGCTTAGCGCTAACTGCAATTTCTACAATTTGCGAGGGCATATATAGCTACAACCCACAACCATTTTTTAGCCCAACAATAATCACCAATCACACCAAAGTATTCCTAGTCACTTCTATTACCCCTCTAGCTGATTACATTTCCCAAAGAACTCCTCAATATTGCAAATCTCTTAAAAATCATAAATCTCCTACCTAGGGTTCAAAAGGGGGGAAAAGGGAAAACACAAAATCATAGGGATTAGGGAGGATAGGGGAGAGCACTCACCTCTAGGAACTGTCCGTATCTAAGCTCTAAGGTCAGTTCATGGATCTTCGCTCCACCTTTCCTCTTCCTTTTTCCTCTTTCTCTCTTCCTCCTTCTTCTTCTTCTTTCTTTTCCTTTCCTTTCTCTCTCTTCCTTCCCTCTCTTATATAGTTGTGTGTGTGTGTGGGCTTTGGTGGGCCTAAGTCCATTTGGGACTTAGAGTCCTATTTAGGATCCTATTACCTTATCCTTATAATTTCTAATAATAGGGTAACTATTATTAATTCTTATAGGTATTCTAAACCATTAATTATATTCTTATTTATATTATCCCAAATTGGGGAAGTTACATTTCTTCTGTCTTCAAAAGATTTTTATCCTCGAAAATTGAAACTTAACTACATCCTTATATCCCTGTTCTTCTCTTCTCCTTAAGTTTTGACAAGTCATATATCCTTAGGGTTCGGTCTAACTAAAACCATTCCCAACCTAATCCATTGTCTCTTATCTTAATCTTTTCTTGGAAAATCATATTATTAGGACTATAATGGGTTCTTTAAGATCTTAGGTTAACTAGGCTGGCAACCATCTTCACAAAACGTCTCTTATTCCCTCATAGGTGTAGGGTTCTCCTCATTCATCATTTACTAGCATCTAGTTTCCTCCATTTATCCATCCAAGGTTTCTATTCTCTAGGTGCTCGCTTATAAGCAACCTATTTCTATGATCATTCAAATCAATCCTAGCCTCAGGATTTCTAAAAACTCCTCATCCATTTTACCTCTCTTAACCCAGTTAGTTTGTCTCAATAATGATTTTCAGACTAAGCTTGATCTTGAAAGGTTCTAAGGTTCTTCCTCAACTTCACTCAGAGAATTCCTACTCCTAGGGTTCGTCTAGCATCCAACTTAGTGTCTTACTCTTTCTTAATTGCAACATCTCCTTAGTCCTTAATCACCAAAATTGTCTCCTTTAAGCTAATCATCCACAAACGCTCTTTCCACTTCTCATACCTTATCTTAGGTCTTAACTTTCCTGTTTTAAATTCTAAATGACTTTTTGACCTTCTCTTAGGTGTATTTAGGAAGATTTCATTCTTAGAGTTCTGAGGGATTCCTTAAACTCTTACATTGGAACTGATCCCTCAACTATTTTGGTTGATTTTGGTCTAGTGATACTTTCCTTAAAGGTACAAGTGAGGTTTTGTCTTTAACTGCCCTTGCTACTACATTGAATTATCTAGGGTAATGCTTTCCCTTATGAGATCTAGGTCATCTAGCAACCTAGGTCACTACTTTTTCATGTCATGCCCATTAGGTCTATTCCTTCACTGCCTTTGTGATATCCATGCTAAGGTTTCTAACTAGTTTCTTCCATTTTTCCTCAAGGATCGCTAGCTATTTCCCTCTTTCTTCCCTATCTGTCTTTTATTCAACCCTTAAGTCAAGGTGGTCTTTCTCCTCCTAGATACGTATTGAAAAGGTTAAGTAACACTAGGGAATCTGTTACTACGGGTTGTTGCTACATGCCACTTCATAGGTACTCCTTCCTAATTAAGTCTACTTCTTCGTTACTAGGTGGAGTTCTTAACTATCCCTCTATATCCTTTCTTAAGGTATCTATTGGGGCTCATACTCACTGAGTTGTTTGCTACATAGGTTTATCTATGGTAGAGCTCCTTTTGTAGGGTGTCATCCACTTGATAGCCTATGCCACTACTTTTATCTTGGATCAAATATAGTCTAATCCCTATGCCTAGGGTAAAAGGGTGACAACCTTCAACCTTCTTCCTCACTAGCTACCCAATAACTTAGGGAAACACCAGACACCTAAGCAAGCAAGGAAACTACCTAACACATCACAACAAGCACTTGATTGATTTGAATAAACCAAACCAAGTGTAACACATCATAAGGCAAGCATATAAGAAGCCAAAGCACAACTAGCAATCACACAAGCAAGGCTTTCACTTGGAGCTGGAAGAGCACTTTGTTGTTCTAAAGAATCTCACTCAATGAGAGCCCTTGGCGCTTAACGCCACTCCATGATTCTTCCAAAACACTTTTTTAGAAGCTTTCTCACTCAGCCCAGCCTAAAAGCTTGTTCAGCGAAATTGCACTACTATCTTATACCTCACTCTCTAGGGGTTCCCCCTTGCTTAGCGAGTTTTTCATCTCGTTACTGAGTCTACACTTAGCTCTTTAGAACACTGCTTGCTTAGCCAAGAGAATTCCTCGCATAGCGAGATACCACAAAGTGGCAACCTTGTTCCTATTCAAGGGTCATCACATCAAGCAAAGAAACATGCAAAGCAAAACATAGAGAAACTTGTTACACAACCTAAAGAAATGAGAAACTCTCTATCTCTAGAGTGCTAAAACAAACAAAGGGGTTGGGCAAGAAACACATACCTAGGGTAGGTCTATCATCCTCATCTGTCCTCCCTACCGCTTAGGGTAAAAGGCCAGACTATGGCTAAGGGTGTTGGGTTAACTGATTCTCTCCTCTTCAAGCTAGGGAAATTCCTCGCAAAGTGCCCCGATGCTTGACATCGTAACACATGTTTTGCCCCACCAAACACTCTACCCTATGCTTCTTACCACACTTGGGACATCCCTCAGCTCTAGTGTTTTTTGAAGGTTGTGGTTCCTTTTTCTTATCTTTATTTTTCCTTGGTCTCTTGGGTTGGTGGGTTATGAACTCCCCCTCTTCATAGGGTCTTGCTTTCGCTGCACACTCCTTACTTCTTCTTAAGGTTCCTCACAACCTAAAAGGTATCTCTTAAAGAATACTACCTTAAAGTTTTCTCACTCTAAAGGTATTCCTGAAAAGATCATTTTATCTCTTATACCTCTCCACCAAAACGCTGCCTTATCTTTAACATAAATGTGGCATAAGCCATCTGTTGCCTCGTGGAGCAAGGTATCCTCTAAAGGATTCTTTCTCTATCTCTCTTAGCCATAATCTTGCCTCAGTGAGATTATAGCATCTAAAGGAATTCAAAAAATCTCGAGCTCTAGGTTATTACAATTAGCTCCCTTCGGTATTCTCTGCCCCATCTAAGGTTCTCTACTCAAGGTTAGGTGGATTGATTCAGTTTGGTTCTAAGGGATTTAAGGACAACTATCCATTACCTTGGGTTTCCTTCACTATACTTTCCACTTGCAGTGCACAAAGTATTGAGGTGATCAATTTCAATATTCTATGATAAAGCAACTAAGATTGATGGCATAACAAACAACCTAAAACACTCATTCTAGGATAACTATACTAATTCACAATCCAATTTGAATCAAATTGCTCTGATACCAAAATGTAACACCCTAAGGGGCATTACCTATATTATACCTGCTAAGACATGGAAACTTTGAATATAAATACATTAGAGATTAAGCAAAAACTAAAAATACATCTAAAAACTTAATACAAACTTTAGGCACAATGTGTCGTACATAACATACAGAGAAGATACCAAAACATAAACTAAACTCCCATACATTGGGAGGTACATAATTCAACATGTTTTGTCTTCAAGCGGCTCTTGTAACACCCTTACCTTAATTATTCAACTATTTTTTTTATTTGATTATTTATTTCTGAAAAATTGGGAAGAAATTTCGAAATCCTGTTCCCCACTATTGTGTTCAGAATGTCGAGAGCTATCCAATTGTTATTTTTAATAATTTTTTTGAGACAAGGCTTAGAGAAATTAAAAAGTACGATTTTGCCCTTATTGTCAACATTAAGGGCTAGCATGAGGAAAAAGATTTAATTAATCGTAGAGAAAATTTACACAGATAAAGTAGGACAACTCATAGGACACATCCAATCCCCTAGAGATAGTTCATTCACCACCTATTTTTGAATATGTGTTCCTAAATTAATTAAAAAAATAAAAATAGGTTTTATGACATAATGGATGATGCAATTAATTGGACACCTAAGCCCCTTCCATCCTATATAAATAGCCATGGTCTTGCATAGAATTTCTCATCCTCTTCCTCCCTTGAGCTGGACGAACATTCCTCAAAGGCACCACTCACCATAAATTTTTTCCTTACACCAAAATCTTGCTAGTTTCTCACTACTTAAGGAACCTCTTTTCCTAGGAACTTTGAACCAACACTACCACCAACCTATTCCTCATTTGGAGGGAGTGAGGTTGGTTTTAAATTATAGTCACTTTATATGTCGATAGGATATGTTTTTCCCTAAACTTTTCAATGCAAATATTTAACTATGTCTTCTTTATAATGTTATGATGTTTTGATGCTAAATTTTAATTCTTGTTAAGTTGTTATGCTGCTTAATTTTAGTTAATTAAATTATAATTATTAAGTTGTTATTTTACCCAAATTTAGATAATTAAATTATAATTACTAAGTTGTTATTCTATTCAAATTTAGTTATTCTAGATATTAAAACATGATTATTATGTTGTTATTTTGCTAAAATTTAGTGATAAAATTATGATTATTAAAGTTGTTATTTTGTTAAAATTTTGATTATGGTTTATGAATTATCTAAATTACCATTATACTATTTTTGTATTATAAGACAGAAATTGTTGATTGTATTGGTGCTTAAATTAAATGAGACAAAAAAAAAAAAACTTTTGCTTGAGAAATTCAAAATTGACAAGTTAGTGAGTAATGTAAAGCGAGGGACATGTGGTGGCATGACACTCAGCTAGGGAAGCTACAATTTGGTATGCTGAGGAATGAAAGGCAGTTACCCAATTGTGGAAGTCTTGGGGGCAGGCATCGATGGTGAAGATCCCAATGGCCAGAGTAGCGCCCGTGAGCCGGGATATTTATCTGACCAAGCTTGATAACCTTGACAATTGCTCAGTATTCTAAGATTGGTGTGAAAGTATACCTTTATAAATGAACGTCCTAAATTATTATTTTGTTCCTCAATGATGATGAGGATTGTACCATGTGATATTGTTGAGAGAGGTATATGTACTCTCAGTCACTTCCCGATTCTGTTAAGAACTATTATTCACTAATGAGAAGTATGAATCCATACCTAGTCAAGGGTAGTATAATACAACTTAGTATAAACTCTAGGTTCTCCTTTATTGTCAACTATGTTTTATATATATTTTATGGTAGATTTCCTACCATACATGTGAAAGTGAGTTTATAATAAATCACCTCACTCTATTATTTTCTTTCATACATGATTGATCATGATTATTGAAGATGGTCATGCTAGTGCTGTTTAACATACATGTAGAGTATTTAGATAGAGGAACCTGGGAATCCTAGGAAGATACATATATCCTTACATACATTGGCTATATATCTGTTACCTTCCCTTCTTGGATTCCCAGAGTTCCTATGCCACCACTAACCTACGTGATTCCTATTACTTTTACAACAACCCTACCACTCAATTTTGTTTATGCTCCTTCCACCACCTAGAGACCCTGACATTCCTTTTGCTGCATCGTATATGAATGCTTATCCACCACTTCTCGAGTTACCAACTATAGATGCTTCAGCTACTAGTAACCCAGCTCTAGCCACAAGCAGATGATGGATCCCCTATGGAGGTTGCTCTTGTTGAGTCTCTTGTTCACTCCCCCAGGGTTAAGTACCAAGTGGGGATGCCTAATGGGTGGCACACCTCCCCATCCTCGTCTTCATCTGCACTTGGGGTGCCTCATGAGGTACCCAATAGATAGGCATACCATGTCGCAAAAGATAAGTCAGAGAGACTCTTACGGACAAGGACCTGTAGAGCCAGTATTATAGTATTATTCTTTTTGTATGAGGGATAGGATAGACACTACTCTGTATAGGATCGTTTTTGACGTACATACTTGGTTTATCTTTTATCTTTTATAGACAGACTTTATCTTTTACTACCATTTTCAGACTCTATTAAATTTAGAATTTTTCTATTTAAAAATTAGAAAAATTTTACTCACATTTTCATCAAAAACTTAATAACTTATATAGTTGCTAAATTAGTATGAGATATTATTAATGTGAATGGGTGTCACAACTCCAAGCTCCTCTTCAAGGACGTCCACCTGATTAACTTGAAAAGATAATAATTGAAGGGAGTGAGACAAAACGTCTTAGTGGGTGCTGTGGAGACTCTAGGAGTAGGTTGACTATTCTATCCTAGAATCTTACTCATGTGGTTTTACCTTTCACTAAACTCTTAACTCCTTACCTCCTTAGTTCTTAATCCCGTAAACTATGCCCAACTTTTGTCTTGCCAATCTTTAATGGGCTGGAGCCTTGGGTCTTTTGACCCATACTGGTCTTTCACATTAAACAGCTATCCTCCCAACACTTAGTTAGGACTTCACCCTATTTATTACTTTATCTAGACACTTTACTTCCTATGGCACTAAGTGAGGACTAACACTTTCTCATCTTTATCTTTCACTTTACTTGCCCCTTTTGGGACTTATACATAAAAATTTTTAAAGCGTACCCCTGGCATACCCATTGGGTAGCAATTATCATCAATTATGTCCTTACTAAGTACCTTGGTTCCCTCGACTCGTTTTAACTTAACTCACCTATAACTAGGCATTCATGTCATCATATACCTAATAGGTCATCATACATGCCTCACATAGGCATTCACATCATACATTTCATCATTTCATTTCTATGTAGTTCTACTTAGCTTTATTATTATGTTTCACTTGCACACTATCTTTTTCTTGGCTGAGCTCTAGCCATCAAGAGGCATCTCTTTTGCTTGACCTCTTACTACCACTTGTCCAAGTGGTTGAACTACCTTCTATTATCAAAGGAGTTTCCTTCTGTTTATCTGTAATGGAAGAGCGTTATTTTTCCCCTGCATCGAGAGGATGACTGTCCCTCTCCATTTGGCTCAGGGAGCCTCCTAGCCTTTTTCCTCTCATAATTCATTTAGAGTTGTATATAACCTCACATCTCCTTGGTAACCTCGGAATCCTCACTACAGTTTGTACATCGTAGTATGCCGAGTGTGCGACTCGGACATGATTGGTATTGAAGAGGTCCTAACATTACTAAGGTGGTACTTTTCTTTGAAAGCCTACCTTTCCTTTTAAAACCTCTTTCTTTAAAAGCATACTTTTCTTAAACCTTTCCTTTCATAAAACCTTTCTAAAACTTTGGGAAAACTCCACCATCTTTTGCTAAGGAGGCATCCTCTGGTATCTTTTATAGTCTTAGGTGTTTTCTTACGTAAGGTTCATCATTGTACTCACACAACACAATACAACACAAATTACAATCATCAATATCAAACATAGCCATACACCACAACCACAAATACATCAGAGAACCAAGCATAGAAAGTAATCACATAACAAACATATCCTTTACTCGAAGCTAGAACATCCCTCGCTATTCTAAAGGGTCGCGCTTAGCATCAAACCCTTGGCGCTTAACGCCACTTCACTTTTCCTTTAGACCCAAACTATAGTGGGTTCACACTTAGTGGCAAAAAATTGATGCTTAGCACCACTAAAGTAGAGGGGTATTGGTAGTCTCAAGCTTAGCGCTAGAAAACTGGCGCTTAGCGCCAAAACTCTAGACATCAATTCCAGGCTCTGTTATCTCATGCTTAGCGCTAGAGAACTGGCACTTAGCGCCAATTGTGATTTCTACAGTTTGCGAGGGGATGCATAGCTACAACCCACAACCATTTTTTGACCAAACAACAATCACTAATCACACCAAAGTATTCCTAGCCACTTCTATTACCCTTTTAACTGATTACATTTCTTGAAGAACCCTCAATCTTGCAAATCTCTCAAAAATCATAAATTTCCTACCTAGGGTTCAAAAGGGAGAATAAGGGGAAAACACAAAATCATAGGATTGGGGAGGAAAGGGGAGAGCACTCACCTCTTGTCCGGATCTGAGCTCTAGGGTCAGGTCATAGATCTTCCTCCACCTTTCCTCTTCCTCTTCTCCTCCTTCCTTTTCTTTCTTTTCTTTTCCTTTCTCTCTCCCCTTCCCTCTCTTATATAGTTGGGGGAGGGGGGGCTCTGGTGGGCCTCAACCCATTTGGGCCTCACAATCCTATTTAGAATCTTATTACCTTATCCTTATAATTCTTAACAATAGGATAACTATTATTAATGCTTATGGGTATTCTAAACCATTAATTATATTCTTATTTCTATTACCTAAAATTGGGGATGTTACATTACACATAGGCTGATTCCTTTGTCTAATGAGTATTTATATATTTAGATCCACATCCATTGTCATTGTCTTGGTTAAAAGATACAATTTCTTTCTAATGTTTTTTCTTTTACCATGTTATTAGTGCGAAGTATCTATCGATTTTGTCGATAACTAATTTCTACTAGAGAACCTAACTGACCACCTTTAGTAGGATCTCCCCTCCCAACCACGTTTTTTCCAAGCTCGAACTTGATGCCTTACTTAAGGGATCTAAGTCCAGTTGCTCTTGGACCAACGATATATTGGTATGTGTCCTTTCTTTTACAAACTAGTAAAATAAAATTATTGTTTTAATATTAAAATTAACTATAAAAGATCAATAGACAAAAAATATTAAGTGAGATGTAATCTGATTGAACCAACTTCTGGCTTGGATTCATTATCTGCTCTTAATGTAATCTCATTGTTTTGATAAATGGCGTTCAATCAAGGTAAGAGTTAAGACCATTGTGAGCTATTTGATCGCCTCATATTTGCTTTTTGTTGATTTTGTTTTGCATAATGGGTCATTGAATTTTCTTCAGAGCAGTCTCAAGTTTGTCGGCCATCGTATTCCCAACCATGTCAATGTCCTTGAACTTGCCCTTGATGTCATGAAAAGTATAGTTATTCAAATTCTAGAATCACTAAACAACCAATTTCTTCTTAAAGGCCAAGAGGACCAAGGTTTTATTATGAGGATGCATTGCTTTAAGATTGTCAAAGAAAAGGCTCTTTTATACCCAAATTCTCTTCGAGGAGATTTTCATCCCAGGACAAATATTTTTCTGTATACTCAGAAACAAGCCTTGCTAGTTGGATTTGTAATGGGGACTATATTTTATAATATTGGCAGCCAACAAGGGCGAGTAGCATTACAATTTAGAAACACAAGGTGGGTTTTTTGCTTGTATGAAACTTAAATACAGTACCTTAAGTGCTTTTATTACTATTCTCTACTTATAAATGCTTTAATCCTCAAAATTTAACATAAAATAAAGAGAAAATCATGTTGTTATTACTTCTGTGAAGCCATTGGACAGTTTAGAAAAGATAATTACATAGACAATAAATGCAAATGAGTGAAAATATAAGACTAAGACTTACCAAAAAGAAAGATGAAAAAAGTATGAATATTAAAAAAGTTACCCAATTACCTGTCTGGTTAAAAGATTGAGGTTCAAATTACTGAGATGGCTTGCTTCTAAGCTTTTAATAGAAGACAAATAGATGTGTACGGAGGAGAGACAGGTAAAAAGAGATGCACAGAAATTACGAATGGAGAATGCATATTATATGGAGTTCTCAAGACATGGTTTGAAAGAGTCGCAAATCTTAATAATGTGTGGTATAGAGTGCTTTGCTTTTTCCTCCCTTGGTTCAGATATCACAGAACAAGAAAATAGACCAGGTTTGAGACAGTAATAAACACTTATTACAGTTCTTGCTTCGATGTTTTCTTCAATTTGGTTTTTCACCGTTGAATACTGATGTGCACAGTTCATGTTTACATGCAAATAAACAAGGCAACCCTTTTATATTTATTGTTCTGACACTTCCTGTGAGTAAGTACCATGTTCTCCTTCACCATGTGTAAATTTAGTGTACAGTTACTACTAAATCAAGACGGATGATGGTTAGAAAAAAATTATTGAAGTTCTTATCCTCATGTAGAACAAAAACGAGTTCACTTTCCATTAACTGGAATAAAGCATTTGCAATATACAAACGTTGACCGTAGAACACAGCAATCAAGTCAGAATCAAATATTAAACTTAAAAATCCGAGCATAATAATGTTGAGAGAAAGTTTAGCAACACATAAAGTCACAAGGAAAAGAAAAACAATGCAACTCTACATTTGATAAGATTCTTGAGAGTATTACAATTTGCATACTTCAGGGGTATATGATATATGAGCAAGCATTATTCTTAAACAAAGACCAGTAAAAGAGCCACATAAAAAAAAAAAAAAGGAGCCAAAACTAAACAATCCCCTGATTGAAAATACTGTGCTATATGACCTAGATAGACCAACGACACTCCTTTCTTACAAAAAGTTTGCCCGACTCTGTGACTGAAGGATTCCACAAAATTGAATTCATCACCATTGATTAATATAGTATGAGAAGAAGATATTAAACACAAATCTACACTCTTGATTTGTAGCTGAAAAAGGCAGCAAAGATAGGCAACTTTGGATCAAGGGAGGAGAGAAAAAAATCATTAAGGGCCGAATACAAGGCTACCTAGTGACACACAAACTAATTGCCTCGATCATAAATTGCTGTGAAGGTCATGGTAGCATAAGAGCTCTTGGTTCCTGATGAAGATGACTCGTCTTGCTTCCCTTCAGCCAACAAAGATGTACCATCCACTTCAGCCTTGCCTTTTTGTTTCCCGCAATTTTTGGCTTCCACAAATTCAAAAATCAAGCCTGGTTTTGTCACATTCTCCTCATTCACATCTTTTTCACCTAAAAGCATGTCAAGCACAGTGGACATAGAAGGCCGGAGCTGAGGAGAATCCTGCGTGCAAAGGAGACCAATCTTACAAAATCTGACTGCCTCCTCAATATTGAAGTCTCCACCTAGAAAAGCATCCACCAATTTTTCTGTCTCCCCACTCTCATACAAATCCCAAGCCTACAAGACACATAAACTTATCACTCCTTTCTCAACAGTTGAGTTTCCATCCACTTAATGGTAATGAGCATTAATATCCTACCAGTAACCCCACATTCATTTGCAATTCAAATTAAGATATATATGAGAAGGGATCTATATGCAGCTTGCTGCAAGCCCTTGAAACCATATAAAGATTCCAAAGTTTGAGGGAATAGGATTTCACTCCTTGACACAAAGAAATTGTTCCCAGGTTAAGTCTGTCTTAGGTTCTACAAATTTTACATTACAAGAGCTCATTCTATTAGGATAGCTACATTGCACCTTTTGAAAATGTCTTATAGCAAGCATAGTAATAAATTTCTTAGCAAACAGTCATACTAATGTATGTTTGCTTTGTTAAAAACAGTGAAAGATTAACACTGAAATTAAAATATGTAAAGACAGAATCAACCATGTCACTAGAACAACAAATATAACTTGTTTACACGAGAGTACAGCAGCTCAAGGCCAAAATCTGGACGGTTCACCCATAAGCCCCTCTTCTGAGTTGCAACTTTAAGGTCAACATTTTAACCCACTCTCCTAATGTGTATGAAATGTTGCAGATAGCTAATATGTATGCTAAAAGGACTACCATGAGAAAAGAGGAACACAAGATCTAATATGGCTCTCCCATTTTCATTTATATTTAATTAACAAGTCGACAAACTTTTAAAAGATTGATACCCGAATTCAACAGGTTAATTTACATGAAAGTCAAGATGGGAAATGGATGTGGTTGCTTCACCACATCTTAAACTAATAGAGGGAAGAAAGTTAAGTGGCGTTGAAAGAGCACCAAGAATAAAATTCTCTATCTATATATTTCAATCTCATGGGATATTTCATTCACATTACATACAAGTTAAATCCTCAACTACATCTAATTGCTTTTACTTTTTCAATATTTGCAAAAAGAAAGGTTCTTACAGCTTACCCTTGTGAGAAGATAATGTTCTTCAACAGGTAAACGTCTGTTTGTGTTAGGCCTCCCACTAACAATTTCTAATAGTAGAACTCCAAAACTATAGACATCTGACTTTCTAGTCACTTGATTTCGGATTGCATATTCAGGTGCTAGATAACCACTGCAAAACCAAACAAGGTGAATGGTAGGAAGAAAATGGGAAAAAGATTGCTAATAAACTCAAAAATTCAAAAATCTGAAATTTCCTGATATGAACTAATTGAAAACTCTTTAGCAATTGAAGACAGAATGGTGAACTTACGCTGTTCCAGCTACACGGGTACTAATATGGGTCAGGTTTGGTGGAATAAGCTTTGCAAGGCCAAAATCTGAAATTTTGGGCTGGAGGTCTTTGTCAAGTAGTACATTGCTTGCTTTTATGTCTCTGTGGATAATGTGTGGCCGAACCTCCTCATGAAGGAATGCAAGGCCCCGGGCAACACCTATGCAAATGTTCCTCCTTACATGCCAACTAAATTGGATGCTACTATGGCCTGCACCTATAAACTCATGAGGATTAATTCATGATTAGGACAGTTTTTTTAACAAATCATACTCACAACACATGACAACAATTCACTTACCAATAAGTGTTTGTGCAAGGCTGTTATTCTCAAGATAGCCATATACCAAAATCCTGTGGTTGTCTTCCACACAGCATCCATCCAACTTAACTAGATTCTCATGCTCTATACTAGAGATCACCTTGATTTCTGTCAAAAACTCCCGGACCCCTTGTTTCGATTCAGCTGATAAAACCTTTATAGCTACCAGAGAACCGTTTCTCAGTATTCCCTGTACAATGGAGGAAGTTATCAGTTACTGGAAAAGAAATATATAGAGAGAAGCACAACACATCTTTTTTAAGTGATTTAGTAGGTCTAAGAATTCTTCGCGAATCCTAGATACCATACTAATGCAATCACCTTATAGACTGCTCCAAAACCTCCCTGCCCTATCTTGTTTGCAGGACTAAAACCTTCAGTGGCAATTCGCATTTCCTTGTAAGTGTAAATGTTGATATTCTGAATTTTTGAAACATCTGTTGCATCACATACATAGTAACTTTGATTTAAACATAGAACATTTTGATCATATCAAAGTTATGTATATATCTGCTAATAAAAACATAGCAAATAAAAATTGGGCTCAAGCTTCTGAGAATATACACATGCCATCCTAGACTATTGTAACAACCTCACCTAACCAAATCTTTTCTTAAAGAAAAAAAAAAAAAAATTTCAATTAATAAAAAAAATTCTTGTGGGTGACTCTAAAACGGGATCACCAGGTTAAGTGTTGTTGTTTTTGGACTTACCAACAAGGACCAAGTCTTGGAACAATTCAATAGAATAAATAATTTCACAAAACAGTATCATTCATGGAACACTGCCTTTAAGTACATAATCATGCTATCCTAGACTGTTGTAACCTCACCCAACCAAACCTTTTCTCAAAAAAGAAAGATTCAATTAATAAAAAAAATAAATCGTGCGGGTGACTGTAGTACACAATCAAGCGGGATTATTAGGTTAAGCATTGTTGTTTATGGAAATACCAACAAGGACCAAGTCTTGGAACAATTCAATTGAATAAATATTTTCACAAAACAGAAGATCATTCATGGAACGCTGCCTTTAAGTACATCATATCAAAGCATACCTATATCAACTCCGGTCAATCGTCTGACTGAGGAAGATCCCTTTTTTCTGAAAAGATGAAAGCAACAACTCATCAGAGTAACCCTGCTGCTCCAATTGATCAAATCTAGTGCTGTAAAATAGATAGTTGAGAATCAACTTGAAATCATCTGATAGCTCTCAAAAACTCGCAATCTCTCGACCTTAGAAAACAAAACTCTGGTTGAATTTTTCAACTACTCAACAGCAACAGCTGCAGCAGCAGCATGGAACTTCCGCTGTTGGTAATATGCAATTGTGCAGATATTATTTCCATACAAACTACTATTAAAGAATATTGAACAACATTCAATCAAAAAAGTAACATTAAACATTGGTTATTCTAACCAACACGAAAAACCAAAAGTCAAGCTTTATATTTCTTTTTTCATGAAAAGTCAACCCTGGCGTGTTTCTTTGCTGTCGCAGCGTAAAATAGAATTTTTCGTAGCTGTCACTCATCAAATGGGCAAAGAAGTACAAAAATGATGGAGGGTATATGCGATATGAGCAACAATTAAATATGACATGACCACAAGCATAACTGTAAGGACCAAATCTTGTTTCCTTACTACATTTCTGCACTTTTTGAAGAAAAAAAAAAAAAGAACGTGTTTAGGGAAGAAAAAAAATAAAAATAAAAATAAAATAGAAACTGAACTATAGCCATGGCTCAATCGTACATGAAGAAGAAGCTCACTTTTCTGAAACCAAGTATCTGCCTGTGTCAATTATAAGAGAGAGAAAGAGGAAGAGAAAGATAGAGAAACTGCCCATGTTTCTTTTCGTGGAGCTATGAACTTGTATTTTAAAGGATCGAAGTATTAAAAAAAAAAAATTAGTTGCAAAAACAATAACAACGGGTAAACTCTCGTCATAAGTGTCAGTTTACAAATTTTTTATTTTAATCTAACTTTATAAGTTAGGATCTTTTCACGTTCTTAACTAATATAATAAGAATACGGCTAACCCCATGCTTTCTATTACACTTCTTTTAACATACACTTTATTATTAATTAAAGTTTATTAAAAAGTACAAATCAGAATATAGATTTCTTAAATAAAAAGTAAAACTCACAAAAATATAATTTTTTAATAAATTTCAGCTAATAATAAATAACATATTTTAAAAAAATGCGTTGGAAAGTTTTTACTAACATTTCTCATATATCATATGGAGGGGAAAGTGCATAAAATAATTTTAACAAAATTATTATTAGTTATACAATATTTTTTTAAAAGATTATATAATTTTTTTAATTTTAGTTTTATACTTTTTTCCTAGGATAATTTTTAATAGAATTACTCAACTAATAGTTCTTTTATATCTTAAATTTTATTAATCTAATAGATAAATTAAAAGTTTTTATTAAATAGATCAAGTTTATAATTTTTTATAAAAATATTGGTTATAAAATTATCTAACTGTAAATATTTAATTTATTTAAAATTTGGTATATGTAATCATTGAGAAAATGTTACAATATTCAATAGTTGATTTAACAAAATTTAATATATAAAAAAAATTAAATGAAGTAACTCTATTGAGAATTATTCCTGTAATAACTTATTTTTACTATATTAGTTACTAAAATGAATAATATTTTACAAAACGAAGAATTAAGATAAAGATTTCGATGGACAGTGATAGTTTCAAGGATTAAAAAAGTTTAGTCTGAGAATGACCAGAGTCGATTGACAATTTATGGCCAAGCTATCAATGTCCCACCAACACTTTCTTCCCTGTTTCCTTTACCCCCTTTATAAGGTTTAAGACAAGGTAAACAGACCGCGACACCTCGTGTGGAGGTTAAAAATTAAAAGTTAATAAATTAGTTAAATGATGAAAGTTGACAAGTTGGTTAATTAAATTAAAAATATTTAATAAATTTAATTGTCAAACTAGTTAATAAATATAAAATGACATTAAAAGTATAAAAGAATTAATAAGACAATAAAGGTAAAATATAAAATAAATTAAATTAAGAGTTTATAAACTTAAATGCTACTTAAAGTAATACTTTCAAAAATATTATCAAAACAATACAACTAATACAATAAATTCTTTTAGCAAATAAGTCTTACGTATATATGATATGCTTTTCCACATAATACTTCCTAAAGGAAGGGCGAGGAGTTTTAAGTGTGACTAAGTCTCAGTCAAAGATTAGTTCCATAGCCAGCCCAAAAACTGAAGTTTGTGAAGATATCTTAGGGTCCCACCGAAAAGTTAAAGACCTTAATTACAGTGGTTGCCAAAAAAATAATGATCTATTTTTTTTTACAACAGCAAATTCAACTCATTTCCATTTCAACATAATTGTTAATACAATGTGAAATGAAAGAAAAAACATGATGACTAGAGTAATTGATAAATCTCCTAGCTAAAGTATGTGTTAGACCATTTGCTTGTCTCCTAACATATTGAATTCTAAACCTAGGATTGACATCAAGGAGCTCCCTAATGTGAACCATAAGAGCACCACATTTTGATAAATCCTTTGCTGCATAGTTGATATCGTCAACAGCCAATTTATAATTCATTTCAAAGATAAAATATTGATACTCGAAATCAGCAAGCCACAAAATGGATTGTAGTAAAGCAAATTGTTTCCCTTCTTTCACATTCAGCGAAGGTCGAATCCAACCAGTTTTAGCAAGCACAAAGTAGCCCAAATCATCCCTTAAGAAAATTCCAAAACTAGTTTTCCATGCTGCCTTGAAAAAAGCTACGTTAATATTGCATTTTATGAAACCAGCAGGAGGTTTGGTCTAAGGGTGGCAAAGCGGGCCAACTTATCCTAACCTGCCATCATTCTGCCTAAAGCGGAGTGGGGCAGGGGGGGTTGACCCGCCGATGGAAGGTGGGTTGAAAAATATAGCTCGCTCTGTTTAGATGTAGGAAGGCGGGTTGACCTGCCAAAAAATAAAGGATAGGTTGGCGGGTTATAAAATGGCAAGTTGGTAGGTTGACCCGTCAAAAAAATTCAAAATAAAAGGAAGAAAATAGGAAAAATATTTTAAAAAAATCTTAATTCATTTCTTTTTAACACATCACTCATTTTATTATGTGTGTGTGTATGTGTGTGTGTGTATATATATATATATATACATATTATCTATTTTTTTATTATATAAAAATATAAATTTATTTATATACATCTTAAATATTGGTGGGTTAGGCGGGTCAACCCGGCGGGCCAACCCGCCCCATCCCACCTTCAACCGGTCGGGTTGGTGGGTTAAGCTAAACTGGTTAGGGCGAGTTGGTGGGTTGAACCACCTAATTCACCCCACCATTTTGGCGGGTTGACTCGATGGGCTCAACCCACTTTTCCACCCCTAGTTTGGTCCACGAGACAACTACTTTCCCCACTTTAGAGTGGTCTAAATTTGAATTGAGTCCATGAGCTGATCTCCACTCACTCAATATTAATTTTGCTCTATTAATCACCCCAAAATCTTGCTCTTCTAGTGAGTTCCATAGTTTTTCATTCCTTCTCCTCCATAAATTACAAAGAGTCATAACAAAAATGCAAGTTTTATTATCATCCAGCAAGTTACACATCTTAAAGACTAAATCTGTAAATGAATCAATATCATTCAATAAAGGATCCATACATTGCCACAGTCCAATACGGGTCTAAACAAATATACTACTTGGACAAGTAATGAAAGTGTGCTAGCAATTTTTCAATGCATCCTCACATAAGATACATGAGGATGGGCAGGAAATACCTTTGCTCTGTAGCTGAATTCTGGTTGGGATGCAATCTCTGTAAGCTTTCCACAAAAATAATTTAACTTTAGATGGCACATATAGGTTCCATAACATAGACCAATCCCCTTCCACCTTGAATTGATCAAGATCTCCTAAAAGATCCATGAACAAATTATAACCAGACTTGACAGTATAAAGGCCTTTTTTGTTGTAGCTCCAAATTGGTCTATCCTCATGAACCACACCCAAAAGAGACTCTCTCTAAATTTTTTCAGCAACTTGCTAAGGCACCAGTGCATGGATCAAAATTGGATCCCAAACCTTGACCCTTAACACCATCAAATCTTGCACTGTCATATCATATGGGACAAATTGGGATCAAGTGGTTATCCAACAAATCTATTATTTGACTCCCTTAACCAAGATTGTTGCAAGATATTAATTTGTGAGCCATCACCAATTCGCCACCTATAGCCTTCTTTTAATAAAACTCGAGAGCTTCAAATGCTATGCCATGTGTAACTTGGTTTGTGACCAATATTGGAATCCAAAAAATCCTCCCTAGAGAAATATTTAGCTTTGAAGAGCCTTGAAACCCTTATTTCCCATTGGGGTTGGAAATAAATTTCCACCCTTGTTTCCCAAGCATAGCTAAATTAAAGCCATGAAGATTGAGAAAGCTCATACCATTTACTTCTTTTGTAACAGACCGTCTGTTCCAAGACATTCATCGTATACCTTTACCATTAACACCCTACTAATAAGAATTAAGCATATATTGAATCTCTTCACAAATAGAATTAGTTTTCTTAATGCCCATTTTATATGAGTTCTAGTTTATACAAGTCAAATTTAATGTTTAAATTTTATGATTATAATTATTTATCATAAAAAGTGAAAAGTATTCATATTATATAATTAAAATAAACATATATCAAATGATCTCAATAAATTTTAATAAATTTGTTTGTAGAAAAATATTAACTATATCTAAATATAATAATTATCAACTTTATAAATTAAAATAATTAAAATACAATAATAATTCTAGCTAATAATTCTAGTTCTTGCTATCACAATAAAGTATGAGAAATTTAAATAGAGCAACAATAATTTGATATCTTCTTGATAGGAAAAAGAATAATGATAAATCATTATTCCTTTATCATTATCTCCAAGAAATAGGGGATAATTTATCCCACGAAATTGTAGGTGAGAGGGACAAGATAGTTTAAATCAAGTAAGAGATAAATAAATTAATTCAATTAGTATGCAAGTTAAAAGATATAAGGAAATTAAAAGAGATAAGGAAATTTATCCCTAAGAAATCAAAGAAAATCCCCACGAAATTAAAGATGAGAGGGACAAATTAATTTAAATCAAGAAAGAGATGAAGGAATCAGAAAGAAATGAAGGAACTTAAGTACGGAGATAAGGAAGGAAGAAGAAAAATCTTAGGAGAGAAATTTTTTAAAATAAAAAATATTTGATAAGAGGAGAGTCTATTTCACTTTTACTTGAGAGAAGAAAAATGAAAATGAAATCAAATGTGAGATAACTATTCTAATAAACTAAAAATAAAGACCGAAACCTAGTTTGTAGATATATAGGATAGAGAATATTTCTAGTTAGTGTACGTGATTATTGATAATAGCTCATTGAATTAATAATAAGAATTTGTGTATAACTACCGTAAAAAAAATTGTCTATAACTTTTGTTGTTTAATCTGTTGTCTGATAATTAATGCACAATATAAACAATTTTAGTAATTTTGCATTGGTTAAACTTTTATTTTCAAACAAAACATAATTTTTTGTAATGACTACATGTATTTTTTATGAGAAACAATTCTATTTGAGTCAGATATGACCATTATGGATAACAAAGTTCTCCCCTTTCAAGTATTTATGCAGCTCCATACCTAGGACTCAACTTAAAATCACTTGTTAAGTTGGAACAACTATGTGTCAACTGATCTCTGCACTTGGTGGTTTTCAAATAAAACATATCCTTTCATTTGAGATTTATTATTATTATAAAAATATTGCATATATTTTTTACATATTTGTATATAAAATGATAAAAAAACATATTTATTATTTTTGTCATTTTCATATAATTTTTAAAAATAAAATTTTTATAATTATTAATAAAAAAACGTTTTCTCAATGAAATAGGACCTAAATATCGTCGGGGTCCAATTTTAGGTTTTTTTTTTTTAAACTATAATAAAGGTGTGTTTGATTATATTTTCGATCATTTTGTAGCTTTTAAAACTTATTTTATAAAATAATTTTTAAAAACTAATTTTAGAGAGTAGAAGTAAGGGAAGAAAATGTGAGAGTATAAATAAAAACATGAGTAATAGAAAATAGAAAAATTAAGGATCTATTTGCCTTAGTTGTAAGTTTTTTGTTTTTTTTTCAAACTTACATTTGAAAATAAAACTTGTTTTTATAAATCAATTTTAAAAATATTTTTCTAGTTATAGTTTTCAATTGGTTAAACTATTGAACAAGTCCTTGAATTTTTAGGCAATTTTTAATTAAGTCCCTGTACTAATTTTTTTTTTTTTAATTTAGTCATTTCCATACTAACTTTTTAATTTATTATTTGATTGATGCCTTTAGTTATTACTGTCATAGAATCACTTATGTATCTATCTTCTAAATCTATACATGAAAAAAAATAAGATATGTAAAGAGAAAAATAAGGAAAGTACACTAAATAAAACCCCAAAGCTTAGTCAATTCAACTGCAGGAACTAGCAAAATGAAAATTAACTCACTGAAAGATACTGAAGATGGTGCGTAAATAAAAAACTTAAGAATGAACTATCAAAAAAGTACATGAAAGAAATACACTCCTTATGAAGGTTGAAATATGCATAATGAACAAAAATACAAATTCATGTGCTTACAGCTGCTAATTACTATTATTACGATAGCTGTTAATTGCTGTTATTCTTACAATAGCTGCTAATTGCTATACAGCTTTGGTAATTTGACAATAAACAAACAAATCCATGTAGCAACATCATGGTCTAGAGAGTGAAATTAGTTCGGTTGTGGGGACACCAACTAAAAACCGAACCGATCGGTTACACTTAAAAACAATTCAATGAAATAAAAAATTCAGTTATCTTTGGTATTCAGTTTTTTGGATCATTTTTAGTTTTTTTTTTTTTATTAGTTTGGATTTGATCACTCTTAATTTCTCCAGCTTTAGCTCTTAGTAAGCTGAAGAGTAATGCCCCTATATATACTTTTCCCCATTTTAGCTCCCAATCCTAGCCTCTTCACTAATTGGGTACCATTTCGAATGCAAATGAAATATTTTTTCTCTTTTTTTCTACTCACTTCAGATCCTTTTTTCACAATCTTATTTGAACAACCTCACATCTTTTTAATGAATCTTTGAAAGAAAAATTATAAGATTGACAACAAATTTTTAAAATAATAAAAAAAAACTAAAACTAAAAACTGATTTTAATTTTTAAAAATTTAAAAACTCAATTAAAAATTACCCCAAACAAAGCCTTATGAAACTTTCTTTCTTTCTCTCTCTCCTTCCTATTGTTCGACAAAAGACTTAAAAAATAAATTAATTTGTCTTTGACGATCTATTATTAATTGAATTTGCTTCTTCGGGGTTCTCAAGAGTAGCCTTTCAGCACATTACATGTACATGTAAAAGATTTAATATTATTTTTTTTAGGAGAGGTACATATGATTCTTAACATGATTATTATAGTATTTTTATTTTATATCTATGATATTTAATATTAATATACTCAAATTAAAGAGAATTTAATGAAAGAAAAATATTGTTACATTTAAATTAAAATATTAATATTATTTAAAATATTATTATTTATGATAAATTATTATTATAGTAATTGTTAAATAGATATATTAGTAAAAAAAATTAATGATACTTTACAATTTACATTAATAAAACACTAATCTTGAAAAGAAAAAGAAAAGACTAAAATATCAATAAATATAGAATGAAAATATCATTATTATTTTCATTATTATTATTTGATATTTTATGGTAGTATACATAAAAAAATTACAACTTTTAAATAAGAAACTTAAAAAAAAAAAAATCATTTCAAGATACTTTAGTAATTAGCTCATAAGTCATATCTTTATCATTCAAGTTGTGATACATATACAACAATTCTTATAATAATTTACACATTATTTTCTGTGTCTATCTCTCTCCATCACCTCATTCATTACATTTTAAACTTCTCTCTCTTTTCTCTCTCGCTCTTGGTTGTAAAATTTGTTGTACAAGTATCATTTCTCTTATCATAATGCCTCTGTTTTAAAGAAAGTGAATATTGTAATTTTTTTTTCTTTTGAATACACGAAACTAAATCAACTAATGAAAGAAACAAGAACACATAAAAAGGGGGGTTGAATTTTGTGTTAAAAAGAAAAAAAAATCGCAAAACTTTAACAGCAAACAGAAATGTACAAATAAAAGAATTATGAGCAAAGATAAGGAAAGACAAGCACATAAGAAATTTTATACTGGTTCACTCAACTTGAGCTACTTTTAGTACCTTCGTCCAAAAAGATTTCTACTAACCAACCTCTTGGTTACAAGCAAATATTCTATCAACCTCTTCAGGCCTTATAATAGTGATCAACCCAAGATTACTTAAAAACCCAAGAATTCTTTAATCACCAAGCCTCTCTAGGCTTTCACAACACAAATAAAGTGTTTAAAAGAAATCAACTCACAATGTGAGAATATGAAAGTTTAAGAGCGACTACAAAACTTTGCTAAGCAAAGAATATGAAATATGAGAGAATTTGCAAGATCGTCCAACAGAGAGATTTTGTTTTGTTTGTTCATTGCTTAGTTGCACTACTTGGATCTTCGGACTTGATACATAAATACATACACACACACACACACACACACACATGTGTGTGTGTGTGTATATGTGTGTGTGTGTGTATATGTATAGCCTTTGAGAAGATAGCCATTGAGATATACGAGCTTCAGTCTTCAGAGACACGTTTTTAAGCTTTGTCATGTATGGTTGCTCGTGTTTCGAGCTTGTAGAAGAGACAGAAAAATAACTTTTGTTTTTGCACCAAAGTGGGAGGTGTAATTCTGTGTTTTAGAGTTGCTTTTTCTAAATATTCCTTATTCTGGTTTGGCATGTGTGATAGGTTGAGTTACTTTTCTGCAAACCTATACTTTTACACAAAAATATATTTGCTTTTCATTTAATATGAGATATTTGAACGTTGGATCCCATAAGAAAAGAATAAAACATTAGTTTCAAGGTGTACAAGAATAAGCCGATTGAAACATTAAAACTTAGTTGAATTTTAAGACATCTCAGATAAGGCATTGGATGATTTTCACAAAGAGCGCATATGTTTAAATCAAGCAATTGGACACTTGGTATAAAGTGGTGCATTGGACACCATGTTTCATAAAACATCATTAGTCGCTTCCAAAAGCTTTTTACTAAATAGCGATATCTAAAAGGCTAATTAAGAGCAAATATTTAAGAACTCTAAAATTTAATAACTTATGTTATCTTCAAAACTTTGAGGGATTGGACACTTCATGTGTCTTTGGTTCCAATAATCTCCCCCTTTTTTATGATGATAAACCTTATTAAATTTTTGAGTTTATAACTAAAGATATATCACAAAAAAGATAAAAAGAGATCAAATAGGTTCTTGAGCATACTCCTCCAAAGTCAAATATTCTTTTTAGAGCAAAAAAAAAAAAAAAACATATTAGAAACTCAAAGAAGTGTAAATGTAAACATAAAGATACATAATAGATATGGTCAATTAATACAGACATTCAGATCAAATATATATGCTTGTGATATGTATGTTGTGCATAAAAGAAATAGCTCTTATCAATTAACATAGGCTAATTGAACATAAGAAACTAAAAAAAAAAAATCCTTTCTAATTTCCCCCTTTTGACATAAGCAAAAAGAGACAAAGAGTTAGCCATCATGGTCACTGTAGGTTAGGAGGGGATGGTTGAGGAGTGTGCAGGATCTCTTATTGATTTTGGAGGATTTGTTGTAGGAGGGTCATGATAGGTTGGAGTTGTACGATGACATAGGCTTGGACGGCAGGATCAACAAGAGGTGTTGGCTGAGGGATGATGATGGCAGTAGGAATGTTGGCAGAGCTTTGAACCACAAGTTGCTGGAAGTGGAGGTATGGGTGAAGGAGGTTGAGGTGGAGTGTTAGGTGTTTCGTCAGAAGGAGGAGGTGGTGCTTCTAGGAACTTATAAGTAGGAAAATGGATATGATATGAACAGGGAAGCTTGTATCGTGGGAAAAGGGATTCCCAAGAGAAGGATGGTTGCATATAACTTGCGTTGGTCAGAGCATCCACTATAGCATACAGAATGGACGTTTCAGGCCCAAGGAGTGGATGACTGTTAGCTAAATTCAGGAAGGCAACAAAAGTGTTAGAAAAATGAAATACACGAGTTGGACGCTGCATGTAGTTACCATTTTGTAGCGTTGGAGTGTCGGCCTTGTCCTGCTCAGTTAGTCCACTACTGAATGCTTGTTGCTTGCACATCCACATATGTTAATGCCAGAATCGTTTAGCATCATCAACATCCATGTCCTACACCAATCTTCTAGACATGTATCACTCCAAGGTAACTTGATCGTGCTGCTGAAGCTTGACCCTAGAGGGTAGTGGCAGAGAAGGGGTTTTGTCAACAATTTCACCTTCTTTTTATTCACGTCCAGGGTGGGCAACCTTGGACAAATGCTGTCGGGTTGAAAGCGAACTGATGTGCATTGTGAAACAAGTTGTGAAGGTGGAATGGACATCTAAAATATTAGCTCAGCAGAGCTATTTATTGTTGCATAGAACATCTGTTCAAATGGAGTAGGAAAGAAACCTGCTTTAGTTGGGTCCAAAGGCCAAAATTTCAATTCAGCTAGCATGATGTAAATATTCTATTTTGCCATGCCCCTATGCTTTTTCTTATTTGTTGTTTTGAGATCATCTAAAAAAGGTACTTTGTGTTGAAGCATCCTAGGATGTTGTCCATCAAAGCACCAGACATTAAAGACTTTGGGATACTGCATTCCGATGAAACATTTTAAAGAAAGGCCTACAATGGCATTTGCTGGTAATGATGAGTACTCCTTGGAGGGCTTGTGTATGTAGTCATGGACAAATGGATTTACTATAATTGGAGAGTAGTCGAATCCATACTCTGGTTCGGGGTAAGGCTCTAGACATAGAATGATGGCATTTGAGTCCACATGATTTTGCTTATTTTTCTTCTTATATAGCAACCTCCATTTCTTCTTTTGCAAAGCCCAGTTCTTTGCTTGTTTAGCATATGTAGAGGATATATCCAAGTTAATACTAGTTTTCGGGCTAGCAATGGTCACGGGAATGGGCTTTGGAGCACATCATTCTTCATATGGGATCTTTTCTTTACTTGGTGACATAACAGATAGATACAATTTGTCCAAGCCAGGTGTACAAATATCTCACACATAAACTGCATCACTAGGCAGAAGCATGTCTGGTTCAAGTTTAGAGAGGGTTGGTGTATACCACGGGGGGTAATCTGATGGTAAGGGTTTATGGGTTTGTGTTTGGTTTTGTGTTTGGATGGTGGAGACTGTTTGGTTGGGTTGTGGCTTAAGAGGCTTAGTAAGTATAGAGTCAACAAAATTGCATTAAAAAACAGATATAATATTGTCACCAGAGTTTGGGATAGACAACTTACTTCTTTTGCTTTTCTCAACAGTTGTCTTGACTCTAGATGTCCTTTTTCTTATAGCTACAACCTCAATTTGAGTTTCATTAGGTTAAGTAATAGGAATTGCTAGTTTTTAGTTTTCTGTTTCTTCAGCAAGACAACAATTGATTCATCATCATCATTGGACTTTTGCTGCAATCTGAGTTTCCTCTTAACTGGCTATACAGGTTGAGGAATGGCAGAAGGAGGGACAACTTTTATTGTGTTTTGGATCTGGTAGCTCTGAACGCTACAGGTTGTCTGGACGACTTGCTTTTGGACGGTTGTCTGTTAGACACTACAGCTCTTAAAGTCACTAGACATAGGCTAGACAAATAGTGCTTCATCGTCTTGTGGTTCTTTATATTGTCCCACTCGTTCCTCTCTTGGTTGTTGAGGTAGTTCTATAGGTTCTTCTTTAGGCACATCACTAGGATTTGATGCCTTTTCAATATATTTTAGAACAAACCCAGCCTTCATTTGGCTTATATTGTTTCGTCTAATGTTAACCTGCTCAATACATGACATGTTAAAGAACTTGTGGTACACATGTTGAATACAAAATATTCTGTTTAGTAGGGAAGAATAGGTGATTTGATCAATTGCATCATTTCCCTTCATGTTTATGAAGATGTTGCCCAGGATGATGTGTGGAAGGTTGAATTGTTGCCTCGTAATCATGTGGAAGAGGACAAAGCAACACAGGAAGGTGATGCTATCCTTTGACCTTGCCTTGTGGAGAATGCCCCTTTTTAGAAACTGTTGAAAGACCTTCCCTTCTTTTGCCAATTTGCTATACTCCACATTTCCTTCAGTTTTTAGTCCCATAAGAGTAGCATCTACTGTATCGTGGTCACTATAGTTGTTCTCCCACTTGTTCTTCATACAGGAGCCAATGCGTTCACACCCAATGGCCTGTGCAATGCTCCCAAGATCAATTATTACTTTGACTCCCAAAATAATGCCAACAACATTGTTACCTATAAACTTAGCAGTTCTCCAAAAGCGTCTGATGAGTTCTAGATAGATTATCTCATTCAGGCAAAAGTAGTTGAGAATCCCACATCTCATGAGATTGTCCTTCACTTTTACACCCATATAATTGAGGACGTCAATATGAAACTTGTATTCCACGAGTACTATGGCTTCCCTTTGTTAGACCCTTCCACTCTAGCAACAACCTTCATAATAGTGTCTACCTTATCGCCAGCCATGGTTGATTGATTGAAGAAGAGTTTTAGGGTTTGAGTGTTTGAGGATTTTTGAGAGACAAAAGAGGAGAAAGATATCAGAGAGAGCTAGGGTTTTGTATTTTTAGCAGAATTTGAAATTTTGAAGAGAGAAAGAATGAAATAAATGCAGGTTCAGGCAGGTGCACAGTTTCGATGTCGCAGATATGACTTAAATAAGGAATAACGCATTTATTTCAAATCATTGTCAATAAAAGCATGATTGTACATATATGATAATATCAATGCTTTAATGAATGTTTAGGTGCACAGTTTCGATGTCGCAGATATGACTTAAATAAGGAATAACGCATTTATTTCAAATCATTGTCAATGAAAGCATGATTGTACATATATGATAATATCAATGCTTTATGAATGTTTAATATTCATTCTAATGGATGTTGTTATGAGAATGGACGCTACATTCCATTGGAAAGTCAGTCCTTTGGATGAATGCAAATAAAATTATTCATTCTTTTATAAAGTCCATACCAAGACGTTCTCTTATATGGACAAGTTTATCTTCAAGAAAAGGTTTTATAAATGTATCTACTAATTGATTTTCAGTGTTAATGAACTAAATATCAATAATCCCTTTCTGAACATAATCTCTTATAAAGTGATGATTAATTTAAATATATTTATCTTTAGAATGCAATATGAGATTTTTAGAAAGATTGATGGTAGCAATATTGTCATAGAGAATAGGAATTTTACTCTCATAGATAGTGTAGTCTTCTAGTTGATGCTTGATCCACAAAAGTTGTGAGCAACAACACACTGTTGATATGTATTCTACTTTTGCTGTGGATAAGGCAATTGTTCCTTACCTTTTGCTAACCCAGGAAACAAGATTGCCTCCAATGAGGTGACATCCCCCACTGGTGCCTTTTCATTCTATTTTGTCTCCAGCATAGTCAGCATCACAAAAACTAGCTAACTTGTACACTTTACTTGGCTTAAAGGATAGACTGAGGTTAGTAGTTCCTTTTAAGTATCTAAATACTCTTTTAACAACAGTAAGATGAATTTCTCTTAGATCAGATTGAAACGAGCATATAGGCATACACCAAACATAATATTTGGTCTGGAGGTAGTGAGATATAGTAGAGATCCAATCACATCTCTATATATGGTTTGGTCTACCTTTTAGATGTTCGTCCAGTCCAATGAAGATGGATGCATAGGAGTGGTCATTTATTTGGCATCATTCATCTTAAATTTCTTGAGTAATTCCTTAGCACATTTCGTTTAATGTATGTATATGTCACTGCTTGTTTGCTTTATTTGCAATCCCAAGAAGAACTTTAATTCTCCCATCATACTCATCTCAAACTCTATCATCATAAGCTTAGAAAAATCTTTGCATAGAGCTTTGCTAGTAGCACTGAAAATGTTATTGTCCACATATATTTGTACAATGATAAAATGTGAGTTTATGTTTTTGCGAAATAGAGTAGTGTCTACTTTTCTTCTTGTGAAACTATTTTCTAAAAGAAAAGAACTTAGTTTCTCATACTAAGCTGTAAGAGCTTGTTTGAGTTCATATAAAGCCTTTTTGAATTTAAAAACATGTTCAAGAAAAGTATCACTCTCGAAACCAAGAGGTTGTTTCACATAAACTTCTTCATTTATTATACCATTTAGGAAGGCACTTTTTACATCCATTTGATAGAGATTCATATTACTATAAGTAGCAAATGAAAGTAAAATGCGAATGGCTTACTTCTTACTGTGAGTTACCTTGAGCTACAAGTCTAGTTTTGTTTCTCACTACTTTACTTGCCTCGTCCAACTTGTTTCTAAATATTCACTTTGTTCATATTATAGACTTGTCTTTGGGTAGAGAGACCAACCTCTAAACATCATTTTTCTCAAACTGGTTTAGCTCTTCTCGCATTGCCTTAATCCATCCTTCGTCTAACAAGGCTTCATCTACTGTCTTTGGTTCTATTTGAGAAATCAAAGTGGCATGAGCTTACTCCTTGAAGGTTGACCAGTTCTAACATAATCATGTACTTCTCCTAAGATTTGATCTTCTAAATGATAATTCTTCAATTGCTAGTTCCATCCAGTGGGCTCTCTTGGTTCATCCTTTAATGAACTGTCTAGAGGTGTTCTGGATACTAGTTCTTTGCGATCATTCAACTTCATATCTGCAAAGGATTCATCTAGCTCTATTGTTCTCTATCAGGCTTATTCTTATTAAATCTTACATGAATGGCTTTTTTAACTGTTAAGGTTCTAGAGTTATAAACTTATATGTCTTGGACGTTTCAGAATAGCCTAACAATATTCCACTGTTACACTTAGAATCAAACTTTCCAATATTGTCCTTAGTGTTTAGAATGAAACATTGACAATGTTTGGATTCTTGTTCTCAAACCAAAACATAGCAGCATCATTAGAACAAGATGGGTATTCTGTAACAAGCTCGATGAAAATGGTTAAGTAATCAGAAATAAAGCATGGTTAGTGGCTCAAGGTTACAATCAACAAAAAGGTATTGATTTCACTGAAACCTTTGCTCCTGTTGCTAGATTAGAAGCTATTAGAATTATGCTTGCCTTTGCTGCTCATAAAAACATTAAGCTTTTTCAAATGGATGTGAAAAGTGCGTTTTTAAATGGTTTCATTGAGGACGGAGTCTATGTTAGACAACCTCCTGGTTTTGAGGATCCAACTTTACAGACCATGTCTTTAAACTTAAAAGGCTCTGTATGGTCTTAAACAAGCACTTCGTGCTTGGTATGACAGACTGAGCATTTTTCTTATTGAAAATGGGTTTATGAGAGGCAAAGTAGATACAACTCTCTTTAGAAAGGAATCCAACAGAGATTTCACTATAGTTCAAATTTATGTACACGATATAATCTTTGGAGCTACTAACGAAACTCTATGTAAAGATTTCTTAGATCTGATGCAGAGTGAATTTGAGATGAGCATGATGGGAGAATTAAAATTCTTCCTTGGCCTACAAGTTAAACAAGAAGAGAAGGGTATATACATTCATCAGCAAAAATACACAAAGGAATTGATTAAAAAGTATAAGATGAATGAGTCAAAACCTATAAGCACACCAATTTATTCGTCTGTTGTTATGACAAAGGACGAATCAAGTAAACTTGTAAACCAAACTGTTTATAGAGGTATGATTGGCTCACTTCTTTATTTAACTACTAGTAGACTAGATATCATGCATAGCGTCTGTTTATGCACCAGATTTCAATCTAACCTTAGCGAGTCTCATTTAAAAGCTGTTAAGAGGATTTTTAGATATCTTGTTGGTACACCTAACCTCATTTTATTCTATGAGAAAAACAAAGATTTCAGGTTAGTAGGATACTATGATGCAGACTATGCTGGTGATAGACTTCAACGAAAAAGCACAAGTGGTGGATGTCACTTCATTGAACCATGTCTTATATCATGGACTAGCAAGACGCAGAACTCAATTGCATTATCAACTGTTGAAGCAGAATATGTATCTGCTGCAAGCTGCTGCTCACAACTCCCATGGGTAAAGTATCAACTTGAAGATTACTTTAGCTTTGAGCATAACATTCCTGTGTTATGTGATAATACTAGTGCAATCAATTTATCGAAAATCCCCATTCAGCATTCTAAAGCTAAGCATATAGAGATAAGACATCATTTTATTCGTGACTATGTTCAAAAAGGTGTCTTTGAAATTAAGTTCATCGATACAGACCATCAATGGGCTGATATCTTTGCAAAAGCTTTATTTGTAGAGCATTTTAACTTCATCTTAGAAAATTTGCACATGAAAGTTTTGCAAGAGTAAAACATCTTAAATGCATCGTCTTGTCTAAATAAAGTTTCATTTTATTCTATGTCGTCTTACATCTTATTCTATGTTGTCTTACAATCGTCTTTGAATATGAAAAGTTTTTTTTTTTCAAATTCATTAGTCTGATATTTCCCCTAATGATTACTCTCGATAACCACCCAAGAAACGTGCGTCGTCTCCCTTGCCACATCAAGTCGTCATAAATGCATGTCTCTTCAATACTTTCGACCTTCTCTTTTATTCAAAATAACCACTTTTTCATCACTTACGCACTTTGAAAACTTCTCAAACTCTCTAAACCCAAACCTTATCCTTCACCTTTTCTCTCAAATCTTAATTTCTCAAGCCAGAACTCATGGCCACCCAGAACAGCTCGTGCCTATGGAGAGATTTGCAGAAAGTGACTTCATCGTTGGAAAATGGGTCAACTTACAAAAGCTTGAAGAAGAAGGATTCCCTTTGCAAATGTATATCAAAAATGTCAGATGGGAAACTTTCATACAGAAGAAAACCTCCTAGTACTATGCACCGTACGCCTACTTCTAGGCCTCTACGTTTGAGGTTAATGGAACTATTGTTGGAACCAAAGATGTAGAAGCGTCTAAACCCTCAATGTTTTGAAGATAACAAGCTTATTAATGTTCAAGTTTGTGCTTAAAGACTAACCCTGTCACAAGTAAGAAGATCGTCCAGTAGACGTGTCAAAGAAGATCGTCCAATAAGACGTGCTTAAAGAAAACCATCCAGTGAACAATGAAGATGATCGTCTGAAGAACATATTCAAATATCTGATGCAATCTTCCAACGACAAATATTCAAACGGCTAAGTTCTATTTTGAACGTCCAATTTATCTATGCTAGTTTTTATTGAAACTAACATATTACTACTTCTGTGATCTAACGTTCAAATTGTTTGAGGCATTAAATTACATCAAAGTCATTCTAGTGCAAGAGCGCAGCAATATTTGATAAAGCAAATCAATTTATCAAGCTGCCGAGATGAATGAAGAATACTCAAAAAAGCAGAACGCCAACATAATCTTGCACCTTCCGTTTTAGTGCAAGTCTAAAAGCTGCCGTGCCTGATTACTCTGAAAGGACAGTTTGCACGCTTCTCTTTGCATAACGAAGTCAAAGTCTTTTACAACGGATCCTTTCCTGAAGACTATATATATATGCACCAACGAAGAAGCATGGAGATAGAAAAGACAACATAAGACGAAGAAATAGAACAAGAACAAAAAGATATTAGTAACACTCTGATAAAAGCGTCCAGTGAACAATAGCAAAAATCTTACAAAGATTTCTCAAAGCATTCTTGAGCTTTATCTTTCAAATCCTCACTACGTGAGTTGATATTTGTTGTATAAACACTTGTGTTGTGAAAGCTTGGAGAGGCTTAGTGTAAAAGAATACTTGGGTTAAGCAATCTAGGGTGATTGCGTTGTAAAACCTGAAGAGGTTGCGAACAATACTTGTAACCTAAGGTTGGTTAGTGAATACCTTCTGGGTAAAGGGACTGGACGTAGTTCAGGTTGAGTGAACTAGTAAAAAACTTTTTGTGTTCTTCTTCTCTCTGTCCCTACGCTTGAAAACGTTTTCACACTGATCAACTGGTTTCGAAAAAGCTTTTAAACGCACAATTCAACCCCCCCTTCTTGTGCGCTTTTTCTATTTCAACTATCATTGGAACAGTCGACAATCAAGCCATCATCATCTCTACAGACATCATTGCAACAACGTTTAGCTGTAAAGAGGAGGGTGATCTCTTTACTGAAGACTAGGAAAAGGTTATGACCCCAGAAACTGTCGACAGGGCATTGTATGGAAAGCCCAAGCCTCAAACCGAGAACAAGGATGTTCTAAAGAGGTTTCTATACGCTTCAAACATGAAGCCTATATGCAGATTGATTCACAACATCTTGCTGCACATTATTCTGCCAAGAAAAGGCTCAAAGGATAATGTAACCTCTAAGGACAGATTCTGTATATACAAGATGCTGACTGGTCAAAAGGTCAATCTGCTCGCGTTAATCCTGAACAACTGGAGATCCTGTCTCTCCAAGTCGAAGGAAGGTTCCCAGAGCAAGCAAAAGCATCCTATTCCCAATGCCATGCTCTTCACCGAAATCATTCGTCTGGCGGGAATAAAAGAATTTGGATTGGAGAAGATGAAACAAGGTTCTGAGATTGATGTATCCATCATCAGGAAGATGAGAATTGCACATCTCTTCTTTGGATACGTTGCCAGACATCCAAAGTTGGCATTGATCAAGGAAGAACCACCAGAAGAAGCTGTTGGAATTGTATTTAGAGTGGGATTGCCTGTTGACCCCTCTATTGGTACTGCGTCTACTCAACCTCCACCACAGACAAAACCCAAACAAACCAAACCACAAAAACCTAAGTTACCAATCAAGAGACCTTCACAACCAAGCCCCCAATAGACTAAACCTCAAACTCTATCGTCTCCACCTCACAAGAAATAAAAACCCTTAACCATTCGTTTGAGATCCAAACCAACTCCCCAACCTGACTCAAACGATGACCTTCCCATTAACACCCTTCTTCCTACTCCAAGCACAACGATTCCTGCCCCTCCATTAGAACAACCACCTCCACCACCTACTTCTATTGAACCCCCTCCATTTGCCCAACCTTCTAAAAAGCCTTCAAAATCCAAAAAGATTCCAATACCAAAAACAAGAGCTCAAGAAGAAAAGCAGCTTAGGAGAGCCCAAGCTAAATCAAAACAGGCTGAAAAGAAGAAGAAAGAAGAAGAAGAAAAACTAGCTGAGGCAGAGCAAGAACAGATTGAGGAAGGAGTGCTTCAATCTGTGATTGAGCACTTGTTGCAAACAACCCTTGTAGAGCCTGAAGCACAAGAGTTGTTGACTCAAGAGGACATGGCTGATACCTCAAGAGGTAGATTACCTAGATCTATTTTTTGGGAAGTTCCACAATCTGTTTCTTTATCTCAAGTCTTCAACTGTCTTTTTGTAGACTTAATAGCCGCACCTAGTATTGATCAGCCTGCAAAGGCTATTTCACTCTCTGTTTCCTTCGCGGAACCTAAAGCAGAAGGAACTTTGTCTGGAAAAGCTGCACCTATGATAGACGAAACATCACCAGAAGCTTATCGCTCTGAAAACACCTCTGTCTGAACGTCTCCAAAGGCACACAATGATCTACTTTGAGTAGCCTGAGTCGCGTCAGACTGGAACAACAAAAGAATATCAATTATCAAAGCCCTTCAACCTAGAAGTTCTTCAAGCTTTCACCAACTATGAACTGGGTGAAGTTAATAACTTGAGGATGTGGACGACTCTCATCAATGAAGAATGGCCACTCTTGGTGTGCCATGGGTACGTTGAGAAATTTCCTGATATTCTAGAAGAAGTTACCCCCACACTATCTTATGAGCTGCACATCACCCTATACGTCTAGGAGGAAGGATACAACACTCTGTCAGACGCTCCAATCTTTGTCTATCCACCATTAACCAGAACGATATTTCCAGCTGGATATGAAGTTTGGAGATAGTGTGGGATTCTCTGTCACACCTCTCCTTTCATGCTGAAATGCAACTACTCAGAGTATCTGATCATGTGCAGAACGTACCATTACAAGCCTAAGATTATTTATCCATTTTGTCATGGAATGATCAAGACCTACCCCCTCACCATCCGTCTTGAAGATAGTCCAGACTTTGAAGAATGGCGAATTGGTAATAATGACTGGGAGTTAGGGAGAATGATGAACAACTTCCTATGAGAGAATATGCAGATCTCTCTATAGCACGTAATATGTGAACGAAGCTGTCCAGACCTTGAGCTAAGCGTGCCTAGACTTATGGCAACTCAAAGACCGCTTCTAATGAAGCCTTGGACCAGCTTCCGCGTTTGCTATCAGAAAACCTACATGTGCCAAAATCTATCTATGGGGAAAGGAAAAGAACCGAAGTTCAGACGTAACCCCCGAAGGCATATGATGATCAGACAGAGAGCTCTATCGTCTGCACAACTAGCTAAACTTAAAGGAAAAGCAACTCTCCGACGTACAGACTGCAAAAGGTTGCAAGACCATGTTGAAGCACTAAAACACTTCTCTAGTTTGTCTGCTGATGAGAAGAGTCTGCTAAGCCATAAAGTTGCACTCTGTCCGACAAGTCACTAGACGCAAGTCTCTCCGTCTCCCTCCTGTAACAGCCCAATTTTCAAGTACTAGAAATAAACCACGAGATAGCTTTTAGTAGAACCCTTCTCATATGTTATTAGACAAAAGATGTCTTAAGAATTATTGTTATTATATTTCCTATTATTATTATTATTATTATTATTATTATTATTGTGTTGTGTTGTTGTTATTATATTTATTGTTATTATTATTATTGTTGTTGTTGTTGTTATTATTATTATTATTATTATTATTATTGTTATTAATACCTTAGTATTATAAATTAGTAGGAATATTATCATACAACCCAAAAGAGCATCTAGGGCCCAATAGGGGACTAAAGCCCACTAAGCCACATACCCACCACATGTTATAAGAAAGGAATAGAGAAGGAGGGTTAGGTTTAGCTGTCACAAAATAGAGGAAGAAAAAAGTTAGAGAGAATGAGGAAAAGAAGAGAAGAAGAAGAGGAAGAGAAGGAGGAAGAATAGAAATCGGAGAATCCAAACCCTAGAACTCAACTTTGCATGTCCACAAAGGTGAGTGCTCTCCCCCGTATCCTTCCTTGTTCTTGTTCATCTATTTATCTTTTCCCTCCTTATACCTAAATTTAGGGATTTGATGGGTTTTGAGGGGATTGTGAGGGAGTAAGAAAATTATAGATTAGATTGACCAATTATCGATGTAAAAGAGTGATTAAGAATCTAATTATTTATCTTGAAGCATTTAGAACCCAAAGACAATAGGAAAAAAAAATTAAAATTAGTACCTCGGATCCGCCCGGCGAGATTAGATAGCCGCTGGGTGACTTTTCTTCAAAAACTGGATTCTGCGTTTACGCTAGGCACGCGGAGCCGCTGGGCGGGTTGGGTTCCGACGCGGACCTGCTGGGCGGGTTCGCTGGACCGCTGGGCGGGACTTCCGTCCTGCTAGGTGGATACGAGTTTTGTTATTCCGTTCTTTGTGTTTATGAGCTCCTCTTTGCAGTTTTTAACTCATTGTTGTTTGTTTTCTTATGCCTTGTTGAGTTTATATTGTATGATTATTATTTACCTTGAAAGAAACTGAGTGTGATATGAAATTGTGTTAATGTTTCATGATAAAAGTCCATAAAAAGTTGTAAGCATTATTTGTGACCATGCATCATAACATTTGAGTTATGTGATAAGGAAAGTATGTAGGAATCTGGCTAGTGGAGGCCGTGATGGGTTGTCTAACCTTAGCCTTGGGGGTTATCCGGTTGGGAAAACTCCAATGGTCCATGCTGATCCCATGGAGCCGGGGCGTACTGGCAAAACTAGGTAACCTTGACTAGTCACCGGGGGATATCATGCTAGTTGAGAGTGCGAAAGCCGAAGGCATCGGTACCGATGATGCTTCTTATGGCCTGCATTTACTCCTAGTCTACTTTCCGAAAAGTTTAGGTTGGTACCACATGTGCATGAGTAGTGGTTTAGGAACATGACACGCATATGTATCTTGTTATAGTGTGATATGTTAGAGTGTGCTATGTTGTAATTATGTGAATTCTATGTGACCCTATTTATGTGAATTCTATGTAAGAATGCAATTGTGCCTTATGATGAAATGTTAAAGTTGTGGACATGTGATCATATTTTGCACGAATGTCGTTCTTGTTTGATAAAACAAAACGAGGTATATGTCTAGTTACTAGACAAAGAATATGAAACAATTATATGCTTGTAATTGGAATTGTGTTTGCTACCTTAAGGATAAGTGAGAGGCTAGACCTTAGGATAGTGTTATGAGAGTTCTAGTTGGATAATAATAGTTGTGAATAAGATAGAGGAAGGGTGAATTCCCTCATGGCGTAATAGAAAGGTATAAGACAAGTAAGAGAGAGAATGAAATAAGAGTATTTTAGGATGTCTGTAACCTTAGACTTGACCCTAGGGGACAACTTTGAATATTAAAAGGAAGAAGAGTAAATTCTAAAGAGGGTTTTGGGTAAGAAAGTATAAATAATGAGGATGAGTTCTTAAGTTAAGAATGAGATAGTAAACCAATATAATCGTTGTGAGAATGAGAGAGCAATTAACAGGGAGTATTGACTGTTGAAAGGTGTAGACTCAACCATAGGTATGGATAATTATGAGAAACCCAATGAGGCTAAAGCCATGAGAGATAAGTAATGAAGGTCGTCTGAATAGAAGAGTCTAACCTAGCCGTAGAGTCCTTAGAGCACTCACTGAGACATTATGTCTCATTCCTTTAAGTTTTCCCTTTTTCAGGATACAGGTGAAGACACGCGTAGATGGAGCTTGGAGTCACGTGCAAGAAAACGTAGTCTAGTTTATATTATGTTTTTGTATTCTTCTTTATATTTTGTACGATACCTTTAGGTGATAGATGAGTTATATTTGGCATGTATGTTTTTTTTATTGTATTGTTCGTATATAATATTTAATTATATTTATGAGTAGTATTTGTATGTTGTTTCTACCTTTTTCAATTTGTTTTTTTGAAATCTAGACCTAGTTACGGTAATGCCCTTAGGGTGTTACACCTCCAGCTATACATCCAACCCCCAAAATCAACTATCCATAAACCTATCCCAAACCTATATCTTATTCTCCTCTGAAACCTTTGAAATCTCTCTACCTTATGGCCACTTTTGGTTCTGTGGTCCTCCTATACCATATGTTTTCAACTTATGTTTTGTAGAGGAACCCAGTGACGAAGCAGCTACCAACTCTGCACTTGCACCTTCAGATGACAGACAAGCTTTCAATGAATTGAAGCAGACTGTGCAGTGTCTTGAAGCTGATCTTAGGAAAGAACGTAGGAAACACAAACGAGCAGAAGTTCTATTAAGCAAGCTGGCAAAGCGCTTCAAAAGTGACCTCGGCTCATCATCTACACCTTCAGACTCTGAATCTTCTGATTGATGATGCCAAAAAGGGGAGAAAAATAGAAGACAAGGGGAAGTATAAAGATATCAATCTTTGGGGGAGTACAATTTTTTTATATACAATGATGAATTATGTGTTAAATGATATCGTCTGGTTTCTTTCAGTTACTTCTTATATATATTGCATTTACTTAACTGAAGTACACCTATATAAAATTTTTTATTTAAAAACTCACTTATCAAAAAACGTTTTCATAGAAAAACGTTTTACAAGAACTATAATTGTTTGTCATCATTAAAAATGGGGAGATTGTTAAGACAAATGATGAATTTATAACCCTCAAATATTTTGATAATAACAAGCAGTTAAAATTATATATGTCCTCACATAATTGTCTGATCATTCATTCACATGCAATCGTTTGATGTTTTTAAAATTGAATATTGTCTTAACTTTTGATTAGATAAACTTCGTAACTAACAAATCTTATAGACGATGACAACATTCTAAAATGATTTGCACATCAATCAGAGCGTAAGCTACCTCGAAATGTATAAACCCTATATACCTACTCTTGAGGAAAGTCAACGAAAAAGAAGGAATATGTGTGCGAATGTCAAAACAGGAAAGTGGATATGACAACTGCTACAAGATTGAGTACAAGAATAGAAAAGATAAGCAGACTGCTTTATCTTATCGTATGACAAGTTGGTAAAAAGCATTAAATGCTGCATTTAATGCTCCAACGACTCTCTTCATCAGACGAAGGCCGTCTTCTGCAAAACACTCAATGGATACTTTTGGAGCTGCTTATAAATAGAAGAAGAGACCTCCTTCGAGCAGTTTGCTGTTATCATAGTTGTTGCTATTACAGTTGCTGCTAATTTTGAAAAATTCATAACTACTTTAAGAAAAGAAAAAGCTCTTGTAAACTCTGTTTGTAAAATTCTTTTTTGTACTTCATTGTATATTCGTCTGATAAGACGTTAAACCCAGTGAGGTAAACTCACACGTAAACCTTTTCTTAATGAGATTGGTGGAAGCCTAAAGAGACTTTGATTCAAAGAATACTTGGGTGTTTGCTTGGAGAGGCAAGTGAAAGACTACTTAGGTTGAGCCTGAAGAGGCTTGTGGAAAGAATACTTGTAAATTGAAAAATTAGTGGAACTTGGTTGTTGCTAAGAACTGGACGTAGTCTCTGGGGTAAGATGAATCAGTATAAATTTCGTATGCTTTTTGGTTTGTCTTTCAGCTTTCATCTATCTTATAACACATTTTTGAAAATCTTTTTGATCTTATTTTAGACTATACATCATTGACAAAAGAATTGCAAAAATTTGCTATAACACAATTCAAGCCCCCCTTCTTGCGTTATCTTTGTGCTCTACAATTGGACTCTTTCAAAAGCTTTTATTGTATAGCAATATCTAAAAGGACTGATTAAGAGTAAATATTTAAGAACTCTAAAATTTAATAACTTTTGTTATCTTTAAAACTTTAAAGGATTGAGTGCTTCATACGTCTTTGGTTCCAACAACTGAGAGAAATATACATGTTGTGACATGATTGGTAGATAACCCTTGTCCCTTAAGCATGTGCTCAAGGGTTCGATCTCCAAGTCTGTGTGTATGAAAAAATATTTGTTGGGAAAGGTCAGCCCCTCAGTATCTCAAGGAAGTAGTCTTTAGCTTTCGGCTGGGAGATACCCTGAGTTCACCCAAAACTAAGAGAAATATATATCAAAACAAATATATAATAGTGTTATCAAATATATATTTAATATTTCTTGCATCTAATAATTTTCAAGAATGTTCACTTATTTTAAGAATAAGTATAAGAAATTTTCAATTGAAAACTTCCATTTCTCTTTTGTGATAAACTGATTTAATATTCATTTAATCTTAATTGGCTCAGGAGCTAATCTGATTTTGACAAACAAAGGTAATAAATAAATAAATCAACACAAAAATTGATTACTTTTAAGTGCTGAAACTAAATCAATAAAAAATCTGACAATTGAATACTAAGTTTCTAATTAGAAGTTCTCAGAGCGTACATTCTTAGGTGCTCTAACGAGACATTGACAAGACCACATGATGTATTCCATAGAAAATAGGATTCGTTCCGAATAGAATATTGTAACATATTCAAACAAAACATAGATTAAATGTACGTGCAAGAACTATTATTTTTGAAATGTCAACTGTCTCTCAAAAGTTTTCTTAATAAATTAATAAAAAAAATTATTTTTAAAAATTAAATTAAAAATACACACATTAAATCATTTCTAAAGTTGTAAAAAAACCAAATATATGGGACAGGTTTAGCTTTTAAGTATTCCCTTATGCCTGGTCAAACATTTTAATTGCTTCTTTGCTGGTTTTTTTATTTTTGTTTAATTTTTTGACTTTTGTCTTCTTTCGCATGTTTAAATGCAATTATTTCGATTTTTCTTTTTGTTGACTTTGGAAGGAGGAGTGAAAAGTAAAAAAGAATGACACAAAGAATACACTTCATTATTTTTTAATACTTCACTAATATTTGAACTTTGACCATCTTATAAAAATGTAATTTGAATATTTAAAAAACTGTATTTCTTACCCTCAAAAGATTATTTTTTTGTGAATATTTGTATATAACATAAGAAGCCAAATTGTTTGTTTTAAGTAGTTTATAAACTCAGCTTTATCATGACAAAATGTATAATGATTTAGAATGAAAAGATAGCTTGTATTTAAGGTTGTGAAAGGCACTGAAAAGATATGTTTGTCTTAATCCGAAATCCTATATTTGCGAAGATATATATAACAATTGGGTGGAGGTTAGGGTCTCCCACTGTGGGGAAATTTTTCTAGGATGTTGGATATACTATTTTTTAATGAAAGACTCAATTTTTTTTATTTCCTCTTTTTTTTAATTTGTCCCCCTTCCCCCTTTTCTCTCACCGCCATTGCTACCCTGAGCAATCCAACGCATATACGGAATACAAAGAACAAAATTGAAATCAACAAAAGGTGAACACATGAAATCGAGAAAGAAACAAAAGATCGAAGAAAAATTTAGAAAATGAAGAAACAAAAATTGGGTCAGATCATAAAATTGAAGAAATAATCAAAGAAAGAAACAACAAAGAAAAAATCAAAAGCAATCATACTACCCCTAAACACAACCACAATTAGAGAAAGAAACAATGAAGAAAAAATCGAAAGCAGTCATACTACCCCTAATCAGAGAAAGAAACAAAAAATTAAAGAAAATTTAAGATCACAAAATTGTGGTGGATCGAAAAAGATTATTGCGCAAGCTCGCAATAGCTGCACTCGCCTTCACGTTTGAAGGGAAACTTGTTGCCCCCATGCTCATGTGAAGGGAACCTCTTCGCTAACCTCCTCCCCACAACATGTCCCTCCGTAACCTCGACATCTGCGAGATCATCGTCTTCATGTCATTCTCCTTCATCACTGCCATGCCATCTTTGTACCCTCCTACAGTGCCTGCTATGGCAGAAGTCGTCTCCACCTTGGGCGATGGAGACATCGACAATCTAGCTAAGAAACTCTTGAGGTTGTTGACAAACCTCTTGTCGGTGGCGTCGTCGAAGTCGAGCACGTAGCTGAAGGTGGAGAGGAAGTGGCCTTTGGAGGTGGAGGGAGATCGGTGATAGACAAGGGAGCGTTGTCCAAGGGGCAAATTTGAGAAAGAAGGAGAAAAAAACAAGAAAAGAAAATAATAAAAAGAAATTTTCAACCATTAATTTAAAAATAAAAAGATCTAACGCCTAGAAAAACTTTCCCTCAATAGGAGACTTGGGTAGCTTGCCCACCCTAGCCTCCACCATAGCAACGGATATAAAGAGTGGAGAAATTTTAGTTAAAATCCCGTCAAAATAATTTTGTATATTAACGTCCGTGACAACTTCTGTTTGAGTATAGTTTAGTGGGGGAAATAAAAAAGAATAAGGAAATCCAACACTAATATTATGAGAGGAGCAGATCTCATCTTAACTAGTGTAAAATCACAGCAAAAACTCTTCTTCCATTTAGTGGATCTGAACCCTCCAACACAGCATATGACAAATGCGTGAGTAACTACCAAGGCTATTTATACAAATGAGACCTTATATCACACGTTAGCTCAAAAAGCTACATATATTAAAATATACCTCCCCTTATAATTAAATGCCATTTATAACGTGCTAAAGTGAAAATTAAAAAACCTCAAGTAAAGTCGTGAGCCATTCTTTCATTCTCTTCAGCGCTAGCATAGCTGTCAACCTCTTCAATCATTCCTCTTTCATTTTCTTCCTGGGTCATAGCACGACATTGGACTCATCTTCTTTCATACATCTTGGCTCCACGTGGAACAAGTCTTCGCTAAATTCCACATCCTTGTGGGAGGACTCCTGTAAAATACTTGAAACTTTGAAGAGGACTATATATGTGGAGTCACGCGCACCAATTATAAATTTAGATTTTGCTCAATGGCTTTTCAATTTGAATCGAGAATTTCCAACCTATTAGATGCTTCCCAAGTTATTCCTCATATAGTCTAAAATGCTCGAAACCCCATTAATCCTTAAGAAAATTTCAAATAAAATTAAGTAGTTTGAAAAATAAATATTATTCAACGGGAGAGGAAGGGCATTTGTCCTTAATTAGTTAAGCGTCCAACTTTTACTTTGCAACGCGATTTAGGATTATTTTTTTTGGAGATTAAAAATTTTATTAACAAGAGGTCAAGTAGATGATGGGAAATGCCAGTATAATTTTCCTCTTTTGTGAACTCAAAATAGGCACTAAGCAAAAATGTAAAATAACAGCACCAGAAATTTAGCACAGAAAACCTTCTCAATGTGAGCAAGAAAAACCATGAGACCCGTAGGCCTCTTAAAACTTCTACTATAACAATAATGAGATTACAAAAATAAAATAATAATGTATCTTCAATTTGTGAATAACACTCACAAATTGGTTCACTAATTTTTTTTCTCTCTTAGAAACTCTCTCTAAGTATCTCTATTTTTCTCTCACAATTTTTCTCTCTTGTGAGGATGTTCTCACTTTGCTTGAGTGTGTTCTCCATTGTGGTCTCTCCATCTATTTATAGTGGAGGTTTGCACTTGTAGCTTTTAATGCATCGTAGAATTGGTTGGAGGTTGAAAGAAAAATCAACAATTTTTACTACATGTTTCACATTGGCATTTCACTAGTTTCTTGCATTCACATTTGCATTAGGTGGTAAATTTCCAACCCACCGAATGTTGGTTGGACATTTCAACAATTCTCCCCTTCTAGCCAAAAGAAAATATCCTTAGATCAATTTAGGATTGATGTTAAGCCTGCAACATCTTTGTAAAATTCTAACTTCTCTTTTGTTAGATCTTTTGTCATCATATCTGCCTCGTTGTCCTTGGTGTGTATTTTCTCAACCTGTAGCAGTTTACTTTCCAACACATCACGTGTCTAGTGATACCTTACATCAATGTGTTTCGACCTTGCATGAAAAGTTGAGTTTTTGCTAAGATGAATTGCATTCTGACTGTCGCAATAAAGAAGATAGCTTTCCTATTCTTGGCCTAACTCTTGTAGGAACTTCTTCATCCACAGGATCTCCTTACAACCTTCAGTGATTGCAATGAATTCTACTTCTGTGGTGCTTAAAGCAATGCACTTTTGTAGTCACAATTGCCATGATATAGCTCCCCCTGCAAAATTAGTCAAATGTCCTGATGTAGATTTTCTTGAGTCCACATCTCTTGCCATATCTGCATCCGAATACCCATGAAGCATTAAATTTCCTTCACCAAAACATTAGCAATTTTTGGTAGTTCCCTTCAGATACCTTAGTATCCATTTCACAGCATTCTAACACTATTTTCCTGGGTTTGATAAGAATCTGCTCACAACTCTTACAGCATAAACAACGTCTGGTCTTGTACAAACAATTGCATACATAAGGATACCCACTGCAGAAGAATAAGGCACCTTGCTCATTTCTTCTTCATTCTTTGGACATTGTGTCTAACTGAGTTTGAGATGTCCAAGTAATGGGACATGCACAGGTTTGGCATGATGCATGTTGAACCTTTCAAGAACTCTCTTGATATAGTCTTCTTGTGACACCCATAACATTTTTCTAGATTAATCTCTGATAATTTTCATTCCAAGAATCTTCTTTACTGCACCCAAATCTTTCATGGCAAAAGATTTGCTCAATGCCTTCTTAAGAGCATCTATCTTTGTCGTATCTTTCCCAACAATTAGCATATCATTAACATACAATAGAAGTATGATGGATTCACCATTCTCATAGTTCTTCACAAACACACAATGGTCTGCGGAGGTCTTCTTGAAATTGTGTTGGGTCATGAAGAGATAAAACTTCTTGTACCATTGTCTTGGTGCTTGTTTTAGATCATAAAGGCTTTTCTTCAAGCACCACACTAAGTGTTCCCTGCTTGGTTCTGCAAAACCTTCTGGTTGCTCCATATAGATTTCTTCCTCTAGGTCTCCATGTAAGAATGTTGTTTTGACATCAAGCTGTTCTATTTCCAAGTCTAGTTTGGCAGCTAGACCAAGGATTGCTCTAATAGATGTCATCTTCACCACTAGTGAGTAGATTTCTTCAAAATCTATGCCTTTCTTCTTATTACACCCCTTCACAACAATTCGTGCTTCGTACCTAGGTTTGGGTTATTCTCCATAGTCTTGAATTTGAACACCCATTTATTTTTCAATGCCCTTTCTTCCTTTTGGTAATTTGCCAAGTCATATGTCTAATTCTCTTTCAAGGAGTGGATTTCTCTTCCATTGCTTGCATCCATTTCTCTTTATCATTTGTCTCAATGGCTTCCATGAAGCTTTGTGGTTCCCCTTCATCAGTGAAGTTGACATACTCATCTGAGAAATATCTTTTTGAAGGTCGCATGTTTCTTGTGGATTGTCTCACTTGGGGAACATGTTTCGTCGGACGTTATCCACTGTTTGCTCTTCATTCATCTCATTCGATTGCATTATTTGATGAGGTTGTTCCATCTCATAAGTCTCTCCCCCTGAATTATTTATCATGATAGGGTTTGAATCTCGAACCACTTTTTGCTTTAGCTTCTCAGACTTGATATCTTGGATCGTCTGATCTTCAAAAAATACCACATCTCTGCTTTGAACAATCTTCTTGTTTGCAAGATCCCATAATCTGAAGCCAAGTTCATCTCTTGGTGAACCAAGGTATATGCATTCATTTGCGTTAGCATCAAGCTTTGCTCTTTCATCTTTTAGAATGTGAACAAATGCCTAACATCTGAAAACTCTCAAGTGACCAAAAAAGGCTTTCTTTCTAGACCATACCTCATTCGGAAGCTTTCCATTTAAAGGTCTTGAAGGAGACAGATTTATCAGATCAACTATAGTTTTCACTGATTCACCCCAAAATGATTTGGAAAGTTTTGCTTGAGAAAGCATGCTTTTGACTTTTTCTACGATCGTTCTATTCATCCTCTCAACTATTCCATTCATCTGAGGAGTCTTGGGAGGCACTTTCTCATGTCTTATCCCATGAGTTTTGCAATATACCTCAAATTGGCCTATATATTCTCCACAATTATCAGTTCTCAAGCATTTCATCTTTCTTCTAGTTGCTCTTTCTATGGAAGCATGAAACTCCTTGAAAGATTGAAGAACTCGATCTTTCGACTTCAATGGATACACCCACACTTTCCTAGAGTGGTCATCAATGAAGGTAACAAAGTATTGGGCACCGTCAATGGACTTTTTAGATGTTGAGCAAACATCTAAGTGAACAAGATCTAGAATATGCTTTCTTCTTCTTACATCATCTAGTCTTTTGAAAGATACTCTATGTTGTTTTCCTGCTAGGCAGTCTTTACAGGATTCAAGTGCCTAGTCCTTTATGTTTGGGAGATGATGTTTTGCAAGGATCTCCAAACCCTTCTTACTCATGTGACCTAATCGTCTGTGCCACGATTCTTTGGATGCGTCTTAAGCAACATTTGTCTCTCCTTTGTATATCTTTCCTGCATCATGTACAAGGAGCCTTCCTTCTTTCCACGAGCAACAATCATGTTCCCTCAACTAAGTTTCCATTTACCAGCACCAAATTGGTTTATCATTCCAGCTTTGTCTAGCTTTCTTGCTGAAATAAGATTGAGACACATATCTAGAACATGTCGTACCTCCTTTAGCACAAGCTTGTTTCCATTTTCAGTCATCAAAGTTACTTCACCGATGCCAACAATCTTACTAGTGACATGGTTACCCATTTTCACCGTACCAAAGTCTCCTTTTTAGTATGATGAGTAGAATCCCTCATGGGGAGTCACATGGAAGGATACTTCTGAGTCAATTATCCAAATGCAATCATCAAATGCAAGATTTAGATAATTTTCCTTGCTGACAAGAAATATATTCTCATCATTTGAGGTCACTAGTGGTTGTTCCATCTTCCTTTTTCTTCTTTGGGTCAATCTAGTCAAGGTGGACTGTTCCAGCTTGTTGATCTTTCTTCAAGAATTTAATCTAGTGCGAGATTTAAATCTACCTTGTGATTTTCCTTGATCTCCTTTTCCACAACTTTTACTTCTTCCTCTATTTTCAACAACATTGGCTTCAAACTGGTTGTTCAAGCCTTTCTCTCCATGTTGACTCTTCATTCAACAAACTAGTCTTAAACAAAATCCATGTTAAGCTTTTCTTCTGGAGCAGAATTGCTGAAAGTGACAACTAAAGTGTCCAACTCAGGCAGAGAACTGAAGAGTAGAAGAGTTTGCACCTCATCATCTATTTTTATTTTTGTTTTTATCAGTTGATTCACAATACCTTTGAAGGTATTTAAATAATTCGATCATGTTTTGAGTGTCCACGTACTCCAACTTTACTAGTCGTCTGAAAAGGCAAGCTTTGTTCCTAGACGTATTCTTTTGAATCAAAGATTCAAGTTTTGTTCACAACTCATACGCATTGGTATAAGTTGAGACATGCTCGAACAAGCTTTGATCAATATATTTTCAAATCACAGCTACTGCTTTTTGATTCTGGAGCTCCTAATTTTTGTCAATCTTCCCATCCGGTTTATCCTGTTGGGTGATTGGTTCGTGGAAATTCTTGTAGTATAAATGGTCTTCCATCATTGGCTTCCAATATGAAAAATTGTCAACAGTTAGCTTGAACATGTCTCAATCATGAGTGACAGCTCCTTCCATCTTGAGTTACACAAGATAAATAGCGAACTAAGAATTATCGTATACCAAAACAATTACCATAGTTCGTGAATAGTGCACCAGGTAAGTTTCTAGGAAAGAGAGGTGGGTCAATAGATACACTTAAATACCAAGTCTTTCTTTAGCCAGAACTTTCCTAGACATGCACTTCCACTCTACCACGTTTTATTTCCAACAACAAGAATAATCCTTTTCTGATGTGGAAGATAAGGCAATGCTGCAATCACAAAGCATACTAAGAATTTCTTATGAATACGACAGCTTAATATCCGTGAGCTCTAAGAGCTCTGATACCACTGATGGGAAATGCTAGCATAATTTTCCTCCGCTGTGAACTCAAAATAGGCACTAAGCGAAAATGTAAAATAACAGCACCAAAAATTTTAGCATGGAAAACCTTCTCAATGTGAGCAAGGAAAAACCACGAAACCCGTAGGCCTCTTAAAACTTCCATTATAACAATAATGAGATTACAAAAATACAACAATAATGTATCTTCAATTTGTGGATAACACTCACAAACTGGTTCACTAATTTTTTTTCTCTCTTAGAAACTCTCTCTAAGGATCTCTATTTTTCTCTCACAATTTTTCTCTCTTGTGAGGATGTTCTCACTTTGCTAAAGTGTGTTCTCCACTATGGTCTCTCCATCTATTTATAGTGGAGATTTGCACTTGTAGCTTTTAATGCACTGTAGAATTGGTTGGAGGTTGAAAGAAAAATCAACAATTTTAACTACATGTTTCACATTGGCATTTCACCAGTTTCTTAATTCACATTTGCATTAGGTGGTAAATTTCTAACCCACCGAATTTTGGCTAGAAATTTCAACACTAGAAACGTCTAGGAAAACAAATACAATCAGAATCATCCCTTAAGGCATTCAAAATAAAATCCGGGAAAACTTCAAAAACATGACTTTGATTATGAATCTAGAAGCCCAAATTTAGCAACAGCATTCGCAAGTTGATTTGCTTCACGAAAAACATGATTCCAAACAATCTGTCTCGTATGTTAATACGTCCTGTGAATGGAGTTAACTAAATTATAGCACGAATGGAGCTAATCGACTGCAACCTTTAATCAATAATTGCATTGCATTTTTTGAATCCGAATATACAACAATGTTTGAAAACCTCTACTTCAAGCCAATTTCAACCTATGAAGAATACCCCATAATTCAACTTATAAAATAGAGTAAGCCCAAATTCATTGAGAAACCCAAAATGTAGATGCCATTATCATCTCTAAGAACACCACCACAAGAAGTTTTCCCTACATCCAAAACTGCCCCATCACAATTCAAAGCAACCTGCCTAGGCCTTGGAAGCATCCATTGAATTGTTTGGTTAGCTACCCTAGATGAATGAGCTATATTGATGTATTTATCTAACTCGCGAGCATCAATCACTAAGTGCACCATGATAGTCGTTTTTAAAATAGTATCCAACGCTAGCCAATTATGAGAATTAAAAACCACATTATTACGTCTCAACCAAATAATATCCAAAACAACACCAAATAGTAAGGCAAGTAAGAAATGACACAGGAAATGTAGTTGAGATATCCTTCTTCTTCTTAGGTTTTCCTTTTTCAAATTCCTTTCATGCAATTATCATTTTCTTCTTTTTCGTCTTGTTATTTTTCTATTGCCTTGTTTGCTCCAAAGCCTTAGGGTTAGGATTTCCTTTTATTTCTTTTCCACTTTTGGCTAAGATGCTCGCATTGTTCTTTTGGCTTGCACTTGGGTTGTTGACAATAGCAATTGGGAACGTACTTGTAAGGCAATTATTTAGAGCATTAACTAGTTTTCTAACTTCCTCAAAGATGTCACTTGGCTTCAAAGAGTTTGCTTAAATGGTTGTCAAACAAGTATTAATAGCAAACATGATGACTTTGCCTTCATCAATAATTGTTTAAGCATATCTTCCAAAGATGGTTTATTGGGTTGTATTGGCTATCTATTTTGGTGCTTGAAGTTAGAAGTTGGAACCTGTCACTCTTTAAGAGTGATATTGTTTAAAGGAAAAAATCCTTCAAAGTTACCCTAGTTGAAATTAGGGTGATTTTTCCACCCTAATTGTTCTTAAAATTTTAGACATATTGACTGCTTTTAGTGTTAGGATTAACCACTTTGTATACCAAGAGGTATAACTTTTTTAGACCACCACTACCATTAAAGAATTTAATAGAGAGTGGTGAATGCATTTTGGATAGTGGACAATTAATATCCACTTTCTCATGAAAAGTTACATTCATGAATGGAGTCATATCACTTCACTATATAAAGGGAGGAATTGTGAAGAGTTGTATCATCCCATCTAGAAATCCTCTTTGAGAGAGAGAGGGCGATATATCTACCATTGTAGGTAAGAGATTGAAAGTAGAGAGGGTTTATGCGTACCATCCAAGAAGGTGAATTCTTTTAGTGATCCTCTTAAGAAAAAGAGACAAATGTTGTAATCCTACTCTCATAGTAGAGATATTTGTTGGATTGGGTCTGGATGTTTTTCCTTACTCACATTAAGAAGATTTTCCACATAAAATTTCAGGTGTTATTTTTCTACTCTCTACACTTATTTTTGTTTTCGCATAGTGCTTATTTTTCATTCAGATAGGAAGGAATTTGTTTTGTTAATTTTCAAAAGTGGTATCAAAGCTCACCTTGTTAGAGGAGTTTTTTGCAACATCCATATTTTTGCTTATCAAATTATTTTTCTAATTTTTCTGTATTTATTTATAAAGAACTAGATGGAAATCTTAAAATTTTGATCCCTACGATTACGTTTATATTAGAGAGTAGTACTTAGTTTAAATTTTTAATAATTTTTAGGGAACGGAGCCCTAAAATTGATGAAACGACCGTTTTGTCCCTAAAAAGTGTGGTAACAGAATTAATAAACAAAAATAGTTAGAAGTGTTTAAAATTTATTTTTAAGTTCTCAATATATTTAGAATCATTAACAATAATTTTAGAAATTTTTCAAGAATTTATTGAGATAATTTTTGTAAAATAACAAAAATACCCCTAATTTAATTTTCAACTATTGTTCTAATAATTAATGATTTAATTCTGAAAAATCGGGAAGGAATCTTAAAATTCTATATCTTGTGGTTAAATTCAAAATGTCAAGAGCTATCAAAACGTAATTTTTAATAATTTTTCCAAGCTGAAGCTTGGAGAAATTAGAAAATAACAATTTTGTTCTTATTTCTCAACATTAAGAGCTGACATGACAAAATGATTAATTGACATTAAAATGTCAATTTGAGCTTGAAATTATGTCATATATATTAAAATATAATTTAATTTTTTTTTGAAATTCCTGTGTAAAATGACCGAAATGCCCTAGGAGTTTGTTAAGCCTAATTAGTATTAGTTTGACATCCAGAAAATAGTAAAAATGGTAATTTAAGTTTATTTATAGGTAAAATATTTAATTTTAAAATTTTCATAAAAAAATTGGTATTTATTGAATTAAAATGGATTTTATGAATTTTCTATCTTAAAAATACAAAATAAATACATATAATTCGAAATAAATTAATAAAAATTAAAATTAAATATTAGAAACTCATTTTTAATGAAAAATAATGTATATGTTCAGTTTTGCATTAAAATGCATTATTTTGATATTAAAAACTAAATTATTCAAGATCAGGCAATTTTAACGGTACCGATTAATTTAACTGCAAATAAAATTTACATTGATAAAATTAGGACAACTCATGGGACACATGTCCAGCCTATTCCTAGGTGACTCACCACTCTAATTTGCATATTTTTCCATCTAACTAATTTAAAATAAATGAAAAACCCATTTATGACATAATGCATGATGTAATCATTTTGGACACCTAAGCTCCTTCAATCCCCCATAAATACCATGCATTGGAACACATTTTTACACATCCCTTCTCTCTCTTGGCTAGCCAAAATTCCTAGAGGAGTTTCTCTCTCTATTTTTTTTTTACTTTGTTTTTATACTAAAAATTTACTAGCTAGTTTTCATAAACTAGTAAGTTTCCCTTCCTAAGAGCTTTGCACCAACATTACTAACAACTTTCATCCTCTTCATCAACCAACTTAGAGGTAATGGGGGGAGTGGGGTTGGTTCTAAATTATTGTCACTTTACATGTTGGTAAGAAGGGTTTTTCCTTAAACCCATTTAGGCATAAGCTTTATTACTATTATTATTACATTGTTATAATGTTTGATGTTCAGCTTAAATTTTTGCTAAGTTGCTACTCTACTCAAATTTAGATTATTAAATTATAATTGCTAATTTGTTACTTTGCTCAAATTTAGATTATTAAATTATTGCTAAGTTGTTACACTGCTCAAAATTAGATAATCAAATTATAATTATTAAGTTGTTACTTTGCCCAAATTTAGATAATTAATTTTAATTACTAAGTTGTTATTATGCTAAAATTTCGGTAAGTACTTATACTGCCAAAATTTTGATTGCTAAATTATTATCATGTATTTTTTGCAACATAAGGTAGAAATGTTGATTGTACTGGTACTTAAATTAAATGAGACTAGGAAAACCTCTGTTTGAGAATTTAAAAATTGATAAATTGGTGAGTAATGTAAAGCAAGTGACATGTACTGGCATGACACCCTACTAGGGGAGTTACAATTTGGTACGCTAAGGAATGAAAGACAAGGACGCATTTGTAGAGGTCTTGGGGGTAGGCATCGAGTGGTAAAGGTCTCGATGGCTAGGGTAGTGCCCTTGAGCTGGGATATTTGCCTAACCAATCTCAATAACCCCGACAACTACCCAGCATTTCAGGATTGGTTTAAAAGTATACATCTATAAATGGACGTCTTAACTGTTATTTGTTCCTCATTGATGATGAGGATTATACCATGTGATAATGTTGATGAGGTATATGTACTCTCAGTCATTTTTCGGTTCTGTTGAGAACTATTACCCATTAATGGAAAGTATGAATCCATACCAAGTCAAGGGTAGTAGCATAACTTAAAATAAACCCTAGGTTCCCTTTTATTGTCAAATGTGTTTTATCTATATTTTATGGTAGAATTCTAACCATACATATAGAAGTGATTTTAGAATAGATTATCTCACTCCATTACTTTTATTTTTTATGCATGATTAATCGCAGTTAATGAAGACCCGACTATTGGTGATGACCTATAGGCCTAGTCTGATGGCTTGTTATTTTATGGGATAGGATAGACGAATATTGCTCTAACTAAGATCTTTTTGATGTACTAAGAATAAGTAATAACTATTTTGATGTATATTTTGATCTCCTTATATTTTAGTTATTTTTTGATTATGAATCATGATATACAATTCTACGATGAATATATACAAATGTAATTTTTTTAACATTTCCAAATTCCGTTAAATTTACAAATTTTCTATTCTTAGAAGCTGAGAAAAATTTTATTCGTATCATTAATTAAGTAAATAAGTATGATTTATGAACAATGTGAATGGGTGTCACATTTAATGGTATTAGAGTAGTTTTTTCTTGTCAAAACCTAGGGGTATAGCCTTAACCTTCTTTATGCTATGTGTTCTTTCATTTTCTATTGATAAACAAAAATGTGAGATGGCTTGTTTGTTCTTATATTCTTTGTTAAGAAATAGAAATATGAGATAAGTTTAGATTATGTACTATTACATGGAGATAAAAGCGGATGTCCGAAACAACTCACAATAAAAGAACTATGAATAGTGGGCTGCACACTCAATAGAAGACTTTGCTAAGAGTAAACCTAATGTTAATTGTGAGTTTGGTGGAAGTGATTAGTGCATGTCTAGGTAGGTTCTGGCTTTGGTACTTAAGAGTGTCTATTATGACCCACCTCTCTTTTCTAGGAATCTATTTGGTGTACTATTTTGCAAATTACTTTTACTCACCTGACCTATGGTTTTATGCAAGGTATTAAACAAATAGTGCTCTCTTTTTCATATAATGGCTAGAAGACCACGACAAGATACTACTCGACAAATACTCGAAAGAATAGTTACTATTTTTGAAAATATGAAGTAAGGACGAGCCAATGAGCCTGCAGAATATCAAGCACTTGTAGCTTTATGCAAGAATGACCCTCCCACCTTTAAAGGCGGATTTGATCCAAACAACGCTCAAAACTGGATTGTAGAGATTGAAAAAATCTTCACAGCTATGGTGTGCACTAATGCACATAAGGTAACTTATGTTACTTTTATGCTATCTGGAGAAGCTGAACATTGGTGGAGATATGCAAAAAACCAAGAAGAAGCTGAGGGAAGCTTAATCACTTGGGAAATATTTCACCAAAAGTTCTTGGGAAAGTATTTTCCAGAAGATTTAAGGTAAAGGAAACAAATAGAATTCCTTGAGTTGAAGCAAGGCGATATGTCTATTGGAGAATATGTTGCCAAATTTGATGAACTGTCAAAGTACTACCCCTACTTCCAAGAAATAGTTGATAAGAGATTGGGATGCTCCAAATTTGAGAGCGGACTAAGGCCTAACATCAAGCAAGCAGTAGGGTATCTTAAGATAGCCCAGTTTTTTACATTGGTGAACCACTGTAGAATTTATAAGGACGATATGAAAGCAAAACAAGCTGAGTGGAAAAGTAGAGGACCACAGAGAAACAAAGAAAGGGATTCTTCACCAAGGAGAAACCCTACCAGCAACCATTCCAACTTTTCGAAAATTTTTCGAGGCAGAATAATTTCGTTTCTACTTCCACCACTTCTGGTACGAACAACCCTATTCAATGTTTTCAATGTGGAGGACCTCATCTAGCAAGGAACTGCATTGTCAAAACTCTGATCTATTATAATTGTGGAAAAGGTGGCCATTATAGCAACAACTGTAAGGAGCCAAAGAAGGAGTATGCAACAAAAATGGAAACAACAGTGGAAAAACTCAAGTTGGAAGGCCTAAGACAATAAGCAGAGTTTTTACCTTTAGCGAACTGAAACCATTCAATCTAACGACTTCATTCAAGGAGATGGACACTTCCAAAATGACAAAGCTGATAAAGATCCTTAAAATCAAAGTTCTATTCGGATGAATTAGAAAGTAACTAGTAACATGTAGGAAGTTTTTCTTTAGGATGAAATTGTTCTCCATAGATAGAACCTTGTTGTCCTTACCAAAACATTAATATTTATCGTCCTTTATGTTGTAAAAGACCTCATTCTTGGAATGACAACATCTTGTTTATGATTTTCTATCTATTTATTTCTCAAGCTATAAATTCGTTTTCAATTGATTCGATTTCCCTTTTTATGATTGTTCTTTTACTTTGAAAACCTTCTTGTATAATTCATTGATAAAGACAAGGATTATTCGAGATCACTTGTCCTTGTTCTTTAACATGATCGTTTTCTTCAATAATTTTAGATTTAGAAACCTTTTCATATAATATACAGGCCTTAGTATGTCATTTGGAAGGTAACGGCAACCTTTAAAATTATCCAGTACTTGACCCTTTGTTTTATTGTCAACATCAGATTAAATTATTTCAACTATACTTTAGTTGAGTGTACTCTCAGTAATTACTCTGGTTTATTGGAAATTGATTACTTATCATTTCTTGTAGACTAAATCAATTATTTGATTTCAATTCTAAAATTCGATGATGTTTTGATATCTTCTTTGTTGATCAAATTAGATAGTATCGTTGAGATTCTATCAGTTTTTGGTTATATTTAATCATTCCGAAATATTATCATTCAAGTTTATCTTAAGATTCTCGAATATATATTCCTTTCTTAAATTTTACAATTATCTTGTTTCTTTTTGGAAATATCTTGCTAATGATAAATCTTTTTCATCCTGTGTTTGGTTCTCCCATACATAAATGTAATGTTTGTTGTATTGACAGTGGTGGTGATTGTTTCGCTAACAGTCTCTAAAAGTTCATAATGTTTTTCCAACCACTTACATTGATTCCAAATGAATTACCTAGGTATTGCATTAACTCACTTTGCCATACCTCAACTTTTGAACCTCGATCTCTAGAAAATTCTTCTTATGCTCTGGCGCATCATCTAAATAGTCACAATTCTTCCTTAGGACCAAGGTTCTGATTTATTAGACTTCCTGTTATGTTGAATTTTTACTATTGAACAAAATTCCCTGGTTATGCCATGTCTATTATTGGTGACTTTAATGTAATTCTAAGTTTGGCTAGCTCAAAGCTACATTGAGTACTAAAATAGAAGGTGATACTGATTGATAAACTTATGGATTGAGACAACTTATAAATAGTCCTCCATGTTTAAGATAATATGTTTTGTTTATCACAAAACTACAGTAGACAAGAAAGTATTTGGAGACGACCTTGGATTTAACTGGGATCTGACAAAGATAAAGAATCAAGAGAAGATTTGTATATCACAACTTTGTTTTCTTTATCAAGAAATTTTACTCTACCAGAGTTGTATCTCCAACTCTTTACACAATTAGTGAATTTTGGGGACGAAATTCCTAAAAGGAGGGGAGTAATGTAACAACCCTATTTTTGCCTATCAAATTATTTTCTTAATTATTCTATATTTATTTTTTGAAAACTGGATGGAAATCTTAAAATTTTGATCCCTACGGTCATGTTTGTAATAGTGGGTAATACTTAGTTTAATTTTTTAATAATTTTTGGGGAACGAAGCTTGAAAATTGATAAAATAACTATTTTGTCCCTAAAATGTCAAATAACAAAGTTAATAGAAAAATAGTTAGAAGTGTTTGAAAGTTATTTTTAAATCATCAATATATTTAGAATAGTTAATAATAATTTTAGAAAATTTTCAAGAATTTATTAAGATAATTTTTGTGAAATGACAAAAATATCCCTATTTTAATTTTTAGTTGTTTTCTAATATTTGGCGATTTAATTCTAAACAATCGGGAAGGAATCTCAAAATTTTGTTTTTTGTGGTTAAGTCCAGAAAGTGAAGAGCTATCTAATCGTAATTTTTAATAATTTTTCCAAGTTGGAGCTCGAAAAAATTAGAACATGATGATTTTTGTCCTTATTCCTCAACATTAGGGACTGATATGAAAAAAAGAGTCATCTAACATTAAAATGTCAATTTGAGCTTAGAATCATGTCATATATATTAAATTATAATTTTATAATTTTTTTGGAATTCCAATGTAAATTGACCAAAATGTCTGTAGATGTCTATTAAGCCTAATCGATATTAGTTTGACATTCAAAAGTGGTGAAAATGGTAATTTAGTTTATTTATAGGTAAAATATTTAATTTTAGAATTTTCATAAAAATTTTGGTATTTATTTAATTAAAATGGAATTTTTATGAATTTTTTAGCTTAAAAATACAAAATAAATACATATAATTAGAAATAATTTAATAAAAAGTAAAATTAATTATTATAAAATTATTTTTTATGAAAAATAATGTATATGTTCAACTTTTCATTAAAATGCATTATTTTGATATTAAAAACTAAATTATTCAAGTTTAGGTGATTTTATCGATACCGGTTAATTTAACTGTAGATAAAATTTACACTGATAAAGTTGGGACAGCTCATGGGACACATGTCCAGCCCATTCCTAGGTGTCTCACCACTCTAATTTGAATATTTTTCCATCTAACTAATTTAAAATAAATGCAATTATGACATAATGTATAATGTAATCATTTTGGACAACTAAGCTCCTTCAATCCTCTATAAATACCATGCATTGGAACACATTTTCATACATCCCTTCTCTCTCTTGGCTAGCCAAAATTCTTAGAGGAGTTTCTTGTTGAATAAAAGGGCTGGATCCAAGAGGGGGGTGAATTGAATCTATAAAAATTTTCAAGTACACCAAAGCCTTTTCAAATATGAAATACTAGATTTTTGAAAAACCTTGAATCAATTTGGTTTGGTGAAATGAATGTTGTAGAATTAGAACAATTAACTTGTCTATACTATGCAAACATGAACAAGATTATCATGAATTGATATGCAATTGATAAAGTGATCAAGATTCAATATATGTGAGGAAGGGTAGAGAAAACAGAGGAACACACAAGATTTATACTAGTTCGATCACTATCGCTATGATCTACATCCAGTTTCTAATCAAACCGATTAGGATTATCACTATATAATTCAATTTGTTTATAAGCACACGACACAAACAAAAGAATCACACACAAACACAGCCCAAAACCAAGTTTCTTAACAAACCTATCAAGAAAACTTGAATCACTTCTTGTGGAACTTTACCACAAGAGAAAATTGAGAAAACCATTCTCAAGAACGAAAATTATACAAAAAGTAAGGGTTAGATATCACCTTAATTCGTGATGAATGAAAACAATGAAGCACAAAACAAATCTACCCAAAAGATGACTTCTCTTTATCTACAAAGATGATCCATATGTGAGCTTTTGATTTGATAAAAAATTTGTTGCAATGATGTTGAAAAATGTGTTTTCTTTCTTGAAAAACTCTCACAAAAGTTTAGAGAGTAGAAGCCATGTTTAAAGAGTCAATAAGATTTGCAATTTATAGAGAGAAAACTGAAATAACTAGTTATACGGTCTTGTAATCAGTTATTTTGTTCTTCAAATTTCTGGAAAATGAACTTAGAATGGAAATAACTAGTTATTTCCCTTTGCAACTAGTTATTCCCACATAGCCAAAAATCAGCATTTTAAAATGTAACTGATTACATAATTGCGTAACTAGTTGTAATAGATTGAATTTAGCTTTCTAACATGAATAAAAATGAAATTAATTGATTACCAAACTAATTTAACCGATTAATTGTTTCTAAACACAAGATTAAATCCTTTAAAAACTTTAACATATAGTTATCATCTTTTATCAAATTAAAATTATATTTTAAACATTTATTTCATCTTGGATTCAATTTTAAGCTTATAAAAGCATGTTATCACTTGTTAAACCATTAAGTCTTAAATTTAGAGCTCATCACCATCAAACCATCAAAGATAAAGATCAATTATGCATGACACACAACCACACACACATATAAACACACAATACAACTTTGCAGACATCAAGAGACTAATCATCAAAACTCTATTAATGCTTCTTAGGGGTAAGAATAATTCTTCTTCTGGCTTCTTTGTTTCTCTCACTGTTTTTTTTTTTACTTTGTTTTTATACTAACAATTTACTAGTTTTCATAAACTAGTAAATTTTCCTTCCTAGGAACTTTGCACTAACATCACCATCAACTTTCATCCTCTTCATCAGCCACCTTAGAAGTAATGGGGGAGTGAGGTTATTTCTAAGTTATTGTCACTTTGCAAGTTGGTAGGAAGGGTTTTCCCCTACACCCATTTAGGCATAAGCTTTATTACTATTATCATTCATTGTTATAATGTTTGATTGTTAAATTATTATCTTATAATTTCTGCAACATAAGGCAGAAATGTTAATTGTACTTGTAACACCCCAAATTTCAAGTACTAGAAATAAACCACAAGCTAGCTCTTTGTAGAACCATTCCCATATGTTATTAGACAAAAGATGTCTTAAGAGTTATTGTTATTATTATTATTATTATTGTTGTTATTATTATTGTTTTTAATACCTTAGTATTATAAATTAGTAGGAATATTATCATAGAACTCAAAAGAGCATCTAGGGCCCAATAGGGGACTAAAGCCCACTAAGTCACATACCCACCCACATGTTATAAGAAGGGAATAAAGAAGGAGGGTTAGGTTTAGCCGTCACAAAATAGAAGAAGAAAGAAGTTAGAGAGAATGAGGAGAAAAGGGAAGAAGAAAAGAAGAGAAGAAGGAGGAATAAAACCGGCGAACCCAAACCCTAGAACTCAGTTTTGCGTGCTCCTAAAGGTGAGTGCTCTCCCCCGTGTCCTTCCTTGTTCTTGTTCCTCTATTTATATTTTCCTTCCTTATACCTAAATTTAGGGATTTGATGGGTTTTGAGGAGATTGTGAGGGAGTAAGGAATTTATAGATTAGATTAAACAATTATCAATGTAGAAGGGTGATTAAGAATCTAGTTATTTATTTGGGAGCATTTAGAAACCAAAGGCAATAGGAAAAACAAATTGAAATTAGTATCTCGGATCTGTCCGGCGGGATTAGATAGTCGCTGGGCGACTTTTCTTCAAAAATTGGATTCCGCGTTTGCACTAGGCACTAGGCACGTGGACCCGCTGGGCGAGATGAAACATCCACTGGGCGGGTTGGGTTCCGGCACAGACCCGCTGGGTGGGTTTGCTGGACCGCTGGGCGGATACGACTTTTGCTATTACGTTCCTTGTGTTTGTGAACTCCTTTTGGCAATGTTTAACTCATTATTATTTGTTTTTTTATGTCTTGTTGAGTTTATATTGTATGGTTGTTATTTACTTTGAAAAAAATGAGTGTGATATAAAATTATGCCTATGATTCATGATAAAAGTCTATGAAAGCTGTAAGCATTGCATGTGACCATGCATCATAACATTTGAGTTATGTGATGAGGAAAGTATGTAGGAATCTAGTTGGTGGAGGCCGTGATGGGTTGTTTAACCTTAGCCTTGGGGGTTATCCGGTTGGGAAAACTCCAATGGTCCATACTGATCCCATGGAGCCGGGGCGTACTGGCAAAACTGGGTAACCCTGACTAGTCACCGGGGGATATCATGCTAGTTGAAGGTGCGAAAGCCGAAGGCATCGGTATCGATGACGCTTCTTATAGCCTGCATTTACTCCTAGTCTACTTTCCAAAAAGTTTAGGTTGGTACCACATGTGCATGAGTAGTGGTTTAGGAACATTGCACGCATATGTATCTTGTTGTAGTGTGATATGTTGAAGTGTGCTACGTTGTAATTGTCTGAATTCTATGTGACCTTGTTCATAAGCGAATGATGTAATGTGTACACGTGTGAAAATGTGATTGTGTATTGTGATGAATTGTCAAGATTATGTATATGTGCTCATGTTATGCATGTATGTCATGCTTACTTGATGAAACAAAACAATGTGTATGTCTTGTTAATAGACAAAATATGTGAATAAATGTATGCTTGTAATTAAAATTGTGTTTGCTACCTCAAGGATAAGTGAGAGGCTAGGCCCTAAGATAGTGTTGTGAGGGTCCTAGTTGGATAATAATAGTCGTGAATGAGGTAGAGAAAGAGTGAATCCCCACACAGCATAATAGAAAGGTATAAGACAAATAAGAGAGAACAAAATGACGGTATTAAGGTGAGTGTTAAGGGATGGTCAAAAGTATTTTAGAATGTCTGTGACCTTAGACTTAACCCATAGAGACCAACCTTAAATATTAAAAGAAAGAAAAGTAAAATCTAAACATGAAGGGTTTAAATACTAGAGAGCATTTTAGGTAAGAAAAAGTTCTTAGGTTGAGAATGAGATAGTAAACTAATATAACAGTCAGGAGAATGAAAGAGTGGTTAACACAGAAAGTATTAAAGATTAAAAGGTGTAGATTAGACCGTAGGTATGGCGAATTATGAGAGACCTAGTAAGTTTAAAGCCATAAAAGATAAATGATGAGGGTTGTCCGAATAGAAGAGTGTAACCCAGCCGTAGAGTCCTTAGAGCACTCATGAGACATTATGTCTCATTCCTTTAAGTTTCTCCTTTTTCAATATACAGGTGAAGACATGCGTAGTTGGAGCTTGGAGTCACGTGCAAGAAAACGTAGTCTAGTTTATATTATGTTTTTGTATTCTCCTTTATATTTTGTACGATACCTTCGGGTGATAGATAAGTTATATTTGGCATGTATGTTTTTTTTTTTATATTGTTCGTATATAATATTTAATTATATTATGAGTAGCATTTGTATGTTGTTTCTACCTTTTTAAGTTTGTTTTTTTTTTTAAATCTAGACCTAGTTACGGTAATGCCTCTTAGGGTGTTACATTATGGTATCAGAGTAGGTCGATCTTTTCGACCTAGTGTGTTATGTGTCTTCTATGTTTCCTATGTGTACTCTGAGAAATTGTTTGACATTATTTTAGTTACATTGAGTGTTTTTGATTATTTGCTTATGCCATAAATCCTAATTGCCTTGTCATGGAATATTGAGACTGGCTACCTCAATACTTCGTGTAATGTAGGTGGGACGAATGACAAGTAAAAATCGAGTCTAAGGTAGTTACCCTAGAATCCCTTAGTAGAAGCTTCATTTAGCCAACCTAACTCTAAGTAAAGAACATTAGAAGGGGTAGAGAGTAGCTAAAGAAAACTAATTATAGAGACCATAGAATTCAAGATTTGTTGAAACTTGAATGAGTCAACGACCATTCCTTAGGGGCTATAACCCCACTAAGGGAAAGCTAGCGGAGAGGTGCGATAGATAAGATTACCTTTTCGAGGATACCTTTAAAGTAAGAGAATTAAGATAGTATTTTCAAAGAGACACCTCTTAGGAAGAGCAAAATCATAAAAGGAAGTTAGGAGTGCGCAGTGAAAGCGTGACAATAGGAAGAGGAATGAGTTGGTGAGTAATCATGAACATGTTCTTAGGCTTTGATTTTTTAGGACAAAAATCTTTTAAGGGAGGTGGAGTTGTAACACCCCAAATTTCAAGTACTAGAAATAAATCACGAGCTAACTCTTAGTAGAACCCTTCCCATATGTTATTAGACAAAAGATGTCTTAAGAGTTATTATTATTATTATTATTATTATTGTTATTATTATTATTGTTTTTAATACCTTAGTATTATAAATTAGAATAGTTAATTATATTGCTCGTATATAATATTTAATTATATTTATGAGTAGCATTTGTATGTTGTTTCTACCTTTTTAAGTTTGTTTTTTTTTTAAATTTAGACCTAGTTACGGTAATGCCCCTTAGGGTGTTACATTATGGTATCAGAGCAAGTCGATCTTTTCGACCTGTGTGTTATGTGTCTTCTATGTTTCCTATGTGTACTTTGAGAAATTGTTTGACATTATTTGAGCGGCTCTTGGCAGGCTTTCCAACGAGAGGGGTACATTAATGAATTGAATACACACCCGAATGAGAGGAATCCAAAGGTTGTGTAGGTATGGGACTGTACAGTTGAGGATAGCTTAAAGGAATTAATAAGTGCTACTTATACTAACAAGATGCATCTACTTTTCGGTAGCTCATCACTTAAGAACTCTATAGTTAAGCGTGCTTGACTTGGAAGCAATTTAAGGATGGGTGACCTATTGGGAAGTTTCCCAGGAAGTGTGTGAGTGAGGACAAAGCACGCTGAAAAGTCTTATGTTGGTTTGTGGGGACAGGTCACTCATCCTAAAAGTGGTCAGGCGTTATAGTACTGGTATTCAAATTAAATGAGACTAGGGAAACCTCTATTTGAGAAGTTAGAAATTGATAAATTAGTGAGTAATGTAAAGCAAGCAACATGTAGTGGCATGACACCCTGCTAAGGAAGTTAAGCTGAGGAATGAAAGGCAGGTACCCACTTGCGGAGGTCTTGAGGTTAGGCATCGAGTGATGAAGGTCCCAATGGCTAAGGTAACACCCTTAAGCCTGGATATTCGCCTAACCAAACTCAATAATCCTAACAACTGCCCAACATTCCAAGATTGGTTTGAGAGTATACCTCTATAAATGGACATTTTGACTATTATTTGTTCCTCATTGATGATGATGACTATACCATGTGATATGTTGATGAGGTATATGTACTCCTAGTCACTTCTTAAATCTATTGAGAACTATTACCCACTAATAGGAAATATGGATCCATATCAAGTTAAGGGTAGTCTAGCATAACTTAGAATAAACCTCAGGTTTCTTTTTATTGTCAACTGTTTTTTATCTATATTTTATGGTGGAATTCCTACCGTACATGTAGAATTGATTTTAGAACAAATCACCTCACTCAATTACTTTTCTTTTATTCATGATTGATTGCAGTTAATGAAGACCCGACTGTTAATGAGGACCTATAGGCCTAGTCTGATAGCTTATTATTTCATAGGATAAGGTAGATGGACACTACTCTAACTATGATCTTTTTGATGTACTAGGAATAAATAGTAATTATATTTGATGTATATTTTGATCTCCTTGTATTTTAGTTATTTTTCTGATTATGAAATCATGATGTACGGTTCTATGATGAATATATATAGATTGTTTTGTTTTTATTTTTATTTTTACCATTTTCAAATTCTATTAAATTTGCAATTTTTCTATTATTAGAAACGGAGAAAAATTTTACTCGCATTATTAATTAAGTAAATAAGTATGAATTATGAACAATGTGAACGAGTGTCACACTTTTGGCCTATGTAACTCAAGATGGAAGGAGTTATCACTCATAATGGAGACATGTTCAAGCAAATTAAAAATAATTACTCTTATTGGAAGCTAATAATGGAAGATCATTTATATTGCAAGGACTTGTATGAGCCAATCACCAATCATAATAACTTAGAGGCAAAGATTGACAAGATTGGGAGCTTTTGAGCCACAAAGTTGTTGCTATGATTTGGAAGTATATTAATCAAAGTTTGTTTGAGCATGTACCTGCCTATACCAATGTGTATAAGTTATGGACAAAACTCGAATCCATGATTCAAAAAAAGACTCCTAGAAACAAAGTTCATCTTATCATAAAATTATGAAGTTGGAGTACATAAACGGTCAAAATATTATCGATCACTCAAACATCTTCAAGGGAATTGTGAGTTAATTGACAAAGCTAGAAATGAAGATTGATGACAAATTGCAAACTCTTCTACTCCTCAATTCACTACCTTAAAATTAGGACATAGTGGTTACACCCTCAACAACTCTGCCCTAAATGAAAAGCTTAGCATGAATTTTGTTCCAAACAATTTGCTAAGTGAAGAGTTAAGACAAAGAGAAAGAAACTTGAATAGCTACTCTAAAGCTAAAATTATGAGAATAAGGGGGGGGGGGAGTGAACATCGAGGAAAAGGAAGTTGTGGAAAGTTGCAAGGAAGATCCAAGTCTTACACTAAAGGTTTGACTTGTTTTTACTATGGCAAATATGGTCACAAGAAGTCAAAATACAGATTGTTGAAGACAAAACATAATGTTGGAAGAATCCATCTTGATCAAATAGAACCCAAGAAGAAGATGGAAGAAAAAAAATACTATGGTTATGGCCTTAGATGATGAGAAAATATTTCTTATTGGTGAGGAAAATTATTTAAAGGTTGCATCTGATGATTGGATTTTGATAGCTAATTTTGGAGAATCCTTTCACGTTTTACCTCACAAAGGATTCTTCTCATTATATCAAAGAGGAGATTTTGGTATAGTGAATATGGGCAACCATGTCACAAGCTAGATTGTGGGCATAAAGGAAGTGAGTTTGATAACTAAGAATAGGAATAAGCTTGTGTAAGAAGAGGTAAAACATGCACCTTAGATGCGTCTAAACCTTATCTCAATAGGAAAGCTAGACAAATTCAAGATGATGAATTAATTTGGTTCCGATAAATGAAAACTCAACCAAAAAAGCATGATTATTGCTCATGGTAAGAAAGAAGACTCTTTGTATATTATGCAGGGTAAATATACAAAAAGAAGACAAATTTGCTCAAGATGCAAGCAAAGAGTTATGGCATAGATAGGTAGGTGTCATAAGTGAGAAAGGATTGGATATCCACACAAAAGTCCACCTTTCAAGCATAAAAAATTATAGAATGAAAGAAGAAGAATAAAAAATCAAATTTTGGATCTTGTTCGCGTAAATGTTTGCTTAATATTTGAAAGGTCCTTTGGTGGTGTCCAATACTTTGTTACCCTTATTGATAACCACTTCAGAAAGTTGTGGCTATATACGTTAAAGAGTAAAGACTAAGTTCTTCAAGTTTTCAAGGAGTTCAATGTGTCAATGGAATGAGCAACTGGTAGAAAGTTGAAATACTTGAGAATTGATAATGGTGAAAAGTACAAAGGCCCATTTAAGCATTGTTGAAGACTCGTGGAATGTGACATGAAAAGGTACCCTAAAGACACCTCAGATGAATGGTGTATCCGAGAGATTTAATAGAACCATTATTTAGAAAATTAGAAGCATGCTTTCTCATACAAAACTTCCCAAGTCCTTCTAAGGAAAGGCAATGATAACTGTAATTGATTTAATCAACCTATTGCCTTCAAGACTTGTAAATGGAGAGATACTAGATGAAGTATAGTATAAAAAGAAAGCCTCTTATGGTTACTCGAGAGTCTTCAAATGTAACACCTTTGTTCACATTTCAAAATATGATAAAGCAAAGCTTATCCTAACGTGAAGGGGTATGTAACATCTCGGTTATTTTCCTAATCTATGTTTTAAGTGTTTGAAAATAATTACAAGATTAAATTTAATTTAATTTAATGAAAATTGTAATAAATGAACATTTAGTGATTTTTTGCTTTATGTGTGAGTTTTAGTAGAAGATTTTACCTAAATCAGGACTGTCTTGTGAACTGACAGTGAAGGAGTACACTATAAAAATACGTAAAACTATCAAAAGTCTTGTGAATTTATTCATGTTTAGTCAATTCTAATCATAATTAAATTTCTGTGTAAGTTGTATTGTTGCTCGGGTACCGTTGATTAGAATAGTAGTATTTTGATCTAGTTCCTTATAGTGTTCAAGTTTAGGATTTCTGGGAATTGAGAAATTTTCTTTGAGCCAATCCTTTTTATTCTTAAATATTTCTTATTATTTTAGAGAGTCACTTATTTGTAGAATTTTGAGTTATTTTGGACCCCAAAGGAATTATGAGGTATTTTGAAGAGTTTAAATAGTGGTTGGGGGGCTATTAGCAAAAACCTACTCATTTTCCTTTTCCTTTCATACAGCCATCGAACACTTCCTCCCCTATGCATCTTGTAACACCCTTAAGGAGTATTACCTTTTGTCTACTTATATTGCTAAAACATGCAAGTTTAAAATATAAGAATATCAGATAAACTAAGTAGAAACTAAAATTTGAACTTCAATAACATAGACATGCTTAAAACGACTATTACAAATCTCTTGGCACTTAGGTGCCGTACAACTCATACTCAAAAGAAACATAAACTATAAACTACATCCCATATACTAGGAGGTCAAACTATAAACTCCTCCTCTAGTAGTGACTCCAAGCTCCATGCTCCAAGTTACTTCCAAGAGGACTTCACTAGCTCAACCTGTAAAAACATGAAAACTTAAAAGAATGAGACATAATGTCTCAGTGAGTGCTCTAAGAATTCTAGGCTGACCCTCTATTCTAGAGATCCTTTTCTTATACTTTCATGGTTTTACCTCTTACAAAAACCCTCAGTCCTTTACCTCTTTAGTTCTTATTCTCATAAATTATGCCCAACTTAGGGCTTGCCAATCTTTAGTAAGCCTGGGTCCCAAGTCTTTTGACCCATATTTTTCCTCACACTAGGCAATTGTCTCCCTGTCGTTTTGATGAGAACTTCACACTGTTGTTTTTTTTCTCTAGACATTTTACTTCCAATGACACTAAGTGAGGACTTGCCTTTCCTTTCCTTACCTTTCTCTTTTCTCGCCCTTTTAGGACTTATGCATAAACTTTCTTGGGGGTAAACCCCTTGCGTACCCATTGGGTAGCAGCTTTCATAAACTACGTCTTCACTAAGCACATACATTCCCTAGTTTAGGCTTAACTCGACTCACCTATGACTAGGCATATACATTATCATATACCTCACAGGGCAACATACATGCCTCACATAGACATTCACATCATTCATATCATAGTTCTGTTTCTATTCTGTCTGGTTCTCTTTATCTTTATTATTAAGTTTTACTTGTCTATCGTCTTTTCTCTTAGTTGAGTTCTAGCCATCAAAAGGTGTCTCTCTTGTTCGACCTCTACTACCACTGGTCCAAGTGGCTAAACCACTTCCGTTATCGAAGTAGTTTCCTCAACATTCTTCCCTTATTGAAGAATGACTATGTCCTTCTCTTATCAAAGGACCCATCCTTCCTTTATTGAAGGATGTTGTTCTTCCCCTAGCATTTGAAGGATGATAGTCCCTTCTCATGAAGCAAGGCGCCTCCTAGCCTTTTTCCTTTTACAACTCATCTTAGAGTTGCATAACACCTCATCTCTCCTTAGTAACCTCGGAATCCTTACTATGGTTTGCACACCATAGTGCGTCGAGCGTGCAACTTAGACATAACTGATACTAAGGAGGTTCGTGTTACTAAGGAGGTATTTTCCTTTAAAGCGTAGATTTCCTTTAAAAACATCTTTTTTTGAAAACACATGCTTTTCTTAAAAACATATTCCTTTCTTAAAACCTTTTTTTTCATAAAAAATCCATTCTTAAACTTAAGGGAAAATCTCCACCTTTGCTAAGGAGGCATAGTCAGGTCTCTTAAATATCTTAGGTAGCTTCTTAAGTAAAGTTTATCATTACCTACATACAATCCTAGGCAGATGCAACAATCACATGAATGCAGTATACTACAACTACTCAAGCAATCATCATCAAATATTGCAACACAACGTAACAACCAATGACAAACATACAAGAACAAGCAAGTAACCACACTCAGCCTATGCTTAAGACTAGTACAACAACTTGCTATTCTCAAAGAGTCCCGCTCAGAGAACCTATACGAGACTTCCAGACCTATTTCTAGATGTTCTCTCATTAAGCTAAAAACCTAATTTTCGCTCAGCTTGCATTTGGTTCGCTCAACTAAAAACCTAATTTTCGCTCAATTAGCATTTTGCTCACTCAACTAGAGCAGCGACTCTACAAATTGCAATTTTCGCAAAATTTGATCTGCTTAAGGCCATCAATGGCCACCTAAGTACTTCCAAGCACCAAAATCAGTCCTAAAACACTTCTACTTCATTTCTAATTGATTAATCTATCCAATAAACCCCTTAATCATGCATAATCATAAAAAATCCATAAAAATCCAAACTAAGGGTTCAAGGGGAAAAAAGGATACAATCAACAACCAAAGGGGGTAGGGGAGGACAAAAAGGAAGTGCTCACCTCGGGGATGCATGAAGATGAGCTCCGAGGCTTGGGAATCTCTACTCTTCTTCCCTTCTTCCTTTTCCTTCTTTCGTTCTTCTTCTTCTCATCCTTCTTTCTTATTTGTCTTTTTTTTTTCTCTTTCTCTCTCTAACTTTCCTTCCCTTTCATATATAAGTCATGTGTCTATGTGTGGCCTTGGCCTACCTTGGGCCTCAATTTTCCAACAAGATCCCGTTATCCTGTTCTTGTAAAATCTTAACATAAGGGCAACTACTATTATTGCCTATGAGCAATCTTAACCATAAATATATTCTTATTTCTAGTGCCCAAAATTGGGGATGATACATTTCTTTATTTTCACTTCTCTCAAAGCAAAGGAAAAACTCTCATTCTCTCCAAGCTCCATTTGGTTTAAGTTTAGGTTATTCTCAAGACTAAGCTCTTATTCCCTTCTTGGAGCCTTAGTTGGTGAGTTCTTTTTCAAACTTCCCACCTTCTCTTCATCACTTTGAGCTGACCCACAATGGGTTTTGTTGTAAAATCTAATTTTGGATTGTGTAGAGGAAATGATTTTTGTTAGGTTGTGTTGTGGTGTTGTTGTAGTGGGAAAAACTACTTCTTTGGCTTAAGAACTCTCTCTTATCTTCCCTCCCTGAAAGTGTTAACCTTGTAGACTACTTTGAGGTAAGGAAAGCTCACCCCTTTTCTTGTTTTCTGATGGATTTGTGATGTGAGAATGAATATTGATGATGGATTGGTGGTTTGTGGATTTGCTGTCATGTATGGGTATTGGTGGTTTGATTTGGAAATGTTTAAATCTTGATGTGGGTGTGTTGTTTCAATGTAGTGTGTAACACCCCTACTTTTACTTACTAATATGTTTTTCTAATTGTTCTATATTTATCTTTGGAGAATCAGATAGGAATCTCAGAAATCTGATCTCCACAGTTACGTTCATATTAGTGAATACTAGTTAGTTTAGATTTTTAATAATTTTTTCAAAACAAAGCCCAATAAAGGATAAAATGACCATTTTGTCCTTAGAAGGCCAAATAATTGAGAAAATGGATGAAAAATAGTTAAAAGTGTCTAAAATTTATTTTTAAGTCATCAATATACTTAGAATAATTAATAATATTTTTAGAAATTTTTGAAAATTTTTTGAGATAACTTTTATGAAATGACCAAAATACTTTTAGTTGACTACAAGTTTCAATTAGAACTTTTTTACCTCAAAATATTTTGAAAAATTTATACTAAGTATATTTTAATTATAGAAATTTTATTTTGAAGGAAAAGTAGTGAAAAATCCCAAAATGAGATATATTTAGCAAAAACTTGATTTATTAGCTAAATAATTAACTTTTAGTAAAATAATTATTATAAATAATATATAAACGGGAAGATTCTAAAAAAAATTGTAAGACTCACAAAAATATATGTGAGGATATGGTATAGATGGATTTTTCCAAAACTAACCCAAAAACCCAATCTAATTTTATTACAATAAATCAATATGTGGGAAAAAAATGACACTTAAAAATGATATTTTAATAATTTTAGTACAAAAATTAAATCCTAAAATGGCCTATTTTTAACCTATAAGTACCACCATTCTTCCTTTGCTGAGCTATTGCAATCGAACCTCTTCTTCTTCTCCCTCTCTTAAAATTTTTTTTACACCTTAAAACTACCATTAGTTAGCATTTTAAGACCAAAAAAATTAGGAGTTTTAGTGACTACTACCACAAAGCTTCACAACCTCCTCTCCAAGCTTCTACCTAAGGTAAAGGAGGGAGTGGGGATAAGCTTCATTTTTTGTTGTTGGATTTCCCCTAATCCTTATTATTATTACGTTTATTCTATTGTTAATCTTTGATTTATTTACTTTTATTGCCTTGTTATTTTCTTTTATTGACTTGTTATTTATTTATGTTGCTTTAAATTTTTATTATGATGCTAATCCTTATTTTACATTTCCTTATTGTCATTTATGTTTGAATTTAGTCATTTCTCTTGTTGTTACTCTATTTAAATTTCATTTAGTTTTATTGTTCTATTTGCTTGTTATTTATTTTCAACGCCCTATCTAATTGCTCTATTTAATTGTCAGTTACTTTTATTGTTTATTTAGTTCCTTGTCATTTATTTTATTATGATGTTTTAAATATGTTTAAAATAATTTAATTACTTCGTTATGCCGTTTAAAATAATTTAATTACTTTCTTATGCCTTAATATTATGAATGATTAATTATTCTAAACAATTAACATAGTTAAATTCTATTTTAATTCACTATACCTATTATTCTATTTTTTTTTTATAGTTTTGTTGTTATTAAATTCATTTATTTTCTTGTCATATACTTATACTTCATTATATGCTTTAATATTATGAATGATCAATTATTACTATAACTCAAATGGTTAAGATAATTAAAAATCTATTTATTTTACTGCAGTTTAATTATTCTATTTTTATTTATGTACGTATTTAATGGTTAGTTTATGGTTATTAATTAATTGGTAAACACAAATTAATTGGTTAATATATAAAATGAAATTGTGGATGATTTATGGTTGTAATAGGCTTCGGCCCACTCTTAACTAAAGGAAAGAAAGACGGTTTTTTTAGCTTGATTTAAATGATGAAAAAAAAATAATTAACTAAATGATGGCTGAGTGAAGAAATAAATTAAAATTAAAAGGAAAAAATAATTTATTTATTTATTTAGGTCATAGAGCTCTCGGCCCTCTTTTTGTTTAACACCAAAAGATTTTTTTTTCTTACCAAAGATATCTACTAATTTATTAAACAACTACAATCAAATTAGTGAGTGAATTTGACTTAAAATAAAAACAATAGAACAAGGCCTAGGGTAGAAGGGCAATCCGACCCTTAGGACTTAGTAAGAATGTAGGAGAAATTCTTTTAGATTAATTTATAATTTTTTTTATGAATTGGCTAAAGTGGTAAAAATAAACAAAGATTGAGAAAACAAGTTCATGTTTGTTGTTCTTAAAAATGGGCTTTCGGCCTGTTTATAAAAATTATGAAATAATTTTTTTATGGACTTTAATTATTTTGGAAATTTATAGTTAGTGTAAGAAAAAGTTAAGTTTTTGTAAAGACATAAATTAGTATATTGACAATAAATATTTTTCCAAATTAAATAATTTTTTTAGCAAAAAGGAAAATATTGAAGTCTTGATTTTCTAAGATAAATGTATCAATTTGTAGTAAAAAGAAATAACAAAGAAAATTTCTAAGTATGCTATGTGGTTGCAGCATAGTCTGACTTTCCACATTAGAAAGGAATATTTCTCAACTTAAACTTATTACTTCATTCTAGCTATGTTTATGGTTTGGAAACTTTACTTTTAAAATAATCTAATATGAAAAATTAGAAAAGAAGAAGGATAAATAAATAAATAAAATTAAGAAATTACACTTAAAAATATGTATGTATAAGTTTGAATTATGTATGCAAATTTTGAATGTCAAAACTTTTACTATACTTGTTGCATTTTGTGAATCATTTATAAATTATTATAAATGTAATTGATGAATGTATCCCTATAAAGAATGATTTTGAACTCTGTTGGATTATCCAAAGGGTATATCTTGAAACTTAGAAAACAAGGTCATAGGAAACCCTAATTGAGTTAAGACCATGCTGAGAAGTGTGAATGCCTGTGCCTGTGAGATGAAAAACAGGGACAATTGTTTAGGTCTTGAGGGTAAAGGTACTAAGTTGTGAACATTCCAATGGCCAGGTTAGCGCCTTGAGCTAGGATAAATCACGTAAACCAACCTGGTAACCCTAACATCTGCTCAACATCACCAAGATTGGTGAAGTGTATGTCCCTGATGGACATGAGGCCCTTTCCTCGAGGATGATGATTATGACATGGATGTTTGTATCTTGTGAAGGATTATACAAACCCCAATAACTTCCCAGTGATTCTTAATGATTAAGGTGAATCATCAAAGATAAGTATGGAACCATACGTCTAGTAAAGGTTTGTGATTGAGTCGTGATGATGTAGGTCAGACCTTCGGTTTCCTTGTGTTTAATAGTTTGATAATTGTGTGTATTAAACAAAAGGGCTGGATCCAAGAAGGGGGGTGAATTGGATCTTTCAAAATTTTCAAGAATCCCCAATTTCTTTTCAATTATGAATAACTAGATTTTTCAAAAACTTTGAATCTTATTGATTTAGTTATACAAATGAAATAGAGTTGGATCAATTTATCTTGAACTTTTCTATGCAAAGATCTTTATGATTTTAAATGCAAGTAATCAAGATACAATATGCTAGCAAGAAAGTAGAGAAAAGAGAGAGAGGAAACAAGATTTATATTGGTTCGATCACTACCACTGTGATCTACATCCAGTTTCCAATCAAACCGATTGGTGTTATCACTAAGTAATTCAAATGTTTCCAAACACTATGCACAACCCAATAATTACTACCAAACAAACCACACAATCAAGTTTCTTGAACCCTATCAAGAAAAACTTGAAACCTTTCTTGTGGAACCCTACCACAAGGAAGATAAGAGAGACACCCTCTCAAGAACGAAAATCAATTTAGAAGAAGGTTAGATATCACCTTGGTTTGTGATAGATGGGAAACAATGAAGAACCAATCAACTTTACCCAAGTAAAGACTTTTCTTTATCCTCAAGATTGATCCATGATGAGCTCTTTGATCTTTGATCTAAAACTTGTAGTGGAGTAGAAAAATAATATGAATTCTCTCTAGAAAAGCTCTCTCTCAAATTTAGAAAAGTGAAGTTGTAGAGGTGTTATGAAGTTTTATTGAAAGACTCACTAAGGTTCCCTTTATATAGAGAGTCACGGAAATAACTAGTTATTTAAACTTGTAATCAGTTATTTTGTTATTTGAAATCTGGAAAATGAACTTTGAATGGGTTTAACTAGTTATTTCTATTTATAACTAGTTAAAACATAGGCCATTCGAATTTGCCTTTACTGGAATAACTGGTTACATAACTTTGTAACTAGTTATTTTCATATAGGACAAAACAGCTTTATATTATGTAACTAGTTACAGAATTATGTAATTGGTTACTGCTGAAATAACTGATTACATAATGTTGTAACTAGTTAAAACAGAAAACATATAACTGATTACATATTGATTTAACTAGTTAAAACAGTGTATATTTTCACTATTTACATGAAATTAAACGATCTTAATCGATTACAAAGCTAACTTAACCGATTAAGTGGTTCTTTAATATAGGATTGAATTGTTCTAAGGTTTTAATACTATGGCTTTTACTTCTTATCAATTTAAAAGTTAGTTTTATCCAATTTTAGACTTATAGAAAATATATTTCCACTTTGTTAACTTTTTAAGTCTTAAATCCTGAGCTCATTACCATCAAACCATCAAGGATAAAGATAAATCATGCAAGACCACAAACACACATACATACATAAACACACATTACAACTTTGCACTCATCAAGAGGCTAAATCATCAAAACTATATTAATTTTCCTTAGGGCAAGAGTAATCTTCTTCTTGCTTCTTCAATCTCCCCCTTTTTGATGATGACAACCACTTGATAACTTCTATGTCTTGGTGTGTCCAAGTTGTCTTCATGATTAAATTCCTGCATTTTTGCAAAACATACCCTTCTCCCCCTTTGGCCATCATCAAAAATATAAAACCAAAATGAAGTATCGAAAGCCAAAAAGAAATAAGAAGGATAGCAATTGCAGCAAATACTATTGTTAAAGTAGATCATAGAAACACATTAAAACATGATACCATTTTAAGAAAAAGCAAATAATAAGGATAAGCATAAGAACAAACATAAAATAAGACACATTACAATCCAACACAGATGCAAATTTAATCAAACATAGCTTCAAGCAGAATTATTTTTAATCTTGTTTTGGGAACCCCATGGCAACAAATCTATCTTCAAAATCGTCCAAGCGCATGTGAAGAGACTCAAATTGTTCCCTGTTATACTCTTGTGTAGCATGATGAAGTTCAAGAAGACCATCCAGTTTTGAGAACACTAAGGTCTCGAACTGAGAAAATGGCTTCAATTCAGGACTTTCAGGTGCTTGTTCTTGATTCTCTTCATGGATCTGGATGGCTGAGGCATCCTTATAGATCCAAAAATCTCCGCTGGATTCAAGTCCCATCTTATGAAGAGCTGAATCATTTAATCTGTTGGAACTTCTCAAAATCTCAGAGGTTTCATTTTCCATATTAACATCATAATAATCAAGAATCCTTGACACAAAAACAGCATAGGGAAGAGGAAAGTCAGCTTTTCTTTTAACCTTCAACATGTGGTCACTAATGATCCCACACCAGTTAAGTGGTATTTGTTGCTTCAAAGCATGCAAGATCATTAGGTCTTCCTTGGTTAGTTGAGCGTGATTACTCCCCTTAGGTGTGAGCACCCATATTATAATAAAAGCTAGCAACCTGTCCTCTATCTTCATGCCACTAGTAGTAAAACGCAGTTTATTTCCAAGAGAATGAGTGAGGGTTTCCAAATATACCTAGGATTTATCAATGTTTTTGAAAGTGCTAGAGGAGAGCCTATTTCCTTCAGATCTCAGTCTAGCTACTACATACCAAATAGCTGGAGTTAGCGCAATATGCTTCCCTTTTACATAGGAAACAAGAACTCCATTTTCCATCTTAAGTGTGCAGAAGAAAACTTTGACCAAATCCATGTAATAGCTTCCTTCTAACTCAACAAATTTTTGCAGTTCTTGAGCTTGAAGGAGAGCTTGAAAATTGAACTTTTCTCCATGAAGCCAATCTAGAGAAAGAACTTTTGGAGGTATGATAAGTCTCCTTTGGTAAAAATGCTTGAAATTGTAAACATCTTCTTCATTGCTAAGCCACTGCTCTGCTCCAAAATTTCTAGGAGCCTCATCAATTTCGTTTTGAGCTTCAATTACTAGGCGTTTAGACCCATGGGTTTGCATTTTTCTTGGACGTTTGGAGAAAGTGCTAGAGGAAGCCATGGTGGTGTAATGGTATTTTGATGAAGAAAGATGCAAATTCTAGTGGTTTTTCAAGTTTCAAGCATGAACATGTTTATAGAATAACCAAGTAGCAAGAAAACAAACAATACATTCAGATATTGAAGAGCAAAGTTCATGTGAGATTCTAGGTGTAGGTTGTGTGTGAAGGTTAGTCAAAGATATTAAGAAACTTTGTGCAGAACTTTGAGTGATTCCTTGACTCTTGATTGAAGAAACAAACAAAGAAGAATCAAAATAATCAATTACAATGGTGCCATTTTCGTTTTTGGTACAGTAGCTGAAATAACTAGTTAAAGTTGCATATAATCAGTTAAAACAGTGAGCAAACCATGTGTAGTGATCAAAAACATAATTGGTTACAACTATATGTAACTAGATATATGTGACAACTTTTTATTTTGTCTTTTGAGTCATAAAAGCTGCATGAAATAACTGGTTACATATTTATGTAACTTGTTAAAACCGAATACATTGCAATTCGTTTTAATGAGCTGGGCATAAATAACTGATTACATGTTTATGTAATCAGTTATTCCAGCAAGCTTGCTACACGAAAATGAGAGCTGTGATAAAAATAACTAGTTACATAAAGTTGTAACAAGTTATTCCAGCAAGCTACATTCGAGAATAATGAGTTATTTAGTGCTGTAACTGCTTATTTGTGACAGCATACTGCACTTTAAAAAAAAATCTGCAGCAAATAACTAGTTACTAGGTGCTCTAATTGGTTAAAATAGTGAGCCATTTATATGTGTAAGTGAGATAGCTCCAAAATAACTAGTTATTGGCTTTATAATTGATTATTTGTAACAGCAAAGTGCACTTTTACACTAAAATATTGCAGCAATTTACTAGTTATTTATGCATTTAACTAGTTACATACAACTTGATATGAGTATTAATCACAAAGTAACTAATTGCAAGTTCAAGTAACCAATTAAATCTACTCTAAGCCACTTAGTCAAGGATCAAAATGCACAAATTAATCAATTAAAACACACTTTAATCAATTATTTACTTGTTAACTTCAAACTATAACATTTTTCTCTAACATTCATGCTTCTTTCTCATTCAAAAACTAAGAATCCACACACAAGAACACAATTTATGAACTTAGTTGTAAGTTTTATGCATTAAGGCTAATTTATGTATGATATCAATTTATGTATGAAACTTATCTAATAATTTCTAGTATGCATGTATATATCTAAGAATCAAACACATAAATTTCTTAAAACAATAGAAACTTTCACAAATACTCAAACAAATCTAGTATTTAAAAACACATACAAATGCACACATAAAAAGTTTTAAACATGAAATTAGAGTGACTAACTAACACTAGACTCATTTCTTATTAAGAAGAATCTTTCTCTAGGAAGAGGTTTAATGAATATATTTGCAAGTTGCCTATTTGTATCAACAAATTCGAATACACAATTCCCTTCTATGTCACAACCACACATCATTTTCTTTTCCTAGAAGACATTTAGTATGCAATGTAGATGCATTATCCAAATTTAACATGTAAATGTTTTCTATTCTATTTCCAATCAATTTAATTTCATTTGATGCATTTGCAGTTATCATACAATATTCTGAATTAAACACTACTTTAAAACCTTTGTCACACAATTGACTAATACTAAGCAAGTTGTGTTTTAGACCTTCAACATATAGCACATTTTCAATCAAGATGTTTGAAGGGTTTCCAATATTACCAACTCCAAGTATCTTTCTTTTGTTGTTATCACTATAAGTCACATATCCATCTTGTCTTGAGGAAAGATTTGAGAATTTAGTGACATCTCCACTCATGTGTCTTGAACAGCCACTATCTAAGTACCACATTGAATTCTGGGCTTTCAAGCACACCTACAAAACAAGATTAAGATAAAATTTTTGGTCCCCAACTTTTATTGGGTCCTTGAATGTTAGTAGGAGTCTTAGTTCCTTTAGGAATCCACATGTACTTGCCACTAGGAATGCCAACATTTTTAATGTAACATGAAAATGCTATATGGCCTTTCCTACTACTATAAAAGTAGGTCACAAATGGATAGCTAATGGCCTTTCTAAAGCTGAAAAATTTCTTATAAGATTTTTGTTGAGTTTCAAAATTGTAACCAATTCCAGCTTTATCAAAGACACGCTTTTGTCTACCATGCAAGATATCCAAGTTTTCTTTTCCTTTTGTGAACTTTGCAAGAGTCTCCTTGAGATACTCATTTTCAGTTTTAAGACTAATGCATATTTCACAATCTAAGACTTTAAGAGAGGATGAAGATGCACAATTATATGCAGAGTTTTTGTAAATCATTTCCATGGTTTCATGCTCTAATTTGAGATCATCCAACTCTTTTTGCAACTTAGCTAACTGTGATTCATATAGCTTAATTTTGCTTTTAAGCCTATTATTTGAAATTCCTAACTTTTGAGCCTCTTCATGCATCTCTAAGAATGCTTCATGCAATTGATCATAGCTAGAGGAGGTTTCAAAATCAGAATCACTTACAGCGCTTTGCTCATCATAGCTTGCCATTAGACACAAATTTGTTTCTTCATCCGCTTCGGATTCACTTGAAAAGCTCATGTCATTTTCATCTCATGCAATGTAGGCTCTTCTAGCTTTGCTTGGTTTCTTAGGCTTTTTCTCTCCCCCTTGATGTTTCTTTAAGTAAGTTGGACAGTACGCTTTGATGTGTCCTTGTCCTCCACATTCAAAGCAAGTATAATTTGAGGGAGTTGCCTCATTCTTCTTGGTGACTTTGTTGAATACAAGGTTTCCTTTTTTACTCTTCTTTTTCTTCATGAATTTGCTGAATTTCTTTACCAATGGAGTCAAATTCTCATTGTCTGAATCATCCGAGCTTGAGCTATTACACTTTTCATCTTCTTCTTTTAATAAGGAAGCCTTGAGTGTTATGCATTTCTTCTTCTTGTCAGTTTCTTCTTCATGAGCCAGGCGATGAAGCTCAAGTTCATGCTCCCTAAGCTTTCCAAATAATGCAGCAAGTGTCAGGGTTGTAAGATCTTTGGATTCTGCAATTGCTGTCACCTTTGGTTGCCAAGATCGGTCGAGACATTTGAGTACTTTTACATTTAGCTCTTCCCTGTCAAATTGCTTACCAAGACCAGTTAAGTGATTAACAATATGTGTAAATCTTTTTTGACAATCAGAGATAGATTCACCATTATTCATGCAGAACATCTCATACTCTTGAACTAATGTATGCTTTCTAGCTCTTTTAACATCATTAGTTCCTTCATGAGTAACTTGCAAATCATCCCACATTTCTTTTGCAGTTGAACATTGAGATACTCTAAAGAACTCATCAAGAGTTAATGCAGAGGTTATTATGTTCTTTGCTTTTAAATTGTATTGAACTTTTCTCTTTTCTTCTTCAGTCCACTCAGTCCAATGCTTTATTACTTGTTCTCCTTTTTCCTCACGTTTAGGAACATATGGTCCATTTTCTACTGCATCCCATATAGCCACATCAATCGATTCAATAAAGATTTTCATGTGAACTTTCCAATAGGTATAGTTTTCACCATTGAAAATAAGGGGTCTATTAACTGAACCACCTTCACCGTAATGCACTTGATTTCCAGCCATTTAAAAAGAAATCTTGAAGTAACTCTCAAGAACCTTGCTCTTGATACCAATTGTTAAACAAAATGGCTGGATCCAAGAGAGGGGGTGAATTGGATCTTTCAAAATTTTCAAGAATCCCCAATTTCTTTTCAATTATGAATAACTAGATTTTTCAAAAACTTTGAATCTTATTGATTTAGTTATACAAATGAAATAGAATTGGATCAATTTATCTTGAACTTTTCTATGCAAAGATCTTTATGATTTTAAATGCAAGTAATCAAGATACAATATGCTAGCAAGAAAGTAGAGAAAAGAGAGAGAGGAAACAAAATTTATACTGGTTCGATCACTACCAATGTGATCTACATCCAGTTCCCAATCAAACCGATTGGTGTTATCACTAAGTAATTCAAATGTTTACAAACACTATGCACAACCCAATAATTACTACCAAACAAACCACACAATCAAGTTTCTTGAACCCTATCAAGAAAAACTTGAAACCTTTCTTGTGGAACCCTACCACAAGGAAGATAAGAGAGACACCCTCTCAAGAACGAAAATCAATTTAGAAGAAGGTTAGATATCACCTTGGTTTGTGATAGATGGGAAACAATGAAGAACCAATTAACTTTACCCAAGTAAAGACTTTTCTTTATCCTCAAGATTGATCCATGATGAGCTCTTTGATCTTTGATCTAAAACTTGTAGTGGAGTAGAAAAATAATATGAATTCTCTCTAGAAAAGCTCTCTCTCAAATTTAGAAAAGTGAAGTTGTAGAAGTGTTATGAAGTTTTATTGAAAGACTCACTAAGGTTCCCTTTATATAGAGAGTCACGGAAATAACTAGTTATTTAAACTTGTAATCAGTTATTTTGTTATTTGAAGTCTGGAAAATGAACTTTGAATGGGTTTAACTAGTTATTTCTATTTATAACTAGTTAAAACATAGGCCATTCGAATTTGCCTTTACTGGAATAACTGGTTACATAACTTTGTAACTAGTTATTTTCATATAGGACAAAACAGCTTTATATTATGTAACTAGTTACAGAATTATGTAATTGGTTACTGCTGAAATAACTGATTACATAATGTTGTAACTAGTTAAAACAGAAAACATGTAACTGATTACATATTGATTTAACTAGTTAAAACAGTGTATATTTTCACTGTTTACATGAAATTAAACGATCTTAATCGATTACAAAGCTAACTTAACCGATTAAGTGGTTCTTTAATATAGGATTGAATTGTTCTAAGGTTTTAATACTATGGCTTTTACTTCTTATCAATTTAAAAGTTAGTTTTATCCAATTTTAGACTTATAGAAAATATATTTCCACTTTGTTAACTTTTTAAGTCTTAAATCCTGAGCTCATTACCATCAAACCATCAAGGATAAAGATAAATCATGCAAGACCACAAACACACACACATACATAAACACACATTACAACTTTGCACTCATCAAGAGACTAAATCATCAAAACTATATTAATTTTCCTTGGGGCAAGAGTAATCTTCTTCTTGCTTCTTCAGTGTGTTTAAACCTATTAAGAAAATGATGAGGATTTGTAAAACCTCACTCCTTGCTTCTTTTCTTTTGTATTTATAAATGTGTACGGTGCGATGTCATATCTAGTAGTAGATAGAGGAAGAAGATGTCGATACTAAGGATAGAGAAGACACATAAGAAGACAATTCAAAGACATTCATTGCTGCTTAGTATAGACATATTTGTAGTTTACAATAGGTGAGAAAATTGTACAGTAATTGGTTGTGTCATTGTTCTGGTTTAGGGAAGGTCTTACTATATTTACAATGTAATTATAAATAGAATTTGCATACTGTGAATGTTTATTATCATAATAATAACAATGATGTATGTTTTCTACTATTACTAAGTATATGAATGTAAATATGATTCATGTTATTTTATCCCATTATTAATATATAGAAATATTGAAAACTTTTATTGAATTCTTGAAAGTTTCAAATTACAAGACCACAAAAGATTTTTTATTACAAGAGAACTCACTCGGGATTCTTCAAGCTCTATTTTGCTCTATAAAGGTGTTGAAATACCAAATTCTCCTATGTTTATTGTAAAGGGATAAAAAGTCTTGCCTAATCTAGTCTTTATCAATTTGGAAGGGTTGTTCTCTAATTAAGGTGTTTAAAACTTGGGAGGTTGCTAGAGAATGTTACGGGGATTATGATCTAGTCTCTTGATATACAAGTCTTGAAATTCTTGGGACATTATTATCTAATCCTCTTAAATATAGATTTATTGTAGATCCATCTATTGAATATCTTGATGATTGTCCTTTTATTATCATAGGACTTCCTTTTATCTATACTGATGAGGATCTATTTAATTTTAACCTAATATTGAGTCCTGCTTGGATTATTTCTCTAATAACTTCCTCATGGCTTAACCTTCTTGGAACTTGTATTGATGATTTTCTAAGGTTTGCTTCTACTAGTATTGTTTCATCTTCTGATAAAAATCTTAAGGCTCTAAAGTTATAATCTACTCTTGTTAATTTGTAATATATTCTATATATTATTTGTATTGTGCCTGCAACCTCATCTACTACATCATCTGGAATTTTTACATATAATTTTATTGCATCAACTATACATTCATTTTTTACATCCATTGCAAAATTGGGATAACAGTTAAAGAAAGCAGGTCCATCATGTAGATTGCTTTCAAGTATTGCAATTACAGAATCATTAAACTGTTTTAACCTAAAATCTTTTAATAGCATTAATATTGGACTATTTACTCCTAATCGGTAATTAGGTTTTGCAACCACCTGTATTAATCCTAGGTGGATAAAGTTGTATCCTTTTTAATATGTTCATCTAACATTTGTTGTTCTAAGATATTGATTATTTTATTGTTTCTAGTTCCCGAGTAACTGTATTCTAAAATATGTATTTCTTCTTGAGGCGATGAAAGCCAAGAACTGTGTTTTTTATAAACTTGACATTTATTGACTAAGGGTATTGACCAATTATGTAAATAGTTTTCTAATTTTGCTATCTTTAATTCCTATTGTTTTTCATCAGTTTTTGAAGAAGAAGGTTTATCTTGTTGCTTAATTATTACCATTACTTGTTTATTTTTGTTTTGTTCTCTTAAATCACCAAGTGTTCTTAACAAACTAGCCATTCTGATCTATATTTGGGTTTATGGGATGGGACCACATCTAATTCTTTATCTAGCTGACCAACGGTCTTACTACACTTCTAGTTTTATTGCCAGGACTACTAGACTTAGAAGTTGACCAACGTTTACACACCTTTCAATGCTACACTCCCCCAACTAGAAATCAAACTGACAAGAATATTGATAACAACTTAACAAAATAAGAGTATTGAGACAAACTAAAACAAATAGTATTGGAAACTAAACAAGGATAACCACGTATTAGTGCTCGAAGGCTCTGATACCATTTTCGGATAGCGGACAGGATCAATATTGAAACATATTGAAAATAATAACAATATAGAATACTTTTTTAAAGAAACAAAATAATTAAATCTTGTGGTTAAGTAAACAACTAGTTGGAAAACCACTAGTAATCAAATAATAAAGTCAGAATACCATCCTTTACAAGGAAAAATCATTCCGATATCTAAAGATTTAGAAATAGAAGCAACACCCTTTAAAGATACTATAGGAGAAGAGAAACCCGTAGACAAAAAAAGATATTAAAAAATACATCAACAACTAAACTATTCTAATATTATGTTAGAAATTATGTCAAAACAATTAACTAGAATAGAAAACCAAAGTAGTACAGATATACCCAGTAGTTCCAAAATAGTAACCCCTATAAAACCAATGTATAAACTAATAAATGTCTCGCAAAAAGAATTAGATACTTTAAAATTCAATAGCAAAGTAGAAAACATGATAGAAGATTTAAAAAGAAGTTTAGAAAAACTTAAATTAGATGATAAACCCTCAGTAAATACAATAGAACAAGATTTAACTCTAAATAAAATAAAAGCCTATCCAAAACTTAGAAATTATTACCCAAGATCTACCCCTGCAGATGTTCAATTTGAAGAAAGGGGAGATTTTATTCAAAATACCTTTACTGGCACTGATATAACAAAATGGAATATAGATGGTTTAAGTGGACAAGCAATACTAGATGTAACATGTCAAATGACTATGGCTGCAATAGTTTATAAAACAAAAGGAATATCCAATAGGTTAGCTGCACTATCCATAATACAAGGATTCACTAGTCAGTTAAAAGGCTGGTGGGATAACCTTTTAAGTGAAGAAGGTAGGAAGTTAATAATAAATAATATAAAACAAGAAACTCAAGAAAAAGATATTGTATCAACATTTATATATACAATAATTCAAAACATTGTAGGAGATCCAAATGTTTTTAAGGAAAGAGCCGCTAGTCAATTATCTAACCTTTACTATCCAACAATGTCTGATTATAGATGGTATAAAGATATATTTTTATCTAAAGTAACCCTTAGGGAAGATGGGTCCGCTAGATTTTGGAAAGAAAGATTTATAGCTGGCCTTCCAAAATTATTTTCAAAAAAAGTAAAAATAAATCTGCAAAACTTTATGGAAACCCAATAGTTTATGATAGTTTAACTTACAGCCAAATACACAATATCATAGTAAATACTGAAATACAAATATGTACAAACTTTAAGTTACAAGATAAAATGAGAAAAGAAAAATTAATTAACAAAAGAGAAGTAGGAACTTTTTGTCAACAATATGGAGTAGAGCCAATTAAAGCCCCTAGTACTCAACATAAGAAAAAGAATAAAATACAAAATACAGGATATAGAAAGCCTTACAAAAAGAAAAATAAGAAAAATTACTCTCAACAACCCCAAAAGCCTAAAAGAAAACCTAAATATAGGAAACTTCCTAAAAAAGACAATGCGTGCTGGAAATGCGGTCACATAGGTCATTATGCAAGCACCTGTAAAGTACAACAAAAATGAACGAATTAGAATTAGACGAGAAGCTCAAAGAAAGTCTAATCAATATTTTAATAAATTCTTATCCTAAAGACTCATCTTCTGAAAAAGAAGAATATGAAGGAGAAGTAATATATCAATTAGAAGAAACTTTAATAGAAAATGAACAAGACTCTAAAGAACATCGTTTAGGACCAGGATTATGTAGTTGTACAAACTGTAAAAGTATCAACACGTTAACTAGAGACCAAACTACCACATTAATTTCAATAATAGATAAATTGGAAGAATCTCCATTAAGAACCGAATTTATTCAACAATTAGGTAATTGTGTTAAAAAAGATGAAGAAGTTAGAAAAGAAGTCACTGGTATAGATATACAATAAATTTAAACAACCTAAAGAATAGGTAACAATAAAAGAATTGCAAAATAAAATTAAAGAATTAAAACAGGAAATACAGATTTTAAAACAAAATGATGCATTTCTAGAATATAGATTATTAGAACTAGAAGGAAAAGAAATATTGAAATCGTAAGAAAATCAAGAAAATATACAATTAGAAGCAGGTGAATCATCACAAAACTATCTTAACCTATTAAGTATAATAACTACTGGCATTGTGAACTCTAGTAGTAAAAGAAGAAACATTCAATATGATAGCTTTAATAGATTCAGCAACCAATATAAACTGTATTCAAGAAGGGTTAATACCTACTAAGTATTATGGAAAAACAATAAAAGGAGTAACAAGTGCAAATGGCTCAAAAATGAATATTCAAAATAAATTATCAAATGCAAAAATTTGTAAAAATAAAATATGTTACGATACTTCTTTTGTATTAGTCAAAAATATGAATGCTTCTTTGATATTAGGAGCACCATTTTTAACATTACTATATCATTTTCAAGTAACTGAACAAGGATTAGTAACCACAACATTAGGAAAAGAAGTCTGTTTTGATTTTATTAAACCACCAAGATCAAGAGAATTAAATCTATTAAAAGAATCTTCAATACACCAGATAAATTTGATATAAAGAAAAAGGAAACATATAAATTTATTAAACAAAGAAATTCAATATAAAAGAATAGAAGAACAACTTAAAAGTCCCAATATAGAAAAAATTATAAAGAATTTCAACAAAAAATAGAAACAGAAATCTGTGAGACAAATCTAATAGCATTCTGGGATAGAAAAAGTATGAGGTATCATTACCTTATATACAAGGATTTAATGAAAAAGATATTCCAACAAAAGCAAGACCTATACAAAAGAATCAACAATATTTAGAATATTGTAAAAAAGAAATAAAAGAATACTTAGAAAAGGATTAGACCTTCAAAATCACCATGGAGCTGTACAAGATTCTATGTTTTGAATGCTTCAAAACTAGAAAGAGGAGCTCGAATGTTAGTAATAAATTATAAACCTCTCAATAAAGTATTAAAGTGGATTAGATACCCCTTACCAAACAAAACAGATCTAATTAAAAGGTTACATGAAGCAACAATATTCTCTAAATTTGATATAAAGTCAGGTTACTATCAAATTTTGGTGGCAGAGGAAGATATATACAAAACTATTTTTGTAGTTCCCTTTGGACACTTTGAATGGAATGTAATGCCACAAGGATTAAAAAACACTACTAGTGAGTTTCAAAACATAATGAATGATATATTTTATCAATACATGAATTTTTCAATAGTATATCTTGATGATGTTTTAATATTTTCAAAAGAAATAAATCAACACATACAACACTTGAACAAATACATATATATGTAGGGGTATATATATATATATATATATATATATACTACTAGTAATAAATAAATAATAGTCTTTTATGTTGTTTTCATGAGTGCTCTGCATAATATCATACATTTTTCTATTTTAAGATATAATAATGGGTCAGAGTTTTATAAAAAAGAAAAGGGGGACCATTAAGACCCAATAAGGTCATTAAGGCCTAATAAGGGTTTTCACCCTTATAAAACACCACACATACTCATTTTTCACACATAAAAGAGAAAGAAGAAAGAGAATGAGAGAAAAGAAAGAGAAAGAGAAGGAACCAGCGACATCCATACATCCAATCACTTTTGGAAATTAGTTATGAGTGCTTCTTGTCCATCTTCCTTCCTTCACCTCATTGATCTAGAGTTATGGTGGATGGATTAATGGGTATAGGGTTCTTGAACCCTATTGTAGAACTTTGGGGGTTTTGGGGTGATTTACATGATTCATGAATTGTTTTGATGACTATATAAGATGTCAAAGCATTTATGAATCCATTATGTTGAATTGAGATGGTTATATGGCTATTAATGGTCAAGAAATTGCACATTTTTAATCCTTGTACATAGTTTGCGTCGAGGTTGTCATTGAGCAATGATATTTTTGCACTAAGCGCTAAACCCCTAGAACAAAATGTTAGTTTTATTACATGTTTTTAGCATATGTTCATCGATTTCAATATAATAAATGATGTTATGAGAATATATTTTTCGTAATGTCATGTACGAAAAGTCTCCTTTGGGTTTAAAAGAGTAAGAGACTCTTTAGATACTAAAGGTTGGACAAAAGTTTTAATTGAAGAAGCCCTTCGAATTGGAGGGGGATATAAATACAAGGTCATAATATATTTCAGTTGTAATTAAAAAAAAGGATGCATAAGACTAAGGTGTCCTCTTTGGGTGAATGGGCAGGTTCCGTCACTTCCTATTCTCCAAAGGTTAGTCGCTAAACCCCTCGGACTGGAGGGGTATATAAATACAAGGTCACTGCATAAGAACAAGGGGGACGCTCCTTGAAAGTTTAATGTATGTATTCTTGAGTTCCATTAACTGTATTACATATATTTTACCACTCATTGAGACATTAGCTACAACTTGACCTTCAAGACATCATGTGTTTGAGATTGATGTACTGAGAGGACATAGTTTATTTATTTTTGTAAAAATAATGACGTAGGAATAGAATATTTTTTGTAATTGTCCTTTAAATATGAAGATTTTTTCTTTTTGACACATGTAAATATGTTACTTAAGGACTATTTGGACTTTGTACAGTGAATGTACTAAGTAATGACATCACTTAATGTCATATTCTTATACTTAGTTATTGATATTATACGTACTCTGATTATTAAAATGTATATATCAAGGTATTACTATTAGGGTGTTACATTTTGGTATTAGAGCATATCAATCCTTTGGACTGTGGATAATGTATGCTAGTTTGAGTAGTTCTTTGGTCTTATTTGTTCTTGTCATGAATTCTGTCTTACTTGATTACGATGTATTGAGCCTAATTAACTCAATATATGGTGTAGTGTAAGCAGAGAAAATGGCAAGAAGAGGGAGACCATCCAGGAATCCACGTACTCCCGAGATAGTAGCCATGGAAATGATGGCTAATGTTATAAGAGAACAAACTGCTACAACCAACAACCTTATCAATCAAGTGTTAAGGGGATCTTTAGGAGGTTCCATTGATAATCCTAACACTGGAATTGGAGTCCAAATTATGGGATTCTCTGAGTTTCGTAAGAACCTTCCTTCATCTTTCAAATAGGAATATGACACCTCAGCTGCAGAATCTTGGCTCTGTGAAATGGAGAAGGTCTTTCGAGCGGTGCCATGCGTGGAGGAACAGAAGGTTACTTATGCTACGTTCATGCTGTAAGACAAGGCGAAAAAGTGGTGGAGAGGAGCCAGAGAAAGATTGGTGAACTTGGAAACTATTATCGTTTGGGAAATTTTCAAGGTTATCTTTTTGGAGAAATACTTTCCCCAAAGTATCCGAAATTAGATGGAGGCAAAGTTCCTTCAATTACAGCAAGGCGTCATGACGATAGGCCGGTAGATGACCAAATTTGAAGAATTGGCCAGATTCTCTCAATATCTCCAGCATCAACCTACTAAAGCCTGAAAGTCAATCAAGTTCGAACAGGGTTTGAAACCAGAGATTCAGAATGTGGTTAGGGCTTTGGAGATTAGGGACTAATCCACTCTAGTTAACAAATGCCTAATTGTGGAGAAGAATTTAAGCAAGTTAGAGATTGAACGATAACAAAACTTCAAGAGGAAGAAGGAAGTTGAAAAATTTGTTCCCAATGAAAGGTTTAAGAGGGGAGGTTTCAAAGGGAAGAAAGGAGTGAACCCTGGAAACCCCAGGATGGGAGGTTGTTTGAAATGCTAGAAGTCACACAATGGAGTATGTTTGTTTGGCCAAAATGTCTGTTACGATTACCAACAACCAAGACACTACATTAGTGATTGCCTACAACTAAAGAAAGGAGGAGTCTCTGACCAAACACCCCAAGCCAAAGGAAGGGTCTACATCCTGAATAGTGACAAAGCAAAAGAGGTTCACAATTTGATCCAAAGTATCTACTTCTTAAACAAAGAACCCTTGAATGTTTTGTATGACTCGGGGGCAACCCATTCTTTTATTTCTTATAATTGTGCTTGTCGTTTAAAACTGTCTATTACATCTATGCCTGTTTTGTTGAGTGTAACTACTCTTGTTAAAGATTCCATCACTACTTTAGTATCTGTGTAGACTATTCCTTTGTCATTCAAGATGGACTTTTTCTTGTAAATTTAATTTGTTTACCTTTAATTAGATTAGATGTTATTCTTGGAATGGATTGGCTTTCTACCAACCAAGTCATCTTAAATTGTTTTGACTGTTCTATAGAATTCTCTTTCGATGTTTCTTTTAAACCAAAGTCAAATCCTCTTCTTTTCTCTAGTGTATCACAAATCTTCCAAAGCATAGTGGAAAGGGGTCAAACTTTTCTTTTATTACTTTCCTTAAAAGCTAATGTTAATTAGAACTTACATCTATCCCAATCGTTAGAGAATTTAAGGATGTATTTCTTGATAAGGTTACCACCCTACCTCCAAAAAGGGAAGTTGAGTTCTCCATAGAGTTGATTCCAAGAGTAGGAACAATTTCCATAGCACCTTATAGAATGTCCTCTCTAGAACTCAATGAATTGAAAAGCCAATTAAAATACCTAATATCACATCAATTCATTTGGCCTAGTGTTTTTCCTTAGGGAGTACCTGTCCTTTTGGTGATGGAGTAACAGATTGTGTGTAGACAATAGACAACTTAACTGAGTGACAATTAAGAACAAATACCCACTCCCTAGGATAGATAACTTGTTGGATCAACTTAGAGGGGCCACGGTTTTCTCTAATATTGACCTTAGGTCAGATACCACCAAATTAGGATTAACCCAAAAGATATTTCTAAAACAGCTTTTTGAACCCGTTATAGACACTATGAGTATTTGGTTATACCGTTTGGCCTAACCAATGCTCCAGCAGTGTTCATGGATTACATGAATAGGATCTTTAGGCCTTTCCTAGATAAATTTGTGGTAATGTTTATAGATGACATATTAGTATATTCCTGTACTTTAGAGGAGTATAAGGAACATCTTAGGACTATTTTGCAAGTCCTTGGGAGAAAAGGTTGTTTACAAAACCTGAAAGGTGTGAGTTTTGCTTGAGAGAGTTGAACTTTATAGGGCATGTGATATCTTAGGAATGAGTGGTTGTTGATCCCAGTAAGGTTGAAGCAGTATTGAGTTTGGAGAGACCAAAGACCATAACCGAAATTAAAAGTTTCTTAGGATTAACATGTTATTATAGGAGGTTTATCAAGGGGTTTTCTCAACTAGCTTTACCTTTGACTAGATTAACAAGAAAGGGACAACTATTTGTGTGGGACGATAAATGTGAGAAGAGTTTTTAGGAACTTAAAGAAAGGTTAACTTCCACCCCAGTGTTAGTTATCCTTGACCCTTTAGGGAATTTTGAGGTGTACAGTGAAGCCTTAAATAAAGGATTAAGATGTGTCTTGAAACAGGATAGAAAGGTAGTAGCTTATGCCTCTAAATAGTTACAACCCATAAGGAGAATTATCCTACTCATGACCTTGAACTAGCAACTGTAGTTTTGCTCTCAAACTGTGGAGACACTATTTATATGGTGTTTAGTTTGTAGTGTACAGTGACCATAAGAGCTTAAGGTATCTATTTGATCAAAAAGAGCTTAATATGAGACAGAGGCAGTGGATGGAGTTCCTAAAGGACTATGACTTTAAATTGAAGTACCATTCAGGCAAAGCCAATGTGGTAGCTAATGCCCTGAGTAGGAAATCTCTACATATGTCTTCTATGATGGTGCATGAAATGTAGTTGGTAGAAGAATTTAGGAATCTCAGTCTAGAGGTGACCTTACATGAGCACATCATGGTATTACATAGGATCAATGTTTCTTGTGAGTTGAGAGATCAGATTAGAAAAGCTCAAAAAGGAGATGTAGAACTGCAAGCTTAGAGAAATCATCTTGGATTCTCTGAAGCTGAAGATGGGACCATTCTTTTTCAAGGAAGAGTGTGTGTCCCTAAAGATGGTAGATTAAAAGATAAAATTCTGAGAGAAGCCCATAGAAGTGGATTCTCGGTTCATCATGGAACTACTAAGATGTACCAAAATCTCAAGAGGATGTTTTGGTGGTCAGGTGTGAAGAGGGACATAGCTGAATTTGTGGCCAAATGTTTAGTTTTTCGACAAGTTAAGATTGAACATCAAAGACCGTCTGGCTTGTTACAACCTATAAAAATCCCAAAATGGAAGTGGGAGAGTGTTTCCATGGATTTTGTGATGGGTTTAACTAGAACCCAAGTGGGGTATGATACTATTTGGGTGATAATGGATATACTCACTAAGTCTACTCACTTTTTACCCACTAGGGCCACTTTCTCATTGGAAAAATTGGCCAAACTTTATCTTCAAGAGATAGTGAGATTGCATGGTATACCTATTAACATAGTTTTAGACAGAGATCCTAGGTTTACCTCCAGGTTCTGGAAGGCACTCCACCAAGCCTTAGGTACTAAATTGAGTTTTAGTACCACTTACCACCCTTAGCCAGATGGTCAAAGTGAGAGGACTATACAAACCTTAGAGGATATGCTTAGGGCTTGTGTTTTAGAGGAACAGGGTAGTTGGGATAAATATTTATCTTTAATAGAGTTTTCTTACAACAATAGTTTTCACTCTAGTATTGGTATGGCACCCTATAAAGCATTTTAATGGGCGAAAATGTATAATACCTTTATGCTGGTATGAGGTAGGTGAAAGAAGCTTTTTTGGGCCAGACCTAGTTCAGGAAACCACTTAAAAGATCCAAATGATTGAGGAAAAGTTGCAAGTAGCTCAAAGTAGACAAAAGAGTTATGTTGATCAAAGAAGAAAACCTTTAGAATTTAAGGAAGGTGACCATATTTTTGCAACCTATTAAGACAAAGGATGAATTTATGACCCTTATTTTATTTTGATAATAACAAACAGTCTTACAAATAATCGCTTGATTACTCACTATTATTGCATGACTACACTATCGTCTGTTCATGCGTTCTTTTAATGATTCACAATAACTAACTCTTTCAGATGATGCTTTTTTGATCTGTTAGCTCTGTAGTTTTGAAAAAGCGAAAACTACCTTGAAAGAAAAAGAAGACATTTACGTACCTATCCTCAATAAGAGTCATTTTTAGGCTTAAAAGTAGGAACTTGAGTACAGATGTTAGTACGGAAAGCAAATATGTCCACTACAATAAGATTGAGTACGAGAAAGGCTAAATAAACAGACTACTTTATCTTATCAGAGTGACTGGTTGGTGAAAGGCATTAAATGTTGCATTTAATGCTCCAGCAACTCTTTTTTACTTTTATAATGCCAGACGAAGGATGTCTCCAAAAGCACTCACAACGGACACTTTTGGGAGAACCTTATAAATAGAAGAGAAGACCTTAGTCACAGTGGCGGAACTCTTGGAAAATTCTTTCTCTCTCTCTTTGTAATCTTGTGCATATTCTTCCTTGTAAACACTTTCCTAAACTTTATTATATCTTTGTCTAATAAGATGTTAACTTAAGCACGATAACTTAGCCTTAACTTTTTTCTCTATGAAATTGGTGGAAGCTTGAAGAGGCTTTGAATCAAATAATACTTCGATTTTTGCTTGGAGAAGCAAGTGAAAGACTACTTGGGTTGTGCCTGAAGAGGCTTAGATAAAAGAATACTTGTAACTTGTTTAAGTTAGAGTGGAACTTGGTTAGTTACCAAGAACTAGATATAGTCTCTGGGGTGAGACGAATTAGTATAAATCTTTGTCTCTTTTGCTTATAGCTTCTATTTGGTTTTACAAATATCTTTCAAAAAGATTTTACCTTTGTCCTTTAGATGAAACGCTTTTTGAAAAAGGGTTTGCAAAAAAAAATTAATAACATAATTCAACCCCCTTCTTGTGTTATTCTTATGTTTTACACAACCACTATAGGTGCTCAAGATCCAAATGCATTTTATACCGCTAAAACAAACTCCCAAAATCAGTTTTTATCTGTATACTTATCTTTAGAAATTCATAATTAATTCTCTACTCATGCAAATGGAGTGATCTCAACTCCTCTAGAATCCTTAGAATGTCTAATTTCATGGAAAAATATAGTGCAACCACCATCACACACGAAATAGTATAGAATAGCACATTTCCAGTCACAGATTAGATTCATAGCTCAACAGAACAGATTGCACTAGAAAAATCACCATATTTCATAGAAAATTCAAAACGTGATGAGACTAATTGCATTCCAAAGAGGACAAACATATCTACCATTCCACCAAAGGAAATTTGAAAATACAATCTATATCATTCACAGAGCAAAATAGAACATCATGAAACAACAATGCATATGTACTACATTCATTCAATTTAACAAGCTCATGAATGTGTGGCACTCAAGACTTAAACCTATTAGATTTAGGTGATGTACAAACATTTCAAAATAGTGGTATGGTCCCTCAAACTTAGATTGTCACTTAGACTCCATTAACCCACTCATAAACCATTAATACTCAAGCTGTCCAAACCCGAAAGCCACTTATAACATACCTTAAAGAAAATATTGGTATAATTTGTAGAAAATAGCTATTTGTGTGAGGTCAATTGGGTTTGGTAGCTAAGACACAGGCTTTTAAGTTGATAAAAAGACAAAGCTAGATTCATATCATACTATTCGCATAACAACTTTTGAGAGCAAGTAATTATAGCAAAATATAGCAACTTTCCATGAAAAACATACCATGACACATCTAATTCATGTATATGACTCCAAATTGATTTAATACAATGCGAGGATCCATTTAAGACAGATTTAGAACAAGGTATGAGCATAAAATATCAATCCTTTACAAGCTTGATAACCAGTTACACGAAAATACATGAGCACACATAGATTCAAGGCATCGCATCCATCATATACTTACATTTTTGCATCAAACACGTATCCAATTTTAATTTAAGGACTTATCACTTAGTCAAAGCATTTGAGTCATAGAAAACATGGAAGATTCAGATTGTAATATGTGGAATTAAGATTCCTATAACATCATACTCCATAACCACAACATACAAGACATAATGAGATTAAAAGAGTGCTTTTGAGTAATTTCATTAATTGCTTTGAGCTAGGGTTCGCCAAAGTTATGAGAGATTATCATTAATCTCTCTACAATGTTAAGCATATAGAAATTCACAAGTTTGACAACTTATAATATTAATCAAACTCCTACATATACCAAGTTACGAGTTGTACTACGACTTGTTGGCATCGAACTTTGAAGGATATTAGGAGTAGGGAACTCTTAACTCTCTCTTTATGCTAACACATAGTATACCCCTCACCCCTTACCTCAAACTCATAAGGGATTCCAGGAGTGTGTCGCGCTTCGCTCTAATTCTTTGCTCTTCATGAACTTTGAACTTCCGATTGGTGTCGTTTCTCCACCAGTGCTTAAAATGACGATTAGGACCTGCCAAATTGAAAAGTGCAATGAGTACTATACAATGGTAGGATTTCATGTGGGATTAAATGAGTGTGGGCCCCTATATGCAAGCCCTTAAACACGTGCCCATAAGAGAGAGAAAACAAGAAAAAAGTGTCTATTTCAAAAAGTGCTTCGACATTGTGATCAAGAGTAAACTTATAGACTTGTTTTAGTCCAATGACAACATACGAAGCCTTCTTTTTCAAAAACAAAAAAACGAAGACAAAGAGAAAGCGAGAGATTTAGAGAGACGTAGAACTTACCAAGTCAAAACAAAGTCGAAAGCTTGATCACGGGCTCGAATAGGAGAAAACCCATTGAATAAAACTCAAGTTTGGGCTTTAGGAGCACCAAACTCGACGCATGCAAGAAGGAGAAGAGCACATACTTAAGCTCATGGGATTCTTGGTGGCTTAAGTGAAGAGAAGGATGAGAGAATGAAAGATGCCGTGGTGACTTAGAGAGGATGAGAGAAATAGAGTGTGATGAGGTGGTGGAGGTGACTTCATGATTTATGAAGCTAAGGGGGAATGGCTTCTTATAAAAGAATTGGGGAGTGCAAAGTCATAGGTGTGTATAGCTAGTAATGGAAGGATATCAAAACTTAAAATATATAGGTACATGAGTGACAAAAATTTAAGTTACAAGGAATTAACTTTTAGGCATAAGATTAATCAAAGATAATGATTTAATGAATTTAGGATCATTAATAATTATTTTAAAGCTCAGCATGACAACATAAAATAATAAGAATTAAGATATCACAACATCATTTAATTTGGAATGAGAATTTTAAGAATAAATATTGGATCCAATGATCCAGGGATGGAACAATAATCCCACAACATACCAGATAGTAATACTCATTCTCTAGATTTAACCACTTTGACTCTATGCGAGCTTCAAAGTGTTTGGTCCTTCTCACAACCAATTAGTGATATTAATCACTAATAATAATGTACTTCGCATACGCGTCATACACACACATACTCTACTAGCAAGACAAGCAAACGACACTTACATATATATACATGTATCATGCAGCACTAATACTACAACATCAAAAATAGGATGTTACAGCCCTCCCTTAACAGATTTGAGCATATGACACCTTATCTATTTTATTTTATTTTAAAATTCATTATAGTTCCATTAACTTTTGTTAAAAAATATTATTACCAAAATATCTTTTACATTACCACGCCTAAGAGATGTAAGTATTACACTATCATGGTAGAAGGAGAAGATAAATGATAGAAGAAGAAGACAGAGAGTTTGCAACGGTGGTGGTAAATAAGGGTTTTTAATTTTTATTTTATTTTAATTTGACTTAAATATATTTTGAATCTCTATAATTTTAGTAGTTTTTATTCTCCATAAAATATTTTGGTCATTTTAGTTCCTATAATTTGGATATTTTGTTTTTTAGTCTCCATAAAATTATTTTTGTCATTTTAGTCCTTAAAACATATGCTTATATGAACAACCCGTCATCGACATGACATTCTGTTTGCCATATTATTTTTTAATAGAACTTCTCTAACGATAATGACTAAAAAAATACAAAAAAAAATATCTTACGAACTAAAATGACTAAAATAATTTTATAAGGACTAAAAAAACAAAATACCCAAACTATAAAAAGTAAAAAATTATTTAAGCCAAAAATTTATTGAAGACTCATATTTCATTTAGTAGAAATGTCACTCTCCTTGCAAACACTTTTTCATTTTCTATTTAACCTCCATCTTTTCTTTTCCTTTTTTTTTATTTAAAAAAAAAAGGTAGAGAGGCACCCCTAGTAAATAAAAGGAGTAAACCATCAATTTAGATTTTGAAGTATTATCCTCTCTCCTAAATAGTCCTTAAACTAATAAAATTATATAAGTAGTCCTTAAAGTATTAGAAATCATGCTATATAGTTTCTCAAGTATTAAAAAATCTTCAAATTAGTCTCTTACTAATGACTAAATTGATGATATTTAATACTTTAAAAATTATTTATGTAATTTTATTAGTTTAAAGACTATTTAAGAAAAAAGTGATATTTTAGAGATTAAATTGATGGTTTATTCTAAATAAAAGTGACAAACACGGCCGGTTTCATTTTCTCTTATGTTTGCTCCCTCTCCCTGCCCCTGGTCCCTAGTCCCTAACCACACCCACTAGAACCTTCATTTGTGTGCCATGAGCGTACCCTTCCCCTTCACCACCACCCACCCCAACCTCGTGGGGTGCCCCATTGCGTGAGCTATGCCTTCTTCCCCCAAGTCCTACGCCTCCTCCTACGCTCGCCAACCCACGCTCTTCACCACTCGCAGATCCGCCCTCTACCTCTTCCTCACCGCGCTCTTCCTCTTCCTCTTCTTCGGAACCGTCGCGTTCCTCCGGCAGATTGGCTCCGACCGCTGCGTGAACGCGCACCCCCGATCGGTGCGCGTGGTTTGGGAACACGCCGGAAGCAGCGGCGGCGCCGGCGATGGGGACAGGCATAAGGTGATGGGGTTTGTGGGCATTCAAACCGGGTTCGGATCCGCTGGGAGGAGAGAGGCGTTGAGGAAGACGTGGTTCCCTTCTGATCGCCAGGGCCTTCAACGGTATTCAGTTTCTCTCTTCTGTGTCTCCCAATTGAGTTCTTTTTTTATTTATTTTATTTTTTTAGTCATAGGGTTTTGAGAAAAGTGAACGATTTTGCTTATGGTTTGTTTTGTTTGGGTTTTGATACGAGAAAGGAGAGTGGTTTTTTTAGAGTGATGTTAGGAATTGTGTTTAGGGAAATTGTTTTGTTCAGTGGCACCAAATGTTAAGGGTTCAGAATTGTGAAGACTAATATGACACGCATTTGTGGTTGGATGGCTAGGAGTAGGGTGAGATTTTTGCTTTCTTAAGGACGATCATCAAATAACACAATTGTTTTTAAAAACTTAAAATAATTAGTGTTTTTTTTTTTTTTCAAAAATGAAAAATCTAAAGAAAAGTAATTTTCTTCGAAAAAGTTTGTTTGTGTGTGTGCTCTCTCCGTTTAACAAAAACGATATGATTTTGGTCCCTCAGCAAGGACAGAGGCACATGATCTTTGTAATTTTTAGCTAAAAATGAATTTAATTTTTATAGGGAGTAAAAATTAAGGTCATATTTTTAGGGATTAAAATGTATTGAGCTTGAATTATCTATACATAGCTATTGTTTGGTTTGGGAGATGTACTTTAATCATGGACCTTTTAGGATAGTGAAACTCTCAATTTATGTCTGGATTTTGCAAGATTGATATTAATGTATAAAAGGGAAAGAGAAAAAAGAAGGGGAAAACCGATGGTGGTGAAGATTGCGTGTATTTTTATCGTGTGAGTAGCATTATTGATTTGCAAAGCTTATTGTAGAACTGTTTCTGAATGCTCCACTTCTTTGGTATGAATTGGATATAGTTTGCATTGAAGTTTAATTCATGAGTCATTCTAGGTTCTGATCTGTGTTTATCTGGCTTGGTTTAGATTCCATTCAATATCTAAATGTATTATGCAGAGTGGGTAGTTGTATTTTGTTGGTGAGTATTTTGAGGGAAGCTGGGTTTTAGAATGGTGCAAGTTGGTACTGTCATTTTTCATTATTGACCTGTTGCTTGCAGCTTGGAAGAAGCCACTGGGTTGGCTTTTAGGTTTATCATTGGTAGAACAAGTGATAGAGCAAAGATGTCTGTGCTTCAGAAGGAAGTAGCAGAATATGATGATTTCATTCAGTTGGATATCCAAGAGGAGTACAGTAAGCTCCCATACAAAACGTGTGTGCTGAGAATGACTAAATTTCTGCATTTTATCTGTAGTGTGTTGCTAAATTGAATATTCATTTATCACAGGTTAGCTTTCTTCAAAGCTGCTTATGCTCTTTTTGACGCTGAGTTTTATGTCAAAGCTGATGATGACATATATTTAAGGCCAGGTGACTAGATCTTTTAATGCTTATCGTGATGAAATATATTGATGAACTTCCTTTATGGGATTACCTTTTACACCTCTCATTAAGATTTATGCACATATTTTCAATTTTTTGTCAGATCGTCTATCATTACTACTGGCCAAAGAGCGATCTCACCCTCAGACATACATAGGATGTATGAAGAAGGGACCTGTTTTCACCGATCCAAAACTCAAATGGTTAGTTTTGTTTTGAAGAGTTAAGTTTATCTCTGAGATTTTAGTTTGTTCTTGTCTAGTATTAATTTTTCCGACTCCACACTTTCAGCATGCTACAATTTTACTCAGGAGAAATAAAAGACACTCCATTAATAAATTGCTCCAATGATGGAATGAGATTAATATATAGAACATGATGTCTTTACTTGATGATGCTATTTGTTAGATTTATGAATGAATGATTACTATTGTTGTGCAAAATAGAAGATAATAAATTTGCTAGCAGATGTTAGTTTTAATCATAGTTATTAGAATCTTATGGTTTGCTATTCGAATCACACAATTTGGCTAGCTAGTGATTTGTGTCATGTAATTAATTGTAGATGACTTTGACTCATTTGATACATGGATAATAAATCAACGCAATTCCATACAAAAATACAAATCACACCATTCAGCTATTTGTTATTTTTACTCTTTTTTCCCCCATTTCTCATGAAAGTAATTGAAAAGGTAGATCAATTTAAATTGATAAATGAAAAGGAACTGAAAAAGCACTACTGAAAGTACTCTGTTTGCTATTCGAATCACAGAATTTGGCCAGCTAGTGATTTGTATCATGTAATGAATTGCAGATGACTTTGAATTGTTTGATACATGGATAAATGAATGCAATTTCATATAAAAAATACAAATCACACAATTCAGCAATTTGTTATTTTTACTTTTTGCCCTATTTCTTGTGAAAGAAATTGAAAACGTCGATAAATGTTAATTGATAAATGAAAAGGAACTGAAGAAGCACTACTGAAAGTACGCTATTTGCTTATTTCGTTGAGACTGTTTTCATTCTTTTGAAATAGGGTTTCACGTCTCTCACTCATTTTATGTACTCTATTTGGCTATTCCTAGCTCTGCTTTTAGTCTTTTGAAATAGAAGTTTCACACTCAGTTTATGACTTGCGATTTTGTTTGTGATACTTATGTCTTGTTTTGTCAATTTCTAGTTTAAAATTTTTAAACTGATCACTATACATTGTTTATATGATATATTTCAAGTTATTTTTCATTGTCTTTAAATCTTATGATTCACAATTAGCTTGGCAATTCATGATTTAAATTTTGATTTGATAACCTTGATTTTAATCATTTGTGTTAGCACAAACGTTTTCAAAAACAGTAATCAAACAGGCCCCAAATTTCTTAATGATTTTGTTTGTATTTTTCTTTTTTGCTTGGTTTCCCTTTCTTGGGGGCAGAGTTCAAAGAACCAGGTTGGAGAATAAACCATAGGCTCTATACTAGATGATATGCTTATACATTCATTAAAAACTTGAAGCATGCTGGTCACTGTGGTTGAATCAAAATAAATATATAATTTGTTTAAATCATGGAATGCTATTACAATTATTGTGGAATTCTAAATGATATCTTCAATAAAACTTCTTAAACAGTAATATCCGCCAAAAAATAAAAATTATCTTTCTTGAAACTATATACGTAATATATCTACTTGAAATGAGAATAGTTTGAGTAAAATGCTTGAGTGTATGAACTCACTTAGCATCAACCTTTTCATATATAAAGGAAAGGTACAAGCTTTAGCTTTTACACAGAGTATAAAAAAGCCTAGTACAATCTAGGATACATAAAGTCAATAGGCAACAGTAAACATAGATGAAAAACAGCTTTTTACTATCTTTTCTAACACTCCCCCTCAAGTTGGAGCATATAAATTGTATGCACCAAGCTTGGAACATATAAACTGAATCCAAGGTCCTCTCAAAGACTTAGTCAAAATAGTTGCAAGTTGATCATTGGAGCTGATAAATTCAGTACTAATCTCCTTGGCCAGTAACTTCTCCTGAACAAAATGACAATCAATTTCTATATGTTTGGTTCTCTCATGGAACACTAGATTAGAGGCAATGTGAAGAGCTGCTTGATTATTACAATACAACTTCATTTGCTGAATTTCACAAATCTTTAGTTCTTGGAGAAGTTGTTTAACTCATACAAGTTCATAAGTGATTGAAGCCATAGCCCTATATTCTGCTTTTGCGCTAGGTTGGGCAACTACATTCTATTTCGTGCTCTTCCAAGAGATAATGTTTCCTCCAATGGATACACAATATCTAGTGGTAGAGCGGCTGTTTATATGAGATCCTGCCCAGTTAGCATCACAATACCCAGTAATTTGGGTATTTCCCTTATCTTCATACAACAGTCCTTATCCTGTAGCCTTTTTGATGTATCTAAGAATGCGAATTACAACATTCCAGTGATCAATATAAGGAGCTAGCATAAATTGACTAACAACACTGACTGCAAAAGAAATGTCAGGTCTAGTAATTGTGAGGTAAATGAGTTTTCTCACTAGTCTCCCATATCTCTCTAGATCTGAGAAAGGTTCACCTTGATTTGTCATTAGCTTTTGATTCGGGTCCATAGGACTATCAGTGGGTCTACATTCAATCATGCCTATTTCCTTCAAAATGTCCAAAGCATACTTTCTTTGTGAGATCACAATGCCTCCCTTTGATTGAGCCACTTCAATGCCAAGGAAGTATTTTAAACTACCAAGATCTATAGTTTGAAACTAACTAACAAGTGCTCTTTCAGCTAGAAAATTTTAGCTGCATCATTCCTTGTAATGACTGTCATCAACATAGACAACTAAGTAAACACAGTTTCTGGAGAAGTGTGACAATAAAAAAATGAATGTTTTGCTTCATTGCATTTCAATCCAAAACTCTACACAATATGACTAAATTTCCCAAACCAAGCTTGTAGAGATCGTTTGAGCCCATAAAGAGAGTGATGAAGTTTGCAAACTAGATCAGACTCCCCCTGAGCAACAAACCCAAGAGGTTGCTCCATATAAATCTCCTCATCCAATTCACCTTGAAGAAAGGCATTTTTAATATCTACCTGATGGAGAGCCTAATGGCGGATAGCAGCCATAGCAAGGAAAAGGCAAACTGTAGTAATTTTGGCCATAGGAGAAAAAGTGTCACTATAATCAAGGCCATATATCTGAGTGTATCCCTTCCCTACTAATTTGGCCTTAAGGTGATCAACTGCACCATTGGGACCAACTTTAATGGCATAGACCCATCTGCTCCCAACTGTCTTCTTCCCAAGGGGAAGAGGAACCAACTCCCACGTGTCACTATCTTGAAGAGCCTGCATTTCAACAATCATGGCTCGTCGCCATCCAGGATGATTAAGTGCTTCATAGATATTTTTGAGAATAGTAACATTAGACAAAGAGGAAACAAAAGAGAAATATGAAAGAGATAAACGATGATAACCCAGAAAATTATAAATAGGATGAGGATTTCGAGTTGATTGAATACCTTTTCTAAGAGCAATAAGCCAACAAGAGTTCTCATCTTTTGGATTCGTCATAGGAGCGGCTGATGGGGAAGGACATGAATCAGATGGTTCTTCATGTAATGTGGGAGTAGTTCTGTGTCATGTGCTGGTATGTGATGAGAGGAGTTGGAGATGATTCAGGTGAACTATTGATTGGACAATGAGGCTGATTTACTTTTTGAGCAGAAGTCTCATAGTAAGAGATAGAGACAAATCAAAGAAAGGAATAAGTAAGACCTATTGAATAGAATTGAAATATTGCATGAAGAAGAGAAGAAGGGAGTCTCCTCAAAGAAAGTAACATCAGTAGACATGTAGTATCGTCTAGTGTTTGAGAATAACACCTATACCCTTTTTGAAGGCAAGAGTATCCAAAAAAACACATTTAATGGCTTTTGCTGAGAGCTTATCTAGACCTAGAGACATATTGTGGACAAAACAGGTACAACCAAAAATACGGGGAGAAACATGATATAAGGGTTCACTTGGAAAAATAATTGAATAAAGAATTTTATTGTCAAGTGATGAAGAGGGCATTCTATTTATTAGAAAGCAGGTAGTGAGAATAACATCACCCCAAAAATGAATAGGAACATTTACATTAGGTAATAAGGTGTGTGCTGTTTCAACTAAATGTCTATTTTTCTTTTCTGCTATACCATTTTGCTGTGGTGTATGAGGTTCAATTTATACCATTTGTGCATACAACTTCTCAATATTCAGTCTATTATTTTGCTACTATCAATTTCTAATCTTGTTTTTTTTTAATCAAATGGATTCCAATCAGTTTAACTACTAGTGTTACATAAATTTTAGAGTATTGGTAATAATTAATTGTTTGTTTGTTTACGAAATTATCTGCTCAAAACTAATTTACATAAATGTTTCTTTGTTTACAAAATTGTCATTTTTTGATTTATTATAGTAATAATTAATTAGCTTGTATTTATATTTTTTTATTATTTAAATTTAATTAGGCATATTAATTAAAATAGGTAAATTAATATTTTAATTTAACACAAAATGAAGTGCAAATAAAAAAATATAAAAGTTTGAGTTGCTTAAGAGTTGCTTAAAATTATATGCATTAGAGCAAAAAGTGTATAAATTGCTTAAGAGTTGCTTTAAAATGATGTGGAACTATGGGACCCACTTAAGAAACCCAAAATGGGTTCTTATTTTTACACCACTAAAGTTGCTCTTAAATTCTCCATTGAAGGGACTTCTTGACTGGGTAGAATTTGATCACGAACATAGTCAAAGTCTAGATTCATAACACGAAGAACCATCACTATATACAACTTGCCTAGTCTCTTTCTAATTTCTTCCTATGAGTTAGCTTCCAAGAACATTTTCAGTTCTTCAACAGCAAATTGGGCTTGAGAAACAAAGGAGGACCATATCATGATCAGTTTGTTTGAGAGAAGCCAACCTCTGGGCAGAATCATAGAGACGTTGAATGTCATTTGCCAAAATACTTTGTGCCTTTTTCCAAAAAGTGTTATAGGTTTTGAATGTTCTAAGAGTCCCTAATATGTTGGGTTCCACAAACTGCCACAGTAGAGCACAAAGCTGAAAATCCAGCTTCTTCCATTGTCCTACATTGTCCGATGAGACTTCATTGATATCCTTTTGCAAGTGGTCATGGTAGCCTTGACCAAGAAACTAGAGTTCAACAAAGGCAGACAAAGACATAATTTTTGCCATTAAGTTTTTCTGCGGTTATGGTAGGTGTACCAGGGATGGAAAAAAACTAGACCAAGGGTGGTCATGATGCTATGGCAGAGGAGGAAGAAGACCCAAGAGAGAGAAAGATGTGAACCCACTCTCCAAACAAAGGGAAGTGGGACAAGGAGGCCACCAAATCCACTAGGTCGTTGGTGACTTGACAACGGCCGGAGGCGAGAAGCGGTTGCTGGAAACAACTTGACTAGAAACAATAGAGCAGGACTGAACCCGCTCTGATACCAACTTGAAATGAGAATAGTTTGAGTAAAATGTTGAGTGTATGAACTCACTCAGCAGAAACCTTTTCATATATAAAGGGGAGGTACAAGCTTTAGCTTTTACACAGAGGATAAAAAATGCCTAGTACAATCTACGATACATAAAGTCAATAGGCAATAGTAAACACAGATGAAAAACAGCTTTTGACTAACTTTTCTAACATATCTATTGATTTAAAATAAAATATTTATACAATGTATCACTCTTGTATGGTTATTGATGATGTTTTGGATTGATCCCTTTTTTTTACTGAATCCTGCGTAGTGGGATAAGGCTTGGTTGTTGTTAGATGGAAACTTCATCCCCAAGTTATTATCACAAAGGACTAAATTGAGACAATTTCACACCTTTTAATGTGACATTGTGACACTTCATTGCCAATTTTGTTTTATATCCTAATTATCATTACCTTTTGTCTTTTTGAGTTGAAAATTCTAATGTAGTGTGCTATCTATCCTCACCACTATTGTTACATTCTAAGGCTTCAACTAATACCAGCATGTTAACTATTTTTTCTTGTGGAGTAATCATCCTGATAAAATCTTGTAGGTATGAGCCACTGTCATATTTGCTTGGAAAGGAGTATTTTCTTCATGCTTATGGTCCTATATATGTTCTTTCTGCCGATGTTGTATCAAGCTTGGTTGCTCTTAGGAATGACAGGCAAGTTTCCTTTCCTCCAGAACTTGCATTGTAATATGACCTTCAGTGGACAGCAGGATCACAAATCTCTCATGTAATCTATTAGGAACTGAGGAAGTAATACTTGATGCACTTGATGTTTAGATATAGGAATTTTGTTCTTTCTGGGTGATCCATATATAATGTTATTGTGTTTTCTTTATGTATTGCATATCTGCTTTTACTCTATATCATTTCTTGGATTTTGTATATTTGTGTGCTTGGGTTGGATAATTTCTGTTTCTTGATTAAAAAAATCAAATTAGGAGTTGAGGTATTGCCCTAAACTTTGCCTAGTCATGATCAGTTGGGTCACAGTGTTACTGGTGCAAATGGATTGGGAGCTATGGTCTTATTGTTATCCATACATTATCATATTTGGGAGGTTATGAGGTCTTAAAATTTATTTCGTTCTTTCCTCTTAATGGAAGGGGCTGAAGATTACCATGGATAAACATGATCATATGAACCTTGTTCAATACCTACCCTCATTCCCACTTCAAAATGTTTGCATTGTTTCACAGTTTCCGGATGTTCAGCAATGAGGATGTTACTATTGGAGCTTGGATGCTTGCAATGAATGTCAACCATGAGAATAATCATGAACTTTGTGCAACAGACTGTACAGCCACATCTATTGCTGTGTGGGATATTCCAAAGTGTTCAGGTTGGTGTTTTTCTTTGCACAAAGATGTTACTGTATCAGTATTTGGGAGTTTGTATGATAGAAGTTCCTTGGAAAACCTTAAAAAACACATGAAATTCATGAATTGGGATCCCAAAAAATAATTATTCTTAGGTATTACCGGACAACCACATGGTGAAAATTGTTTCAAGCTTTTCAATGTTGTCTTGTATCTTTCTGTCCAGCAATGGATGGAGGAGTTGGGGAAAGGGAGGTATAATTTTTAATTTCTAAATTAAGAGAATATTTATAAAAATGAATTAAGGGATGATTGGAAGGCTACATCATAATCTGTCATTTTATTTCCTTCATTTTAATATCTCAAATAAGGAATGTCTCGTTAAAATGAAAAATTTCTCTTACCTCCCCCTCTCCCTCCAAAAACATCTCTAAAGGACATATTTTTGTTAAAAAGACATTTTATTTGAGAGTAGAATGGATAGGCTGCTGAATTTGGAGCATCAAAATAAATGGTCAAATGTGTATATCAGGTATCAGCTATGTTATTACAAAAGATTTAAGAACGATCTCACCCATATTTGAGGGTTGAATATGATCCATAAAATGGGGATCTGTTTTTGGTGAGGTTCTTTTATGTGTTTCTAGTCAGCATGTAATTTCTTGTTAAATGTGTGTTTGTGTGTGTGTGTGTCCATATATATATATATATACACACCAAAGAAAAAGATTTTATCTTAATGATCTGATTGTTGTTTACCTACAGGCCTCTGTAATCCAGAAAAGAAAATGTTGGAACTCCATCAAAAGGAGACCTGCTCTAAGAGCCCAACTCTAGAATCGGATGATGAATAGAATTTGTGGGTACAATATAAAGCAAAGTAAGCTCTGAAGGTAGTGAATGAATTGCTGCTCGTTATTGCTTACTGCCACGAGATTCAACCACTGCCATTCTTTTGATCTTTCTAATTCTCCTTTCTTCCAGTTAGAAGAGAGGTGGTTGTGTTTTATTTCCTTAGTTTTCTTTCTCTTAGTCGTAATTTCCCCCTTTGCATACTTGGAGAGGGTAGCATTGGCCTAAATGGAGGAGGTTCTTTAGGGAAGGCTTTTATACTACATGAGAGAATAGATAGACTTTACGGATGGTGAGATCAAGATATCATTGTTAATTTTACTAATTTCCTGATTTTAATGTCATTCTTTCTTGGGATTATACATATTCTGATTCATGTTGTACTTTTTCAAAAATGGGAGTTTTGAATGGGAGTGCACTCCTGCATGTGTCCTATTTTACTTAAAAGTTTATGGCTCCATCATGTATATTTATCCTTGCCTCTTCAGTTCAAGTAGGGTAGGAATCAAATTAAACTTAAATCATGTGGTATTCCTGTTTTGGGTAGAACAAAAAATGTATTGAAGAGAATAGACTGACTTAAAAATTAGAGGGTGATTGAAGTATCCTTTAAAATATGAACATCTTGCACTGATTAAATACAGTAGTGAATTGCATGAACTGTAAGATTGTAAATAAATGATATCCTTTTGATACTTTAAATCTGGTGGAATTTTGTAACGTTGCTTGTAATTCCAGCTGAATGAATCATAGGCAAAGCATCAAATGTTGATTTAGCTTCAATATAAAATTGATTCGGTTATACTTTTTTTTCTTGTTTAGTTGACTCAATTCCTTCCTTTTGGCCATTTGTTTTCTGAAAATGATGACTGGCTTCATTTTATATTCGATCGACCTGTCTACAATAAAAGATTAGCGTAAAGGGGAAAACTATTGGAATCCTTCTGAATACTTCGTAAAGAACTTTTTGGTTGCCAAAAGAATTATGATGCAATCAATGTAAGCACCGAAAATAGTGGTGGGATTTTTCAAAAGCCCTTAAATGTTACGTATCTATAATTGTTGCTTTCATTAAATTCCAGTCCATTTTCTCACTTCAGCAAACAATGCGGTGCAACGTAATATATTACATGGACAAATAGCCAAGAACTTTAGCTCAACTGCTATTTCGTATTTCTGAAGATTACTTGATTTAGGATGAATCAACGTACATGTTCTTTAATCGACCTTTCCTCTCTATGAACTTTATTTGTAAAAAAAAGAGCCGCATAAATAATAATAATAATAATAATAATAATAATAATAATTGTGGTGGATGTTTAATCATGTATTTAAATAATATGTTAAACAGTTAAAAAAATAAGTAGTTAAGTATTTATATCAAAATAAATTTAGAATAAATATTAATAAGTGTCAAATTATTAATAATCGATAATGGTAGATACATTGTTCGCTTACTGTAGGGACATTCGCTTTAGATGGTAGTCATAACGTATTGTTAAATGGAATATAAATTGGTACATAAAATTTGTTTTGATTCTTGAAAATATGTCTACATAAATTCGTCTCCAATAATAACTTCCATAACAAGCTAACCTTTTTGTTAGTTAGCGTTAGCGAGACGTAATGGAAACACTAATGTGAAACGTTACTATTACTAATTGATGAAAAGATTAACTTGTTATGAAGTCACATTTGGAGACTGATATGGATAGATATACACTTTTAATATACGTTTTAATGAGACATAGGAGAAATAGAAAATGATACATATATTTGTAGAAGAATACTCACACACAGACACATCCAACTAATACAGAATGAGACATTGGACAAATAAAAAAAAAGATACATATATTTATAGAGAATAGTATTCTTCTATCTCCTTATAATGTGTTCTGGTTTGTCTTAAAATATTTGTCATTTTAAAAAATTAAGGAAGTATTTATTATTATTTTTTTCAATAACACTCTTGTTTAGTGGTCGTTCACCTAAATACTTAAATAGTTCCACAATTATATTTTAACTCTTTTAATATGAATATTTTTTTGTCCCAAAAGAATTCATTTTTGTCATTATAGTTGTAATTAATAATTTTCTAAAAAAATGTGTATTACATTGAAAGATGAGGTAGTAGCTGATAAGTAAGAATCTCTTGATTTATCCACGATTTTCATAGTCACTGGCAAAAGCTAGAAAACAAAGTTCATAACAAGACAAACCTATCATGAAATGAACTTGTCTTTGCTTCGTTGGTTTGCATGTGTTATTGAGCCCCCCGAGCTTGAATGCTGGAAATTGGAAAGTCTAATAAGAAGAAAACGAAGACAATGATAAAGGTGAAGAATTATGTAAAGAATGTTTGTGGCTGACGTCAAATGACCCGGAAATTTTTTTCAATAAAATCAAAGAAGGAAAAATTTTGGGTTATCATGGATTCAAGTTCATGTTCATCCATTTTATTTTATTTTTATTATTATTCTTTTAAGGTTATAGTTCATCCAATGAAATTGAATGGTGCTAATTGCTAACGGGTCTCTAATGATGGACCCATTATTGGGTTATGAGAAGTCAACCATGCTAGCCCATTGTCCTATTTCGCCTAGCTTTTTGACGAATCACGCTATAGAGGGACCCATGTGGTGTAAGTGTAACACGTGATATGAAGCCTCTTCATTTCCTATTCCAACAAATTATTGAATGAAAACTGAAATATGTTGATCTGATCTGAATTCCACACATTTAGTATCCTACATTAAGTCGATCTATAACTATGTAAAACTATGACTATCTATTTGATTTAACATAAAAGAAAATTTTAAGTGAGAGTCAACTCCTTACTTAGAATAAGTAATTTGTTCACCCAGATTTTTATTTCAAAAAAAAATGGTTAAATGTGTTTTTGGTCCTCTAAGAATATGAAAAAATTGGCTTTAGTCTCCAAGAAATTTTTTTCTTGAATAAAGCCCCTTAAATATTAAAAATATCCTAATTAAATCTTATACAAAACTCTGTTTAACTTTTCTATTAAATGATGGTCACATCAGTTTCCAAGTAAAGTATTTTATTACCTAAAGTGTCCAATGATAATTTTATAAAAAATCATGTAATTACTTTTTGCTTTAGATGACCATATCAGCTTCCAGGTAAAGTATTTTATTACCTGAAGTGCCCAGTAATAATTTTTAATAAAAAATCATGTAATTACTTTTACTTTAGAGTTTAAAAAAAACTAGTGGTTTAGAGTTAAACATGTAATGATTTTATTTAAAAAGTATGTTATTAACGTGACCTGGACATAACAGTTAACATAGACAACCACATTAGCAAATTAATGGTGACTATAATGCTGATGTGATAATCATTTAACAGAAAACTTAAACAGAGTTTAGCACAAGAATCTAATTAGGGTATTTTTAATATTTGAAAAACTTTATTTAAGGAAAAAAATTTCTGGGGACTAAAATCAATTCTATCATATTTTTGGAAGACCAAAAATATATTTAACCCTAAAAAAGAATTGTGCATAAATCACTTATAAAATTGAATAGTTGTTTTTTGAGTACTTTTTTGTTTGCTTTTTTTTTTTTAACAAATCATAGGTATTCTCCACGAAAGACAATCTTATTCGAATCGGATAGGACCATTATGGATGGTAAAGCCCTCCCTTTAAATATTTAATGTAGTTGCATACATAGGACTCAAATTCGAGACCACTTGTAATAATCCCGTACCAGTTGATTCACACACTTAGTGGTATAATTGTTTTCGAGTTTGATAAAATAAAAAACTTTGTAAAATCATTTGTACCCATTTGCAGATTCATGGTATGGTGTACAAAAATTGAAAGAAGAGACACAGTATGTGACTTGTGAGTAACTATCACAATCTGTTAAAATTAGACTAGCTAGACGTATTTCGGTGACATTGTTTAGGTTTTTTTTTTTTTTTTGGTTACAACATTGACATTGTTTACGTTTGCTCGATCTATTAAACAAAAAAAAGAAGTTAATTAAACTCAGTGATATCACTATTATCAAATAATTGTGAAAACATGTGTCTTAAAAAAAAAAGGTATAATAGATGATCTTTTCATTGTAAAAAATGAAAGATTTTATTTTATCATATAAAATAAAGAGTTAAATATGTTTTTGGTCCTCCAAAATATGACAACATTGGTTTTAGTCCTGAAAAAAAAATCCTTAAATAAAGTCCCTCAAATATTAAAATACCCTCATTAGATCTCTATGTTAAACTCTGTTGTTAAATAATGACCACATCAGCTTTCAAGTAAAGTATTTTATAATCTGAAGTACCCAATGATAATTTTTAATAAAAAATTGTGTAATTACTTTTGTTTTAGCGTTAAAAAATGTGATTTAGGGTTAAACATGTAATAATTTTATTCAAAAAATATGTTATTAATCTGACTTTGACATAATAGTTGACATGGACAACTACATTAGCAAATTAATGATGACTATGATGCTGATGTAACCATCATTTAATAGAAAAGTTAAACAGAGTTTAACACATGGATCTAATTAAAGTATTTTTAATATTTGAGGGACTTTATTCAAGGAAAAAATTTCTAAGGACTAAAATCAATTTTGTCATATTTTTGGAGGATCAAAAACATATTTAACTCTAAAATAAAAAAAGATATAAAACTTTTAAAATTGTGAAGTATATTACGAAAATGAATTGGCAAAATCATTTATTACTTTGATATAATGTGTCAAAATTTAAGTTTATGAACTCCTATTTATATATGAAAGATTTTGATATTAACAATCGAATCAATTGAGATTAATTAAATTTAAGTAATGATATTTAAAAAATAATAAAATAACGAAATATGAGATATTTAATATAATAAAAGTTACATAGACAGGAAATTGAGAGAAGTTTTTACTTTTAAAAACATAAACTTAAATTTAATACATAAAAGTTAAAGTGTGAATTAATATCAGGTTAAAATAATCTTTAGGTCCCTAAACTATTTAAAAAAATTTAATTAGGTCCTCAAACTAAAAAAAATTGTAATTGGGTCTCTAAATTAAAAAAGTAGGTTCCTGAATTAGTTTTTGACAGCTTAAAACCGCCAAAAAATGACAATTTATAACTATTTTAAAAATCTTAGAGACCTAATTATAAAAATTTTACAAGATCAAAGACCTAACTACAATTATTTTTTTTAATTTAAAGATCTAATTAAAAATTTTCAAATAATTTAAGGACCTATAAATTAATTTAACCTTAATATCATGACATCTTTGATCCTCTACATGGAATTTGTGGGTAACTTATTCAGTAATATCTTATAACCTGTGAGATTTTTAAAAATAAAAGAATGAAAACTGGGAGACCATAATTCTGTTAATCATTATACTGTCTTCTGTGATTGTTTAATGCAAATCACAAGATGGTTTGCAATTTGAATATGGGCTCATGGACTGTGATTCAGACAGCGCCACAACCAACAAAATAAAATGTGAAGTAGGAATTTAATTCACATGGAGGAAACAATCACGGGGTTAATCGGAAAAATGAGGATCCAATCAATAATAATACCATTATCATTAGGCCCGTAATTATGCTTGAAAATAATAATTGTCTCCCCTATTTTCATCATATAGCTTGTCCCTACAGAACATAGTCACCTCAGTTTGAAGCTGATCGATTGGCATCGGAGGAGACACTACATGTTTTCGGGTCCATTTTCTTAAAAGTTGACATTATTTGAGTGTCGGTCTAATAATATTAATATTTTTTTTCATTTTTGTTTTTTGCTTTATTTATTAGTTTAACATTCCTTACATTTTTTTTTATCAAAGGTATGGTTAAAAAATAATATATAGTGCTATTTTAAAATTTTAAAATAGCTAATAATTAGAAATAAAAAGTTTCTTTAAAAGTAACAGATAAAAAGCAATGGAAGCAGTACTTAATTTTAACTTTTTAATTTCAGTTATGTTAACGAGAGTAACTTTCATAGTTTATTAATAGTTTTAAGAAAACTAGAAAAAAAAAAGTATAAAAGATTATGTATTTTAAAATTTAAATAAAAACATTCAAAGAATAAGGAAACTTTTCAATTCATTAATTATTTGTTTATTATAATTTAAAATAAAATAATAAGTCATCTAACTAGTAGTATTAGATAAGAAAAAATTTAAACTCTTATAATGTTAAGAAACTTTTTTTTTTTGCTACTTTAATGTATTTTAAAAAATAAAGAATAACATGGATAACATTAGATAATGATAAATTTAAATTTTTTATTGATAATCTTTATAATATGTTAATAAAAATTTTATAATGATTTTTATAATTTAAAATTAAAGTAAAATAAAAAAGGCAAGTGAAGATAAGAAGAGTGAAAGAAAACTTTTCTACTCTTAAAGGAGAAAAGAGAAAGCATACATATAGTGAACTAATTAAGATAGTGAAGAAAGTTGGAGTTTCACTCTTCAAGTTGTGCACTCTAATTTATGTAGAGAGTATATGTGTTTTTTAAGAAAATGTTAACAATAGTCCTTAGAGTTAATTTTAAGCATCCAAAAACATGCAAACCATATGTTTGTCCTCTTATCATGGATGGTACTTACAATATTGTTCATCCTTTGGTCACTATTTTTATATTGTTGGAGAGGCTTTGCATTGAGTTCTCTTCTTGTTTCAGTGAAAGTAATTGTCATTTGTTCTTTTATGGCAGGTGACAACTTATAGCTGGTAACCTTTGATTGTTTGATCCTAATGGACACCCTTATGAAGGTAGTATTTTGGAAAATTTGAATCCATCTTCTAAAGACTCACACTCATCTTTCCATCCTTTGAAAGTCTTCAAAGGATCATTTGATGACTTATGATCTAAAATGTCTTCCATTTTACTTGTTTAAAAGCTTCCGGTAATGAGTTATAGAACAAATCAATACATGTATTCTAAATGTCTTCTTGACTCTTTTGGAGTAGTTCTTGAGCTTGCTATTTATCAAGGATAGTAGTTTTGGTTGTATAAGGACTTTTATCTAAGGTATATTCTGGGAACTTAATCTTCTGGAGAAAGGTAGTAAGCTTATGATGGTATGTCCTTTCCTTTATGATGTCTTTCAACTTTCTAAATTGAAGTCTATAATTCTAAGGCAAAGAAAAACGTAATTGATGTCACTCTTTAATCATTTCTCCAGTATTGATAATCTTCTCCAAAGAAGGTTAGAGATCTCGTGATTAAGGATCCTTTAGGGATAACCTTCTTGTTCAACTCAACCATAACTCCTATATCTTTTCCTTTGTACTTGTTAGGTGTTCAACCTTATTCTTATATTTTTCATATTTTCTTTTTAATTATCTTTCTTTCAAATGTCTCGTCAATTATTAACCTTTAAAATGATTAGTTTTTGTAAAAAAATAAAAAATAAAATAAAAAGACTTTCAAAAAATAAAACATCATATTGAAGGGCCTACGTGACTTTTGTTAATATAAAATGAATGAGGTAAAATAGTTATTTTTTTTACAGGTCAGGAACCATAAATTTATCTAAGCATTTTTTATGAAGATAATGGAAATAGATATCGGATCCAATCACAATGGGAGTGGCATCAACAATGTTGCAAAGTCGTCTTACACAAATAAATTAAAGAGAATTACATTATTAGTAAATTATATAATGAGATGTCATTTTTATTTGTTAATACTATAACAAAGTCATCTTACACAAATTAAATCAAATTAAATTCATATAATTGAGTAAATAAGTAAAAAAGCATTGGCGTCTGCCCATTGAAATGAATATTTCTGATGAACATTTCTAGAAGCATACTATATGTTTAAACAATCACGTTTTATTCTTTGAATAAACTGACCAGATCAAATTTTATATTTTGGTCATTTAGATCTCAAATTAAATAACAACGATCCCTTTTCTAATTAAATAATATATTTTTAATATAAATTACTTAATACTGAAATTTTCACACATCACAGTTAGATTGAGAACTCAATAAAAAAAGATATAAAAAGCTTAAGAATAATTTTAAAATTTCCCATAATATGTTTCTACAATTTTTTATACTTACTAAATAAAAAAATTAAATACAATTTATATTATCAAGATATTAAATATATTTATTTTTTCATTTATTACTTACTTTATAAAATATTAAGAAAATAAAAAGATATAAAATAAAAATATAGCATTACTCAAAACTTAATACTACTCCGTTTATTTTTAAGTGTCTTTTTAGATTTATATACACAAACTAAGAAATATAATTTTTTTTTGTTTTTCATAAAATAGCTTTAAAGTTTTCTATTGTATCCTTTTCATTTCTACTCTACAATAAATATATATTAGTTGTAAATGTAAAACTAATTAAAAATTAAGTGGAAAGTAAAAGTATAATTGGCAGGAAAAAAAAGAAGAAATTAATGTTATCTTAAACTTTAAAAATAATAAATAAATAAAACATTAAAAAAAAAAAAAAAAACTAACACGAAACAGAAAGAGTACAAGTTTTGTCTTATTTCTTTTCTCTGTTTTAGTAGTTTGCCATTGAGTTTGATAATGAGGAACAACTTCAAATTAGTCTTCGATCGCATTAATAGGGGTCATGCGAACTTAACATAGGGAAAAGAATCTTCAGAAAGCACTTAATGTCAATGAATTTTCTTCTTTCCAAGTGCTTGGTGTTGTGGAATAATTCCAGTCATAAGAAGTCCCTTTCACTCTTACAAGTAATTTTTATTTTTTTCTTCTTTACGATCTATCCATGATGCATTTCCCAGTACCATGATCACTTCTCTTCATTCCTAATGGGCATCACGTGCCATTGCAGTGCCTCAATTCCATAAGCCTTGAGTTCAAAAACAGAAGGGGTGGAGGGAAGGGTGAGAAAGAGAGAGAAGAAGTGGGTTATCCATCTCAATTCCATGTACAAGATTTAATGATAGCTGTACCCTGACACACTTTGCTCATTGATCTGCCACTTTACACTCTTTACTATTTATATATGCCCAACGCAGAATAACCACAGAAGATGGCATCTCTATGCATAACGACATAAATTCAAAGCATGCAATTAAATCTAGTTGGGGATAAAAACAATGACTAATGACTGAACACAAGGACCAGAACAGGACAAAAGAGACCTTCTCTTGGAGAAAACTAGTCAGCCCCATTCTATGCTAGTCCAAGAATCCTATGTAGAATAGCCTCAATTTTAGCATAGAAAAGGGAAGTCACCCACATCTTCATAATTATATTGACGAGTGGCATATGCTTACTTTGACACAAAATCAGTGCCCCCCAGGACCAAGTAGAATTCCCAAACTTCTCATAACTGAACACTTATCCACTGTTTTTTTTGTTTTTTTTTTACAAATGTTAATAAATATACTGGTTAAGAAAAAAAAAACTTATTGAAAAAACATTTATTACATTAAAAATAAACAAATTATTTAGTGTTTATTTTTTTGAAGTAATTAAAAGTATTTGAGAAAATATTATATGTAATGACAATGTAATTTCTTTTACAATGTCACTTAATTACAAAATATTATGTATAATAAGTTTGTTAATTTTTATAGTAATTATTTTAAAAGTCATATCAACATCTATTTCTGATTAATTGACAATATAAAAAGTTTTAAATTGACAACGCATACCTATTAAACTCAAAGTACTTAATATGCTGTATTTTAAGTTTTATTAATATCTTTAAATACTTATTAACAAGACCCTTATTTTCATGCTTAGAGTAGAGGAATTTTTGAGGAATTCACTTATGTTAAACAAGGCACGTTTGAATTGAAACTACTCAAAACTGTCACATGAACTCAGTATTCTTAGTAGAGCAATGTAGGGGTTAGGATTGTGATGGATGATATATTCATCCCAATTAAGTGCCAAGAGACAGGGGACCAAAAGAAAGGTTTTCCCTGTATATCTTCGCTTTATGACAAAGAACAAGACATGAAATCCTAGATGTAGGTATGTCAATATCTATTGATTAACCGTAGCAACCATCATTGTTCTGGACACCATGATTCCAGTTCTATATGTACATCAAAATTCGTACGTCAATTTCAATTAGTTAACAGTGTACAAGGTTTCTAGTTAACTACATATATTATTCGGTTAACAAGTTAACTAATAATCCACGAATTGACTAAGATACATTTTAAGGAATGTTCTAAGGTCATTAAATATATTCTATTAAATATTTCTGTTACTTTAAAAAATAAATATATTGTTGTGTTTTAATATAATAAATATATTTTTTCGATAAAAAATTTTAATTTTACTTTTTAGCTGATACTAACACTTGTCAACATTTGCTATTAAGAAAATGGGTCAATCAATTATTAGTTTATAACTTGTATATTACTAGTATTACCCTAGTGTAACGTGGACGATGTGCAAACATTTTTACCCACAATCGTAGTGTCTTAAATTTTCTTAAGGTTTAATTACTTTTTTGATTCTCACAAACTTTACCTTTTTGTCTTTATAGTTAAAAATAATCCATTTTAATCTCTATATATGCATTTTCGATATCAGTTTGGTCCTTACCATCAAGCGTGTCTTAATTCCGTGAAATAAAATTGTCACAAAATGAAAATGACGATGTAAAACCGCTACAAATTGATATTTTTTGGCATTTTTTTTTATTCAATTTGTGGCGATTTAAAATAACAAGGACCAAATCGATATCGAAAGTATATATATAAGGACTAAAACAGATTATTTTTAATTATAGGGACCGAAAGATAAAATTTACACAACTATAGGAACCAAAAAGGTAATTAAACATTTTCCTAAAATCATTTATTCCGTACTAATATGATTAATTTGTGGTTTCTTCAAGAAGACATTCCAAGTTCCGGCATGTTCTCTAACCCACATGGCATTTTATCCTCTTGGAAATCACCGAGTTTCAATACTAAATGCCAAAAATTTCTAATGTCATCGGTGGTTTCAATTAATCTTGTGTGTACAGGAAGGTTTGATTGGTTTTTCCAAGACAACTAATTTATTCTACTCGCCCACTTATATATATTTGGAGAAAATTTAGATAGATATTTTTTTAAAATATTTTCAAAATCGAAAATTTATTTAATAATCTACATAATAAAAAGTTGTATTAAAAGTTAATATAAACTATTGAAGTAAAATTTTAATTTTGATTAAAGAATATTATCAAAAACACTTAAGGAAGTACATAAAATTTTGTCCTATATTTTTTCCTTTTACAGCTTTGCTTTTTATGATGGCTATTAAAGCGCGGGGAAAGAGTTAAATCAATGTGTTCAAGGTTGAACTTGTGCTAGCTTGGCAAGATTTAGAGGAAAATGAAGATAGGAGCATCAAACAAGCGTGCTTAGAGATAAGGACAGGAGGATAAGAAATACTGGAACGGTGCCTTTATTAGGCAGATAAAAGAGCCAGAGCAAAGGATTTTACACTACCTAAGGGTTTTTGACTTCCCTTCCACTTTCACATGGCCTATCGCATGTTCTTTCTGCTCCATGGCAGAATTCTCTTATCCACTAACATTGAGACTTGGTGAGAACAGTAATGAATTCAGATCTTCTCTCGTACGATATATATAATCCTATTGAAGAAAGAAATGCATATTAAAACTATTATAATTAATTGTAAGATTTTATTAATTATATTTTCCTATTTTTGTCTTTTCTTTTCTTTTTTTTGGTTGAAATTAGAATATCCTTCGGTCGAGAGTTAAGGACCAATCTCTCGAAGTACCAAGATCCATTTAAAGAATTAACTTCTCTTAATAGATATTTTTTTATACACATGAACATGAAAATCGAATCTTGACCATATACTTAAAAGACAAAATTATCTATCAATTATGTCATACCATGTTATTTGCTTACAAAACCATATTAATTGTGTTGTAAGATAGGATCTAAATCTGTGAACACGTCTTATAAATTGATCAGATATCCTTTAATTTATAACACCAAATTACTACTTTTCTAAAACACATCTATTTATGACCCTTAGGGTGTGTTTGGTAGAAAAAAAAAGAAATAGAGGAAAAGGAAGATAAGAGAAGAGAAATAGGTGAGAAATAAAATAGAATTTAGATTGTTTGGTTGAAAAGAAATAGATGAAAAATATAATAGAAGTTAAGATTATTTTTATCATTAATGTTATTTTTATTGTTATTAATAATATTATTTTTATTATTAATATTATTTTTATTATTTTTCTTTTTATTTATTATTATTATTATTATATATTGTAGCAAAAGCAAGCAAGTAAATTGATTTTGCTTGAGGCAAAATCGATTTACTTGCCTCAAATTTGCAAGGGACATGCAGAGTAGGTGACAAAATGACATAAATAGTAAAAATTTCTCCTTTTCTTCTCATATTAGGAGGGAAGTTACTGTACATGGGTTTCACAAATTTTTTTAAATATTTCTTCATGCTTTCACTCTATCAAACAATTCACTTCTTCTCACTTCCACTCTCTTCCTTCCTCTCCCCCTCTATTTCCACTCTACCAAACGTTTTCATAATTTATTTGTGAACACAACGAAAGGTTTGAACCATTAATTTATTGCCTCTTTTACAACAAGCAAGAGCAAAAGCTTAAAACTATATTAATGTAAACACGGCTGATTCATGCACAAGCACAACTGGGGACAAAAATTAGGCATCAAAGCCATGATGAAATTTCAACCCTACTTCGTTCTCCCAAAGCCCAAGATTTCCTCCCTCTCTCTCTCTCTCATGTGATGTAATGCTGGATCTGAATTCTGACACCCACGATTGTTGGGTATGCAATATAACCCTCAAAAGCTGCAATGACCGTACCTTACAAACAGAGGTTACAAAATCCTAGACATTCTAAATTTGCAATTTTGCATCAACTTCTCTAATTCATTTATCTCACGTGTAGGGTCAAGCGCTAGGGGGATTAGCAAACTCTTCCTCTCCCTAATCTGTGGGCAAAAAGAAAGGTTGAAAGAGGATTAGCTTATCTAAAACCAAATTGGTTTTTGGACACTTTCTATGAATGAATGAATGCATCTCCGACTGTAGTTTTAATCCGACACACTAATTTATGTTTTTCCTAGTACAAGCAGCCTCTAGTTCCCTTTTGCAGCTTTTCTTCTTTTGTGTGCTGTTTTTTTTTTTTTAACTGGGCCTCTCAACTATTTTAAATTTTTGTTTGTTCTTTTTTAAATTGGCTTAATTACTAATTGGGTCTTTAATTTATTTATTTTATTCAATTGAGTTTCTTTATTATTTTTTATTCCAATCAGGTCCTATTATTTTTAAATAAAATTAATTAGGTTTCATAATTTTAAAAATACTCCAATGTTATCATTTTTTATTTAAAACGACGTCGTTTTTCATTATATTTTCCAAATTGTTTAGTGTAAATTGGACAAAAATGACATCATTTTAGATGAAAAAGGTAATATTTGAGTATTTTTGAAAATTATGGAATCTAATTAAACTTTTTAAAAATAATAGAATTTGATTGAAGCAAAAAATAATAGAGGGACTCAATTGAATAAAATAAATAAATTAAGAGGTCAAATTAGTAATTAAGCCTTTCAAATTTTTAATTGTAAGAAATATTTTAATGCTTCTGAAAGTATAATTTTTTTTGTAATTTTTTTATTAACGAATCACTATGCTTTAATCACTGTATCATGACAACTGACAATTCTTGGAGGCAAGGCTACAGTAGCTTTTTTTTTTTTAAGGTTGCAACAACGACATTTTTTTACAGTTTATTTTGTTTTCTGTCGTTGGGAGATGGGTACGGTGATGAATGAAAAAGAAATTGAGTGGCAAAAGTGCAAAAGTACCTGAGTGGCAAAAGTGCAAAAGTTTACTTTTGCACCATAACTGAACCTTTTTTTTTTTTTTAATTTAGTTTTATATTTTTAAGGGAACTTCATTAGGTGTTGAATATCATTGATAAAGAATTCCTCCACCATTTTATATGTGTGCATACCATAAGATTATAAAGTACCACATGTTTAAGATATAACACATAATAATAATAAATATATATAATAAATTAACATAAATAATAATACTTTATGAATTATATATTTTAATCATTATAGTTTTAAAAATATCAAACATATTCAATCATTATGATATTTCACTTGCGATTGTGTGAAGTTAAAAAATAATTAAAAGATATAAAAGAAAAATCGAGTACCACGCATATTAGGTATTGGTATAGTAACTATTTTAAAATTACAATGTTTGATAATTTATAACCTCTTGAGTATTAGTCATAACCATCCCATCATTCAAATGGTTTTATTTCCTATTATGTACATACTATTATCGCATCATTAATATATGTTAAACATAAAATATACAGCATGAATATAACATCAATTCTTTGACCAATCGTGTGATTACATTTCTTTCATAAGATTTATTCTGTTGGTTTAAATATATTTTAAGTCTTTGCAAATATGGTTTTGTTTGATTTTAGTCCTTGTAAATTTTGTTGTTATTTTTTGATTCTCGACATTTCCTTAGTGTTTTTTTTATAATTCTTACGATTAACTCTAGTTAATTTAATGTTGATATGGCTAACAAGATAAAAAATATTAATTAAGATAATTAAGGTAATGAAAAATATTTTAAATTAAGATAATTAGATTATTTTTAGGTGCATAATTTAATTAAGTAATGTATTTATTATTTTATATAAATAAGGTAATTACATATAATTTACTTTTGAATTTATTTTTAACTTTTCATATATCATAAACAGTGATTTTTATTATTTTTAATATTGTTCTTACTTTTCAATTCCCTAATTTACTTTTAACGTTGTACTTTTTTAAACAAATATATAATTTATTTAGACACTTATAATTTACTTTTAATATATTATATTCGTCTTTGAAGACAAAATTACTGCTTGTGATATATTAAAAAAATAAATTATACTAAAATCAATCAAAATTAATGAATTGAAATGTAAAAATAACATAAAAAGTAATATATTAAAAAGTACATTATAATTTTTTTAAAAAATACAATGTCAAAAATAAATCTGTGAATTGAAAAGTAAAAATAAAATTAAAAGCAATAAAAAATACTGTTAAGCCAAAGGACAAATTTATAACCCTCAAATATTTTGATAATAACAAATAGTTAAAATATATGTTTTTACACAATCGTCTAGTCATCCGTAACAGGTTTATAAGCAACCGTCTAATATCTTTAAAAATATATATATCATCTTTAACCTTTGACTAAATCAGTAACAGATCTTACAGATGATGACAATGTTCTAAAATGATCTGCACATCAATCAGAGTGTAAACTACCTCGAAACTCATAATGCCTATATACCTACTCTCGAGAAAAGTCAGCGAAAAAGGAAGAATGTGTGTGCAAATGTCAGAACGAAAAAGTAGACATGACAACTGCTACAAGATTAAGTACAAGAATAGAAAAGATAAGCAGATTGCTTTATCTTATCATATGACAAGTTGGTGAAAGGCATTAAATGCTGCATTTAATGCTCCAATGACTCTCTCCATCAAACGAAGGTTGTCTCTTGCAAAGTACTCAACAGATACTTTTAGAGAAGCCTATAAATAGAAGAAGAGACCTCTTTCGAGCTGTTGTTGTTATAGTCACTGCTGATTCTGTAAAATCATAACTTCTTTAAGAAAAGAAAAAGCTCTTGTATACTCTAATTGTGAAATTCTCTTTGTACTTCATTATATATTCGTCTATTAAGACATTAAACCCAGTGAGGTAACTCACGTGTAAACCTTTTCTTAATGAGATTGGTGGAAGCCTGAAGAGGCTTTGATTTAAAGAATACTTGGGTTTTTGCTTGAAGAGGCAAGTAAAAGACTACTTGGGTTGAGCCTGAAGAGGCTTGTGGAAAGAATACTTGTAACTTGAAAAAGTTAGTGGAACTTGGTTGTAGCCAAAAACTAGACGTAATCTCTGGGGTGAGACGAACCAATATAAATTTTGTGTGCCTTTCAGTTTGCTTTGTTTAGTCTTAATATTCATCTATTTTATAAAACGTCTTTGAAAACTTCTTTGATCATACCTTCAGACGATACATCTCGAAAAAGGTTTTGCGAAAATTTGCTATAACACAATTCAAACCCCCTTTCTTGTGTTATTTTTGTATCTTACAAGGGTTGACACCTTAACAAGTGTTAGAGGAAAAGATCCGCATGGCAAACCTCGAAGGACAGTTCATTCCTGAAAGAGTCTCTTTGTCAAGGCCTTCAGCCTTCAATAGAGAGGATTATGCTTACTGGAAGGACAGAATGGAAATGTATATCAAGTCCACTCATTACAGCATCTGGAGAATCATAACACATGGGGATCTTGTTGTAACTAAGCCAGAAAACGAATACAATCAAGATGACTACAACATGTTACAACAAAATGCAAAAGCTAAGTATATCATAACTTGTGCCTTATCAAAAACTGAATATAATAAATTTTGCAGCTACAGAACTGCTAAGGAAATGTGGGATGCCATACGCATAACATATGAAGACACAGAAGATGTTCGTCTTAGAAGAGCAGCAACTCTTCAAAGACACTATGAGATGTTCATCATGAAAGAGACAAAGACCATTGATGAAATGTTTGGAAGATTTCAAACAATTCTAAATAGACTTCAAAGTCTTGGTGTTGAGTTCTCTAAAGCTCAGAACAATCTCAAGATCCTGGATAGTCTTCCAAAAATATGGGAACCCAAGGTTATAGCCATAGCTGAAGCAAGGGACATGAAGACTTTAACTCTAGATGAGTTACTAGGAGCTCTAAGAGTACACGAAGTGCATCTTTTTAAAAAAGACAAAGTCAAAAATAATGACTCAATTGCTCTAAAGATTGGAGAATCAAGTTGAAAAGCAGACGAAAAGACTAAGACGAAAGGAAGAAACAAAGCATTGAAGGTTCAGTCTGAAGAAATCGAAAGCTCAGACGAAAGCTCCAGTTGTTCAACAGACGATGAGATCTCCCTCATCACTAGAAAATTCAAAAAGATGATCAAGAAGAAAGGAAGATTTAAGCAATCCTCCATAAAGAAAGACACCAGATACAAAAAGCCTTCTCATGAAAAGAACAATGAAATTATCTTCTTTGAGTGCAAAAAACCTAGACATATTAAGGCTAAATGCCTCAAACTTAAGAAGGGATGGAATTCAAAGAAAAGATACAAGAAGAAAAACCTTCTAGCCACTTGGGAAGATCTGGACAGCAGTAGTAACAGTTTAGATGATAAAAAGGCTAATATATGTCTCATGGCAGATACAGAGGAAGTAACGTCTAAGGTAAACTCTAATTGTAATAACTTTCTGCATGAGTCTAATGGCAGTGAATTTGAGTATGATGACGAAGATATGTCATATGACACTCTCCTTGCTAACTCACATATGATTGCTCTTGAGTATAAAAAATATAAAGAAAAATATCAAAAAGCAATTTCAGAAAACGAAATACTCAAGACAGATCTAACGAGAATGCATAAGAGGCTAGTCTCAGATCCTAAAAAGGCAATCCTTTTTTTTTTAAGTTGATAGACTAAAGAAAGAGGTCATTAGTCTGAAACATGATCTGACCAAATTTGTAGACGGATCTTCAAAACTTCAAATGATTTTAAAACATAGAAGATCTCTATCTGACAGATCTGGGATAGGATTTGTAGAAGACAAAAATACTAAACCATCGTCTTTTAAATCTTATTCAACCTTCTATAACTTTTGTGGTAAATCTAGACACTCTCTCCAAAAATGTCAACACAAAAGGAAACAAAGGCCAAATAAGATCATTGGGACTAACACAAAAGGACCCAAGAGTATTTGGGTACCAAAATCTCAAATAATTCTTGTTGTAAATATCCTTAATAGGAAAAAGGGGGGATTCATTTTGGTACCTGGACAATGGATGCTCACGTCACATGACGGGAGAGAAGTCTATGTTCCTAGACCTTCAACCACATGAAGGAACGGTCTCCTTTTGTGGAAATGGAAAAGGAAAAATCATTGGTATAGGTAAAGTTGGTAAGTCTCCACTTCCATTTATAGATATTGTCTTATGTATTGAAGGATTAAAACACAATCTACTTAGCATAAGTCAATTTTGTGAGAGTGGTTTTATTGTATCCTTTAACAAAGAATCATGCATAGTCAAAAGAAATGATGAATCCATTCTTTTTACTGCTAAAAGACATAATAATCTGTATAAAATTGAGTTCAAAGTTTTGAACAAACAAAATGTTACTTGCTTAATGACCAAAGATGATGAAAAATGGATTTGGCATAAAAAGCTCAGGCATATTAATCTAAAACATATTTCAAAACTATATAAAAAGAGTTTAGTAAAAGGATTGCCTGAGATATCGTGAAAAACTCATCTTTTTTGTGAAGCATGTCAAAAAGGGAAACAAATTAAAACCTCTTTTAAATCAAAAGATGTTGTTTCCACTTCCAAACCATTAGAATTACTGCATATGGATTTGTTTGGACCTACAAAAACTCTTAGTCTTGGTGGGGAAAAAGTATGGCCTTGTCATTATTGATGACTATTCTAGATATACATGGGTTTATTTCCTAGCTCACAAACACGAGTCATTTAATGTGTTTGAAATATTCTATAAGAGAGTTCAAAATGAAAAAGGTTTTTGTATTACTACAATTAGAAGTGACCATGGAACTGAATTTGAAAATGCTGAGTTCAAATCCTTGTGTGAAAATAATGGAATTTTCCACAACTTCTCTTCACCAAGAACACCTCAACAAAATAGGGTAGTTGAAAGGAAAAATAGAACTCTACAAGAAATGGCAAGAACCATGGTCTGTGAAAATTCAGTCCCTAAGTACTTCTGGGTAGAAGCTGTAAATACAGCATGTTATGTTCAAAACAGAATATTAATCAGACCAATAATTAAAAAGACTCCTTACGAACTATGGAGAGGTAGAAAACCCAACATTTCATACTTTCACCCTTTGGATGTGAATGTTATATTCTCAACACTAGAGATCAACTAGGAAATTTTGACTCTAAGGTTGATAAAGATGTTTTTCTTGGATATTCCAACACATCAAAAGCATTTAGAGTATTCAACTCTAGAACTTCTGTTGTAGAAGAATCTATCCATGTTAAATGTAATGATACACTAACCCTTGATAAGAGACTATCAAATTTGGAAGAAGACTTTACAGACTTATAGATAGGATCATCTGATCGAACAAGCACAGACGAAGTAAAAGAATTAAAAGATACTCCTCAACAACAATAGACTGATAATCAGATGAAAGGATCTCACAAAGATTGGAAGTTCGTTACCTATCGTCCTCAAGATTAGATTATTGGAGAACGAACTAAAGGAGTTAAAACAAGGTCATCATTAAGAAATCAAGCGTCTTATGCCTTAGTCTCAGAAATTGAACCTAAGATGATAGAAGAAGCACTAACAGATGATGACTGGGTAATAGCTATGCAAGAAGAGCTACATCAATTCACAAGAAATGATGTTTGGACTCTTGTTCCTAAACCAGATCATAAGAGCATCATTGGAACAAGATGGGTATTCCGCAACAAATTTGATGAAAATGGAAAGGTAATTAGAAATAAAGCAAGATTAGTAGCTTAAGCTTACAATCAAGAAGAAGGTATTGATTTCACTAAAACCTTTGCTGCTGTTGCTAGATTAGAAGCTATTAGAATTATGCTTGCCTTTGCCGCTCATAAAAACATTAAGCTTTTTCAAATGGATGTGAAAAGTACTTTTTTAAATGGTTTCATTAAGTAAGGAGTCTATGTTAGACAACCTCCTGATTTTGAGGATCCAAACCTCACATACCATGTCTTTAAACTTAAAAAGGCTCTGTATGGTCTTAAATAAGCACCTCGTACTTGGTATGACAAACTGAGCAGTTTTCTTATTGAAAATGGGTTTATGGGAGGCAAAGTAGACATAACTCTTTTTAGAAAGGAATCCAACAGAGATTTCATTATAGTTTAAATTTATGTAGACGATATAATCTTTGGAGCTACCAATGAAATTCTATGTAAGGATTTCTCATATTTGATGTAGGGTGAATTTGAGATGAGCATGATGGGAGAATTAAAATTCTTCCTTGGCCTACAAGTTAAACAAGAAAAGAAGGGTATATCTATTCATCAGCAAAAGTACACAAAAGAATTGCTTAAAAAGTATAAGATGAATGAGTCAAAACCTATGAGTACACAAATGCATCTGTTTGTCATCATGACAAAGGACGAATCAAGTAAACCAGTAGACCAGACTGTCTACAGAGGTATGATTGGCTCACTTCTTTATTTAACTGCAGTAGACCAGACATCATGCATAATGTCTGCTTGTGTGCCAGATTTCAATCTGACCCTAAAGAGTCTCATTTAAAAGTTAAAAGGATTTTTAGATATCTTGTTGGTACATCTAATCTAAGCCTATTTTTAGATATCTTGATGCAGACTATGCTGGTGATAGACTAGAAAGAAAAAGCACAAGTGGTGGATGTCACTTTATCGAACCAAGTCTAGTATCTTGGACAAGCAAGAAGCAGAACTCAATTGCATTATCAACTGTTGAAACAGAATATGTATCTGCTACAAGCTGCTACTCACAACTCCTATGGGTAAAGCATCAACTTGAAGATTACTCTAGCTTTGAGCATAACATTTCTGTGTTATGTGACAATGCTAGTGCAATCAATTTATCTAAAAAACCCATTCAGCATTCTAAAGCAAAGCATATGGAAATAAGACATCATTTTATTCGTGACTATGTTCAAAAAGGTGTTTTTGATATTAAGTTCATCGATACAGACCATCAATGGGCTGGTATCTTTACAAAAGCTTTACCTGGAGAACGTTTTAACTTCATCTTAGAAAATTTGTACATGAAAGTTTTGCAAGAGTAAAACGTCTTACATGCATCATCTTGTTTAAATAAAGTTTCGTCTTATTCTATACCGTCTCATTGTTAATCTTATTTCGTCTTACTAACACGATCGTCTTTGAATATGAAAAGTTTTTAAATTCTTTAGTATGATATTTCCCCTAATGATTACTCTCAATAATCACTCAAGAAACGTGGGCCATCTCTCCTGCCACATCAAGTCGTCATAAATGCACGTCTCTTCAGTGCTTTCGACCTTCTCTTTTATTCAAAATAACACTTTTTTCATCACTTACACTCTTTCTGAAAACTATCCAAACTCTCTAAACTCAAACCATCTCTCTCTCTCTCTCTCTCGTTCTTACTCTCAAGTCTCTTTTTCTCAAACTTGCAGTCATGGCCACCCTAAAACAGCTTGTGCCCATGGAGAGATTCCCAGAAACTGACTTCATCGTTGGAAAATGGGTCAACCTGCAAAAACTAGAAAATGAAGGATTTCCACTGCAGACATACATCTAGAATGTCGAATGGGAAGCATTTGTCCAGAAACGAGCATGGTACCACGTGCCATATGCGTACTTTTGGGCCTCTGCATCTGAAGTGAACGATACCATCACTGGAACCATCGACAATCAAGTCATCATCATCTCTACCGACACCATTGCAGCAGCGTCTAGTTGCAAAGAGGAGGGTGACCTCTTTTCTGAAGACTGGGAGAAGGTTATCACCCCAGAGACTGTTGACAAGGCTTTATATGGAAAGCCCAGGTCTCAAACCGAGAACAAGGATGTTTTGAAGAGGTTTTTATACTCTTCAAACATGAAGCCTATATGTAGATTGATTCACAACGTCTTACTACATATTATCCTGCCAAGAAAAGGCTCAAAGGATAATGTAACTTCCAAGGATAGATTCTGCATATGCAAGATGCTGACTAGTCAGAAGGTGAACCTGCCTGCGCTAATCCTGGATAACTGGAGATCCTATCTCTCCAAGTCAAAGGAAAGTGCTCAGAGCAAGCGGAAGCATCCTATTCCCTATGCCATGCTCTTCACTGAAATCATTCGTCTGACGGGAATTAAAGAATCTGGTCTGGAGAAGATGAAGCAAGGTTCTGAGATCAATGTATCCATCATCAGGAAGATGAGGATTGCACACCTTTTCTCTAGATACGTAGCCTAGACATCCAGAGTTGACATTGATCAAGGAAGAACCTCCAAAAGATGCTATTGGATATGCTTTCAAAGTAGGATCGTCTACGAATCCGTGTAGTGGTACTGCTTCTACTCAACCTCCACCACAGACGAAACTCCAACCATCCCAACCACAATCCAAACAAACTAAACCACAAAAACCAAAATTACCCATCAAAAGACCTTCACAACTAGACCCTTAACCTAAACAGACTAAACCTCAAACCCCATCGTCTCCACCTCACAAGAAACAAAAACCCTTTACTATTCGTCTGAGACCTAGACCAGTTCCCTAACCTGACTCAGACGATGACACTCCCATTAACACCTTTCTTCCTACCCCAAGCACAACCATCCCTACCCCTCCATCATAACAACCACCTCCACCACCTACCTCTACTGAACCTACTCCTTCTGGCCAACCTTTTAAAAAGCCCTCAAAATCCAAAAAGATTCTAGTTTCAAAAACTAGAGCTCAAGAAGAAAAGCAGCTCAGGAGAGCCAGAGCTGAATCTAAGCGAGCTGAGAAAAAGAAAAAAGAAGAAGAAGAGAAACTAGCTGAGGTTGAGCAAGAACAGATTAAGGAAGCAATGCTTCAATCTGTAATTGAGCACTCACTACAAACAACCCCTGCAAAGCCAGAAGAGCAAGAGCTGTTGACTCAAGAAGACATCGCTACTACCTTAAGAGGTAGATTACCTAGATTTCTTTTCTGGGAAGTTCCACAATTTGTTTCTTTATCTCAAGTCTTCAACCCTCTTTTTGTAGACTTAACAGCCATACCCAACATTGATCAGCCTGCAAGGGTTGTTTCCTTCGCGGAACCTGAAGCAGAAGGAACTTCGTCTGGAAGAGCTGAACCTATGATAGACAATGGATCACCAAAATATTATCGATCAGAAACGCCTCCGTCTGAACGACTTAACAGACGAGAACTTATATACTTTGAGCAGCCTGAGTCTCGTCCTATTGGAAAAACAAAGGAATATCATATTCTAGAGCCCTTCGATCCAGAGGTACTTCAATCTACAACCAACTATGAACTGGGCGAAGTAAATAACCAAAAGATGTGGATGACTCTCATTTCTAAAGAATGGCCACTTCTGGTACGCCATGGGTATGCTGACAAATTTCCTGATAGTGAAGAAAAAGCTACCCCAGCCATGTCTTATGAGTCGCACATCACCCCATATATCTAGGAGGAAGGATATAGTACCTGGTCAGACGCTCCAATCTTCGTCTATCCACCTTCAACCAGAAGGAGATTTCTAGCTAGATATGAAGTTTGGACAGCGTGGGATTCTTTGTCACACCTCCTCATTTATGCTGAAGTGTAACTACTCAGAGTATTTGATCATGTGTAGAACTTACCACTACAAGCCCAAGATCATTTATCCTTTCTGCCATGGGATGATCAAGACTTACCCCTTCGTCATCCGTCCAAAAGACAATCCAGACTTTGCAAAATGGCGGATTGGTGATGATGACTAGGAGTTGGGGAAAGTGATGAACAACTTCTTACGGGAGAAGATGCAGATTTCTCTACAGCACGCAATCTGTGAACGAAGGTGTCCAGAACTTGAGCTAGGCGTGCCTAGACTCATGGTGACTCAAAGGCCGCTTCTCATGAAGCCTTGGACCACCTTCTGCGCTTGTTGTCAAAAGACCTACATGTGCCAAAATCTGTCTATGGGAAAAGACAAAGAGCCCAAGTTTCGATGCGATCCCAAACGACATCTGATGATTAGATAGAGAGCATTATCGCCTGACCAGCTGGCTAAACTTAAAGGCAAAGTAACTCTCCAAAGCACAAACCGCAAAAGGTTGCAAGATCATGTTGAAGCTTTGAAACACTTTTCGGGTCTGACTATAGTAGAGAAGAGTCTGCTAAGCCATGAAGCTGCACTTTGTCCGACAGGTCACTGAACGCTAGTGTCTTCATCTCCCTCCACTTCTACATCCAATCCCCAAAATCAATTATCTCTAAACCTTCCTAAGACCTATATCTTCTTCTCCTTTGACTCCTTTGAAATCTTTCTACCTTGCGGCCACTTCTGGTTTTGTGGTCTCCCTGTATCCTATATTTTCAACTTATGTTTTATAGAAGAACCTAGTGATGAAGCAGCTACCAGCTCTGCACCTGCACCACAACCTTCAGACGACAAACAAACTTTTAATGAATTGAAGCAGACTGTGCAGCGTCTTGAAGCTAATCTTAGGAAATAACATAGGAAACGCAAATGAGCAAAAGTTCTATTAGCCAAGCTGGCAAAGCGTTTCAAAAGTGACCTCAGCTCATCATCTACACCTTTAGACTTTGAATCTTTTGATTGATGATGCCAAAAGGGGGAGAAAAATAGAAGACAGGGGAAGAAAAGTCTAAGGAAAAAATCTTGAAGAGAAAAACAGACGAAAAATATCAATCTTAGGGGGAGTATGAGTATAAGTTTTTTTTTATATATATACAATGATGATTTATCTGTTGAATGATATCGTCTAGTTTTTTCTAGTTACGTCGTCTAGGTATTTTATTTTTTATTTTTTTGCATCTGCTTAACTGAAGTACACTTATATGAAAAATGATTTCAAAATTAAAATTCACTTACCAAAAAGCGTTTTTCATAGAAAAATGTTTTTCAAGAAATATAATTGTTTGTCATCATCAAAAAATGGGAGATTGTTAAGCCAAAGGACGAATTTATAATTCTCAAATATTTTGATAATAAGAAACAGTTAATATATATGTTTTTACGCAATCGCCTTGTCATCCATAACAGGTTTATAAGCAATTGTTTGATATCTTGAAAAATATATATATCGTCTTTAACCTTTGACTAAATCAGTAACATATCTTACAGACGATGACAACGTTCTAAAATGATCTGCACATCAATCAGAGCGTAAACTACCTCGAAACTCATAAAGCCTATATACCTACTCTCGAGGAAAGTCAGCGAAAAAGGAGAAATGTATGTGCGAATGTCAAACCAGGAAAGTAGACGTGACAACTGTTACAAGATTGAGTACAAGAATAGAAAAGATAAGCAGGCTACTTTATCTTATCATATGGCAAGTTGGTGAAAGGCATTAAATGTTGCATTTAATACTCCAACGACTTTCTTAATCTGACGAAGGCCGTCTCTTGGAAAGCACTCAACAGATACTTTTGGAGAAGCCTATAAATAGAAGAAAAGACCTCTTTCGAGCTGTTGTTGTTATAGTCACTACTGATTCTACAAAATCATAACTTCTTTAAGAAAAGAAAAGGCTCTTGTATACCCTAATTGTGAAATTCTCTTTGTACTTCATTGTATATTCGTCTGTTAAAACGTTAAGCCCAATGAGGTAACTCACGTGTAAACTTTTTTCTTAACAAGATTGGTAGAAGCTTGAAGAGGCTTTGATTCAAAGAATACTTGGTTTTTTGCTTGGAAAGGCAAGTAAAAGACTACTTAGGTTGAGCCTGAAGAGGCTTGTGGAAAGAATACTTGTAACTTGAAAAAGTTAGTGGAACTTGGTTGTAGCCAAGAATTGGACATAGTCTCTAGGGTGAGACGAACTAGTATAAATCTTGTGTGCCTTTCAGTTGCTTTGCTTAGTTTTAATATTCGTTTGTTTTATAAAACATCTTTGAAAACTTCTTTGATTATACCCTTCAGACGATACATCTCGAAAAAGGTTTTGCGAAAATTTATTATAACACAATTCAATCCCCCTTCTTGTGTGATTTTTGTATCTTACAAATACTATTTATAATATATTAAAAAATTAACAATAAATTATAAAAGTAAATTATATGTAATTATCTTATTTATATAAAATAATAAATGGATTACTTAATTGAATTACGCACCTAAAAATAATCTAATTATCTCAATTTAAAATATTATTCATCATCTTAATTAATATTATTCATTTTGTTAGTCATGCTAGCACTAAATTAATAGATTAATGGAAAGGACTAAAAAAAACGAGTGGATCACCAATTTAGTCCCTGAAATTGTAATAGTCTATCAAATTAGTCCTAAAAATTAATAAAATACTAAAATGGTCCCTAAAATTATACATTGACAGTCAATTTAATCCCTAAAATTATAATAATTGGTCAAATTAGTCCCTAAAATAAATTAGATGGCAAAAGGATCCTTGAAATTGTAAACTATTAATCAATCTAGTTCTTAAAATTGTAATAGTCGATTAAATTGATCCCTAAAGTTTAAAAAAAAAAACTTAATTACGCTTTTTGCCTCCTGACTTTTAAAATTTTGTGAATTTTGTCCCTAAAGTTTTTTTCATGCATTTTAACCTTAAACTTATATAATTTTACAAATTTTGTCCTAACATTCAAAAATTCACTCATTTTTTTTTCCTAAAGCACAATTAAGCCTTTAGAAAATAATAAAAATGTTAAAGGTAAGATTTGAACCCTTGACCCTTTTCCTTCTCCACAACCACAAAACCACTAAATCATTTAGCTTGTTTAGTTTATATATATAAAATATATAATATATATACTATTTTTGCATTTGTTAATTACACTTTTGGTTTCCCAAGTATATGTTTAAATATATTATATAAAAATATTAAATTAAGATGATAAATTTATTTATTAAATATTTTTATTTTAATTATTTAAATTTATAAATTATACAAATTTATTTATTACATTATATAAAATTATTTATTAGTTAAATTATACAATAACTTATAAATTTATTTATTAAATATTTTTATTTCTAAATAACTACCCTACAAATAAAAGGGTGGCATATGTATAAATAATTCTTAGATAATTGAATAAATAAATTTGTATAATTAAAATAAAAAATTTTAATAAATAAATTTATCATCTTAACTTTTAATATTTTTTATACAAATATAAACATATACTCAAGAAGTCAAAAGTGCAATTAACAAATGTAGTAATGATACATATAATATATTTTTAATATGTAAACTAAACAAGTCAAATGACTTAGTGACTTTGTTAGTAGAGGAGAAAGAGGAGGTTAAGGGTTCAAATCCTACCTCCAACATTTTTATCATTTTCACATCATGGATGGCCAATTAATGTTAAGATAAAATTTGCGAAATTACATAAGTTTAGGATCGAATGTGCGAGAAAAAACATTAGGTACATAACTCGTAAAATTTTTAAAGTTAAAGGACAAAAAATGCAATTAATTTTTTTTAATTTTAGGGACTAATTTGACTAACCATTATAATTTCAGGGACTATTTGGTCATTTATTAGTTTTAAGGATTAATTTGACCATCCATTACAATTTCAATGACTAGATTGATTGATAATATACAATTTTAGGGACTATTTTACCGTTTTATTAATTTTAGGAACCAATTTGACCGATCATTATAATTTTAGGGACTAAGTTGGTAATTCACTCAAAAAAGAACACTAAAAGAATGTCAGGAACCTAAAAATAAAAATAAAAAATTGTAAGGACTAAAATCAAATATAGCTATATTTGTAAGGACTTAAAATATATTTAAGCCTATTCAATGAATTCAAATTATAAAGGGATCCTTCAAAAAAAAAAAAAGTTATAACGGAAAAAAAAAACCGCGAAGCTTTGAAAGTTAAGAATTAAAGGAAACAAACTTTAAGGAGGCTTGAGAAAAACTCAAGTTGAACATTAAAGGTGTCAAATATTAACAATATAATTAAGGTAAGTAAAACTTACATACTTGGGTAGAATTTAAATAATGCAAGATGGTAAGACTTGCAAGCGTATAGGGCTTTGAATGGTAACGGAACGCTGTAATATGGTAAGAAATGACAAGTGTTCCATAATTTGGGTATGTTGGATTAAGAAAAAAATAAAAATAATAAATTATTAACTTTAGTGCTAGATCCATATAGATAAAATGAATTCACCAATTGAGAAAAATTATTAAAACCATTATAGATTACATAGACTCATGTCAATGAATCCATTGTTAAATTGTCTTGATGAATGTTATGAATGAGTTTTATTAAGGGAAGTGAGATTTTCCTTAGAATCTTATTAAAATTAGATGGGGTTAAGCCCCAATCATCAAAAAGGTTGAAATAGACCTTAAAGCGACTTACATGAAAGTGAGATGATTTGGGAATTAGTTTTTATAGCTTAAAGGAAGTGATAAATGATTTTAAACAAATAAATGTAAAGATTTTGCTATAGAGTGTGGTAGTAGATGGAAGCAAATTTTGATATGGGTATTCGAACATTGAATTTAATGTTTGTATGTAGTGTAGCATGCATGTAATTAATGGTACAATTGAAATGCTCTGTTGTTAATAAGTCTGATAAATTGATGCTTGAGAAAATATATTAAATTAATGAATTGATCGTGAACTAGTAAAAATCTTGATGATGATATGATTAAACTAGAGAATGAGGTGTGTGTGTGTGTGTATATATATAGTCACTTTTGGAGTTAGGGCTCTCTAGGTATTCACCCTTAAGATTTTACGTGTCCGATTAGAAGGAAATGCATCTCTAGAATAAATGGTAAGCTTTGGGATATATGGGAATCTCTTCTCTAGATACCACTCTTAGGAGAAAGTCTCCTTTGATTGGAAGGGAAGGTATCTCTGGTTTCGAGACCCAGAGAAGATTATGGATGGAGTGGCCACCAATCTTATTAGAATTAGAAAAACTTAGAAAACTCTAAAATTTTAAAAAATTTGGCTAGTTTCGGGGATTACTTGTGTATAAGGGTGGAAACTAAATCCCACAATACTCTTATGATATTTATTCTAAAACGGTTAACCTAAATTAATTGTGTACATATTTGTTTTATTCTCTTTTGATAATAAAAAAGTGAGAAAAAAGGTAAGAAGAAGAAGAAAAGTTAAGAAAATTTAATTGAGAAAATAGTATATGTATTGATAGTGTAAAGATATTTTATACTGTTAATCAATCCGAGATTGTTATATATGGTCATTTTGTTGACTTTTACAATAATTAATTTAAAAGTCATCTCTAAAATGATTTGTGATTAGTTGACAGTGTTAAATTGTTTTACATTGTTAATGCATAGATTTTAAACTCAATTTAATTTTGACTCAAGATACATATCTCTCAGTGCAATGAGAAACTTTAAAGTCACCTAATTCTTCTAGAAAATAATTATCAGTTGGTTAATTTTATTCCTTTTTTTTTTTGAAATTTTGTAACATACTACTAAATCAAACCAAATAAAACAAATATTATATATATATATATATATATATATATATATATATATATATATTATTTACTAATTTATAAAGAAAATGACCAATGCACAAATAATCTAAATTAAAAGATAGATATACTTACCTTGAAGGCGACCACTCTTGACATCCTCAATCAATCCTTTTTCTGCATGTTTTAACACTTAGTAAACCACTCTTTATAAAAAAAAAATAAAAAATAAAAAAAGGGCTTAAAGAACGCTCATTTTTTTTATGTGAGACTTTAGAGATAAAGGTGAAACACAAATTTTCCTTTTATTTATTTTTCTTTTCAATATGAGACTTTCAAGGTATATAGCACATTAAGACTTCTTTTCTTTATATATTTTAATTACTTTATTTTCTTATAAAATTCAATTAAAATTGGGTGCTTACAATATATAATCCCCTTATGCTTATTTTTTTGATTAGAAAGAGTAAGCAAAATAATTAAAGCAACTAATTTTGATCGAGTGACACCTAAAATGTTAGATAATACAAGTGTCAATCTTTTGAGAAAACCAATCCTTTAAGGAAGGTCCAAAAGGCTAAGAAACCCAAGACCTAAAGAAGAAAAAAATTGACAACTCAAAACTCAAAGAAAAGCCAGACAACTCAAACTAGTGAAAAAAGATTGACAACTTAAGACTAAAAATATAAAAATTAAAACTATTAATTTTAAAAATTAGAAACTAAAATCAAAATTTAGTAATTTTTCAAAAATTAAGAACAACATCAACCCTTATGAACTTTCAATAACAATTATATTTAAAATTAGAGTTTAATGGTTATATACTGTCAGTGCAAAAAGTTTTACACTGTCAACTAATCAGAAATCACCATTTATATGACTTTTAAAGTATTTATTATAAAAGTCAACAAACTTACAATAAATAGTGATTTGTGATTAGATGACAGTGTAAATGCATGACCTGTTTTCTCTTAAAATTACTATTAAAGAACAGAACTTTAATAACGATTGTAAATTTATCAATTAATAAAGGTGACAAAAAAAATTGAACCGCTAATCTTTAATATTCGTCACAATCGCTATTAAAGTTATGTATTAATTCCAAGAATAACTAATAGATGTTGCTTGCTTATTTAGAAAGAAGAAACAAAATTGCTATGGTAACTCGCAATGTATGTCTTTTACCTCTAATCATTGCATCGCAATCATGCAACAGAGAAATCATAGCCGTGAAATCTGCAAGAATTGAGAAACCCTCTTCACCAATTTTTCATGCACATTAGAGCTGTGAAAAATGGCCCAGCCCCACGGGTCAGCAAGCTAGGCTTTGAGATTTGTAATTTACAAAGAATTAGGCCAACTTGGTCCGGCTTGGCAGGTCAAATGAGCCAGACGAGGTCGACAAAATACGGACCGAAAAAATACTAAGCCTATTTTGGCTTAGTATTATTTTTTTTTGTAAAATTTAAATAAAGTTTAAAAAAAATGATGGGCTAACGGGTTAAGCCGGACTAAAGAAAGTGTGGCCTATAAAAACATAAGATTTTGGTATTTTGTGAAAATATTTTATGATAAAATTATAATATATGAGCTTAGTAAAGAAAACATAAGATTTTTGTGATAAAAAGTTATAAGCTTCTAAATCTATATTTTTTTTAATAAAGAGGATAAAAATTATTTTTATGATGAAAAAGAATTTATATAAGATTATATTAAAACTAGACTATTTTTTCATACAAAAGTTTGAATTAATACATAGCAGTAGAAAAAAAATTGTTGATAGTTAAAAGAGGCCTCACGGTTCAAAAGGAGTTTTTTTTCTTTCAAAAAATTAAATTTTATTAATATTGTGGGATCATAAACTATTTTAAATAGATAAAAAATAAAAAATTGGCTATTATATATGTATGTATATATATTCGGCTATTTTAAGAAATTAAAAGAAAATTTTTATAAATCTAGTTAGTAATTGTTACTAACATTACTCTCATATATTTTAAATTATATTTTAACTAATCTATTCTATTTAGAAAATATATTTTTTTAGGTATCTTGATACAGATATACAAATTCGGTTTTCTTAGAACAGAAATAAGAAAATTTGTATTTTTTTAAATATTAAGAAAAATAAAAAATTATTTATACAAGTTATAAATATTTTTGAAAAAGAATTAGTTTTAAATGGAAAAAATTAAGTATTTTATAAACTTTTTGGTGATAAAACCTTATGGATAAATATGAAAACATAGTCTTTGCACTTGGATGTAGAGATATATGTTAAGAGTCAAAGTGTAGAGAAACTTCTAACTAAGGTTATGAGAAAATGAGATAAATCCTTAAGTATATCAAGGTTTGTGGTATGCTGATAAGGTTATGGAGGATCATGTAGTGGGCATGAGTCTTTGGTTGAGGGAATTCATAGTTTGGTACGCTATGGGAGGAAGGTAAGACTACCTTTGGAGGTCTAGAAGGTATGATATCGAGTTATGAGCCTCTTAATGGTCAAGGCAAAGCCTAGGCAATCACTTAATCAGCTTGATAACCCTAGCAATTGCTCAGCCTCACCAAGATTGGTGGATAGTAAATCCTAAAGGAGCCTTGTGCTTATATCTTGAGATGAATGATGATGGCTACGATGCCAGTACCATATTACGCTAGTATATGTACTCCCAATCGCTTTCCTATTACAAGAAATTGGATATTGCTCATCAGCAATTGAGGGTATGGATCTATATGATGTGTTTAGAAACTTGGGTAGACTAAGATAACTTAGAATAAACTCTAGGTTCTCCTTATCTTATATAAGTTAGTTGTGTTCTATCTTTGTGTTGTTGTGTAGGTCAATCCTACATACCTTTTGTGGAAGTGATTTAGAAAACAAATCACCTCACTTCTTTTCCTTTTCCTTTTCTTTTATGTGTGTATGTTTTGAACGACAGTATGAGAAGATGGATCAATTCCCAGTTATGATGAACATTTTCCTCTAGCATAGTCTTTTTGGGGATTGGCTATATAATGAGGACACTGGTACCATATCATTTTATGGGTACATTACTATTAGTTTTTTATCGCCTTTTCTAGATTTGTTCATGTTAGTCGCTTCTATGATATTGTCCGTGTTGCTAATTACTTACCCTCCTCTAGGGTTTGTTAAAGTAGAAGACCCACCACCATCACCACCAGCTGATCAGGATGATGCTCTAGATGTTCCTTTCATGAACTTCTTTGACCCCCTCCAAGGTTTATAGTTGCTGCCTCTCCAATCCACATGACATGGCAGATCTTGTTCCCTCACGTGAGCTAAGTTGCCAGCTAGGTATGGGTAATAGGTAGCTATCACTGTCTTTAGTATCTTTTTCATCAGGTCATGGGCAACCAACTAAGTTGCTTGATGGACATGCATACTATGTTGTTGATGTGGACATGGACTCCAAGGAGATTGAGACTGACCCTAGTGGGGAGTCCTTCTAAATTGAGCTTGTGGACTAGATCTGATTACTTTTTTTGTAGATCATGCAGATGGTGGGTTTAGCTGTATAGTCTTACTACTCTAGCCCTTTTCTTTTATTTATATGTACTTGAGGGCTGGTAGTTAAAACTTTTTGACTCATGTATACATTGATGGGTAGTGATAGTATCATGTACTTTTGGATGACTATACCTCTGATGACATGTATTTTCTCATTATACACAGTTATATATATATATATATATATATATATATATATATATATATATATATATATGGATATGATAATTGACGTATGCATCATATCTTTTGTCTTTATTTTATTCTTCTATTATTATGCTAACAATGATCAATTATGTATTCTTTAAACATTTAAAATAAGTTGTAATCGCAAAAAAATTTACTTGCTATTTTCAAAATAAAAAAGCAAATGATAAATAATAAATGAATTAAAATAAATTAAATTAGATAATTGTTAGGATAAGTGTTAATGTGATTGGGAATACATCCTCCTTTTTGTGGGTGGTGCAACAAACAATTCAAATGTTGGTTCAAATGGTGGTACTAGTGGTGGAATTGGTTGTTTAGGTGGTTCAACCAACTTGATCTTCATAGAGGGCTTTAAAGCAAACGAAACAAGCTCTAAATCATTAGGATAAGTCCTAATAGATCTCAGTCTTTTCTCATACTGTGTAATGACTTCTGAAATAGTCAATTGATCTTCATGAACTTGTCTTTTCTGGCTTTTACTCTTGGTAACATGTTTAGCAACCTGTGAGTATTTGTTTAACTATCCACATTCATTATGTTATGGATTTTACCTGCGAGTATTTGCAAGCTTGGATGTTTTTGCCATTTCTAATTTAAATGAAGTGTTCCAATGGAACAATGATGATTTCTTCATTTTCTTCTTTTACTAGCTGCACTTAGGAGCATTGATTGCTATTTTCTTAACATTTGTAACTACAAACTCACTACTAGGTTTTCAACTTGCATAGGCCAAGAAATTGGTTTTTGCATTCCTCATTAATTCTGTAAGCAACATCCCATAGGGAACTATCAATTAATGTAAGCTTAGTCTTCTTCTCTGTAGCATAGGGAGCAAGTAGAACTTGTCCAACTTGGTCACTAAGTCCTTGGAGGACAATATGCAACAACATTGTAATTAAATTTTATAAATGTAAATATTTTAATGAACTATAAAATTAATTAGTAAATGCAAATAAATTACATATATTATTTTATATTTCTCATATATATATATATATATATATATATATATATATCATTTTATCTATTTAACATATATATATATATATATATATATATATATAATATAATATTTATTTAACTCCATTGAAACTTTGGTTTTAACCCCCTTTCTCTTAGAATAAAGCCTATCATACATCTAATTATGGTTTGAAGGATAATGCATGTTAATGACATAAGGTTTAATAACATGAGCAAAAAAAAAAAAAAAAAGAACTACAAAAATTTTGGTAACATTTCCCCCATATTTCTAAAAATTTCCATTGAACAAATAAATATTTCAACATAATCACAATATGATAAATAAATTAAATTTCCAACACACAACCAACATCTTGTGTGTAACATAGGATCACTCCTTAATGAGTTCCACACAATCTCACATACAACAAAACACACACATATAATTCAATTTCTAGTGCACTATATCAACATCTTGTGAGTAACATAGGATCACACCCTAATAAGCTCTGCTTAATCTAACAAACAACATATCACATATACATACAATTCAATTTCCAATACACAACCAACATCCCATGAGTAACATAAGATCACACCTTAATGAGCTCAGTTTAATCTAACAAACAACACATTACAAACACATACAAATAATATCAATATGAAATAAATTCAAACGTATTTAATGTATATCTCTTCATTCTAATTTTGCTCCATGTGCTATAGCATTCAAGAGGCAAATAACTTAACAATTAATTACCTATTAATTCTTTAAAATATTTAATTGGCAGCACAACATTCCAATATATAAATTAAATATATACTTTTTTAATCTTTTCAATAAATATAAAAAAATAGAAAAAAAGGGGAACCCATTGTTTGGAGGTTTTCCAGCAAAGGAGCCATTGAAATGGTAATGGGGCATGACATAGAGGTACAACCTTTGGTGGCGAGGCAGGGCAACTTGGGTGCAAGTAGGTGCAACAATATTGTGCCCACAGTGGGTTGCATCAGATTGTTCAGGTGGTGTATGATGGACCTCTATCATAAATACTAAATAATATTCATTTAATTTGTCATTGGTCCTTGATACAAAGCAAGAGTAACTATAAGATCTTAAATATAGACAAGATATAAAAGGGTATATTGCGGAAGCTTACCTCCACTTGCAGCCATTGTTATCACAAGAAAGAATCGAACGCCTAAATCTCACAATAAAGTTTAGAAAGAGAAAGAAAAAAAATAGAAGGTTCTCCTAGCCTTAGCCTTTTCTAAGGTGTGTGAATCAATGGAGCATCATAGGTTATTTATAGGGAAGGCAAGGGACCCCTTCATAAAATCAAAAACTGTAATTGTCCCTTAATTGGTTCTTCCATTAAAAGCCAATAATACTAATTAAGAGCCAATAATTTATAATTAAAAGCTAATAATTCAAAATTTGTAACAGTTACATGAAATTAAATTATGAATATTGTCAAAATATGAGCCACATTCATGTTATTTTCCAACAATGTGGCGATTCACACAACGGGTGGCTAGTTACAAAGTGATGGGGAAGGACAACAACAATCGTGGTTCTCACAGAAAGGGGCTTGTTGGTGGGCAAATTCTGATATAGAAAGGTTGGAGAAGAGAAAGGGAAAAGGAAATAAAGGAAAGAAGAAGTGGGTTTTTGATTTTTCATATTTGACTTTAAAAACATTGTTATGACTAATTCTATTGTAAATTCCTAACTTTATTTGATGTATCTAGAAATATGAAAAGTAAAATTATCGACAAAATTATAATGGATTAAGTCATCAATAATTTATAGTGAGTAAAGTCATCAATAATTCATAGTGGTTTAGGTCACTGTAGTTAAATTATTAAATAATATTATATAAATTTATGGTTAATATATTTAGGGATAATAATCCTACCCAGACCCTAAGGATACCCACAACGAGTAGGGTAAATACCTACTTAATAGGGATGGGTCCAGAATCGGGTATTTACCCGCAAATTTTAATGGAGATGGGTACAGGTATGGGTACTATATTACCCTTCCTACCCCATACCTATGTGTGTGTGTGTGTGTGTGTGTGTGTGTGTTTTAATGGGGATGAGTGTGGGTATGAGTACTATAATACCCTCCTCGCCCTATGCACATACCTATATGTGTGTGTGTGTATCCTTAATCTTTAATATAATAAAGATGAAATATCTCATGTATAATATGTTGAAAAGATAAGTTCTAGTGATTATTATAATATTAAAAATCTTAATTTATTTTTAAAATAAAGATATTGTAAGAAGTACAAACAAAAAATAAGAGTTTAATTTATGTGCATTGTTAGCGTAAAATATTTTTACATATAGATTCAATAGGTATTTACCTTATCGCAACATCATATTAAAGAATATAGGATAATCAAATTTTATTAGACGTCTATGTAGAAAAGTTTGCATTAACATTGTATATAAATTAAATTTCAAAAATAATTCACACTCCACTAAAAATATTAAATTATATAAAAAGATTATATTCTTTTCAAATGCATGCATTGCTTCTAAAATATATTATTGATAATACTTATAATTATTGTTATTGTTGAACATAGTTTTTTTAAAATTAAAATTATTCAAATTTTATTTGATATTAACTATGTTAAAGAATAGATTGAATAAATTTGTATTTTTATATATTGATAGTGAAATGTTAAAAATACCTAATTATAAAAGTTGATAAATAATTTCATAATTGATAAAAAAATAAAATAAGTTTTGATAAATTATATTAAATTAAATATTGAATATAAATTTCACCTAAAAACTTAGAATTTTTTGTCAATGCTCTACACTTAAGGAAGGTGCGGGTACGGATATATAGGTACCCAACAGGTACGAAGATGGGGATTAAAGTTGCTATCCAGCAAGTATGAGGCCGAGTATGAGCATTTTTTTCAAACACGAGTATGTGAATTGGTACTATAGTACCCTACCAATTGTCATTCCTAAATATATTGATATGATCCAATTTTGGATTCATATTATTTTTACGGATTGTCTTTGAGTTGATTATCTTGGAAACAATAATTTAGAAATAAAATTTAAAAGTGAGGTAGAAGAAGAGAAGAAAATAGTGCAAAGCTTCAAATAATTATATCAATGGTGCAATACTTGATGGACAAGAGAATTAAAATAATAAAGCAAAAATAAAAAAGATGGAAAAGATGTGAAATGGGAAAGAAGGCACCACACTCTTATACAGTGATAAGCCAAGCGAGAATTTGCCACAAGGTATGGAAATCTTTGATAAGAATCAAGAGGTTCTAATCCAAGAACCAAAAAGTGAAGCATATGCTCTACTAACACTCACAAATGAGTAAACTTCAATTATTATTCAAAATTGCCAAATGAGAGAGATTGCATATCTATTTATAGAGTTCATTCCAAGGAGGCTAACGTTAATTCTAAAGAAACATAACCAAAGGCCTAAGAAAGCTTAAGGCCCAAATTACATTCTTATAATTAATTCAAAAGAAACCTAATTTAGGATTGAAACAAGGGCTCTTAATGTATCAAACTGACCCACTTATTAAAATTAAAATAGGTACAAAAACACTTAAATAAAATGAAATAGAAATAAGGTTGTAAGCCCATGGTTGGTGCATTATTAAGTCCCCTAGGTTGTGCCTTCTTCCATTTGAAACAAGTGCACCATCTTGGTCTCTCTTCTCCCACTTTGGGCTTGAGCTTGTAATGTGTTGATCACCTCTAAATGCTCCTTTGGTCTCTTTGCTCTTCTTCTTATAAGTATTCCTAGCCCAAATATAAGCCCCTTCCTTTTAGCTCTTCCCTTCTTAGATCCTCTTAGCCGCCTAATTAAGGGGTCATTCCTCTTAGCTCCTCCTTTTTATTTTGGATGACCTTCCTTGATCTACATTATATATGTGTGTGTATATAATTTAATTATAATAAGCTAAGCACATTGTGATTAAATTATTAAATAAATACTATGTTATTATATATAATTTTAAATATATAATATAATATAATATATTATAATTTATTTATAATGGGGTTAAATTTACTATAAATTACTAGGGGCTTAGTCCTTAGTAATTTTCAATAACTTGGTCTTTGTTTTGATTTTGTAAATTAAAAAATTAATTAAAATTTTATAATTGATATTTATTGACAGCTAAGTCCACTATAATATTAGGCTAAGCTGTTAGTAAATTTATCATATTATTGATGAAAAATTATTTGTAATTTATTGATAGAAAAACATTATAATATCTTTTCATATTATTGATGACCTTAAAGTCCACTGTAATAATGAAGATTCTTGTAGTACGAGACCAATCTATGATTCAACATAGGCATTATACGTGGATGTTCAATGTCAAACTGAATTAGGTCGAACTAACTTAGATATGATCTATGAAGTAACTCAGCATACCACAAGAAGGGGGTTAAATTGTGGTTTCAAAAATCTTTTGGTTTTAACAGATCTTTCTGAGTGTATTCTAATGTTTAGAATGCACTATTGTTACTTAAAATTTTTCTTTCTTTATGTTGTTATATTTTGGAAATCAAAAGTGTAGAGTGGATTAAATAATGAACTATTGATTAAAATCAGTCGATAAAAGTCTTTTCAAATATAATGAGACTGTATCTTATAAAAACAAGAATTTTTGTTCGAGTACCTTTTTGATCAATATCAAATTTTAGTTGAAATGCTTAGATCTTTTATGAAATCTTCTATAAGAAAATAGTAATAAGATAAAACAATAAAGCATACAAAAAATTTATCATGGTTCATCCTTTAAACTAGGGCTATATCCAATCCCCACACCTTAGTGGGATTTTTCCACTATTAACAACAAATTCTACAACTTTACACAAACCAAGTATTAGAAACCTTTGCAGGTTCTTCTTAACCACAAAATTGCACTAGTTCTTAGGAGCCAGCAACAGGCTAAGCCTTTCAATAACAAATGTGGCAGCACCACACGAAAATACACTTCAATCTCAGCACCACACACTTGGTCTGAGAGATTACACTTACCAACAACAGGTTTTCTGTGATTGGTTGCACAGAAAAATAGTCCCTTAGCAACTCCCAACATGGAAGGTTTTTTACTGTAATGACACCTCTATCTCGCTTTCATTTTCTCTCTAAAGTACAAGGTTTTAATGTATAAAAGTGGGTGTTTTTCACTCAGAATTTCGTGCATTTTGGTAAGCTTTCTTCTTTACTTAGAATGCCTTAATTAGAGGACTTTGTGGCATACACTTGCTTTTCTTTGTATTTTTGCACACACGTAGCTTCAAGCTTCAAGTAGGGGAGACTTCATCTTTAAAAGGCCAAGAATAAGACTATTGGAAGAGGGGTCCATGTAACACTAGTGTTTTCTTAATGCATGATTTAGTGATTTAAATAAATTTAAAAAGTAGAAATTTAATTTAATTTATGTATTTAAAAAGGTAATAAATAAACTATAGATGTGTGTTTGTTGTTTTATGTTGTGTTGTCTTAGAAACTCTAATTTGAATTGTGGAATTTGAGGAAAAAGGTAGTATGAGCCAAATATCTCTATTGATGGTGTCTGTATGAGCCTAGTGATTAAACAGTGGTTTCGAGCCAATTTTGTGCCTTAGAGAGTCACTAGATGATTGCTGGGCCTTAGTGAGCCCAAAGTTCTCCTTAGAGCCCACATATCCTTTTAAGACATAAAACCCTTCATTCCCTCTCATTTTATGGCCAGCTAACCTAAACATTCTTAAACTCTCCAATCTACTTCTCAAGTCCTTCAAGATTGAAGCAAGATTTTAAGACTAAATTTCACCTTCTTGACTTGTGAAAGAACCATGATATTATTATTGAAACCCCTTTCTTCTCACTTTTGGCTCTAGGATTCTCCCCTTATCATTCTCCTTTTCCACCAATTCAAATTCCATAAGCTCCAAGAGGTAAGGGAAGCTTATACCTGTGATTTCTAATGTAGTTGCTATTATTGTGCTGAAATGTTGCTATAAATTGGATTGGAAATATAATTTATGTGGAGTATGGTGAAACTTTGCTAAAAAATGGGTTTGATGGTGAATTTGATGATTTGTTGTTGGAATGTTGTAGTGACTATGAAATCTGATAGCTATGTTGTTGTTGGATATTGGTTGAGGTTGTTTAACTCCTATGGGACTGATGTTGGGTGTGAGTATGGATAAAGTTTAGGTTTTTGGAGTTTTTGGAAGAGAACTTCTTGTTCTGGTTATGAGTCGACATTGAGCAACAAAGGCTCTCGCTGAGCGAGAATGCCCCTGAGAGCAGAATGATGCTCTCGGCCTTGAACTTTGCTTAGAGAACCCCGATGTAGCTAAGCGAGTGTTCTTGTCCCTGTTGTAGTTGGGATGAGTAGAGTTATCCGCTAAGCAAGCATTCAACTCGTTAATTGAATGTTCATGTGAAATATGGAATTTTCTAAAAAGTGGTTCGCTGAACAAGTAGGTGACTTGTTGAGCAAGTAAAGGCATTCTAGAATGCCTAGAAGTAGATCGCTAAGCAAAGGTTGGCCTTGTTGAGTGATTCCTTGTTTTGAAAATGTGGTACTTTATGTAATAAGCCACCCCGTTGAGTGAATAATGTGTTTGGTTAGTGAGTAATGTTTTTGAGTTATGTTGCTTTCTGGAATGGTTGGTTGCCAAGCGAGAGTAATGTTTGTTGAGTGAATCTTGTTTTGAAAATTTGTGGAAGTCCTTGGAACTAATTTGTTGAGCAATCCCTATTGTCACTGAGCGAAAGCCCCTGATGACAGAAAGGGGTGCTCTCTAGAGTTGGTCTTTGTAGAGTGATACTTAGGACCGTTGAGCGAGAACCTTTATGGAGAGAAGTAGGCTCTCTGTAAGAAGTATTCGCTAAGTGGGGATATGGGTTGCTTAGCGAGTTGGTTAGACAAGTTTTATTTAATTTGTGTTTCAAATGGTTTTAAAGAAGATTCTTGGCAGGAGTATTGTTGTAAAGTGTTGCTTATGTGATCGAAGTGAAAGGTTGTTTAGACAGAATTTCCACTTGTTATAGATGGGAATTGTTTTTGAATTCTCGATGGGGTATAGGCTGCTTTGATAAGGCCTTACTTGTTGACCATGAATGGTGTTGAAGTGAGCCTATATGGAGTCGTTAAATGGTTGTTGGTCCATGTGTGGTGCTAAATTGAGCCCACATGGTGTTGTTGAACCTTGTCAACTTATTGATGTTGAGGTGATGTTTGTTGGTGTTGTACATGTGTTGCATGCATATGTTGGCAATTGCGGTAGCTGACAATGGACCTCATGCTGTGGTGCGAATAGGCACGTAAGTTAGTTGGTTGACTAGAGCGGACGGCTTAGACAAGGTCTTTAACCTAGTGTTGGATAAGACGTGAGGCAACTATTGATGGGCCTTCAGGGATGAATGGGTAGGCGATTTTGTAGGGGGTTAAGGTAGTACAAACCTTGAGTTGCAGTAAACCATTACCCACATACACTCATCTTGATGAACCACATGATCACTCGATTGTTGTATATATATATATATATATATATATATATATATATGTATGTATGTATGTATGTATGTATGTGTGTATGTTTATGTGTGTGTGTGTGTATGTGTGTGTGTGTGTGTGTGTGTGTGTGTTTGTGTATGTATGTGTATGTGTATGCATGTGTGTATATGTATGTATGTATGTATGTATGTATATATGTGTGTGTGTGTGTGTGTGTGTGTGTGTGAATGACGATGTTAAATTATGGTGGTGGATGACATATATATGTATATGTATATATATATATATGTGTGTGTGTGTGTGTGTGTGAATGACGATGTTAAATCATGGTGGTGGATGCATATGTTTCCTATTGATGAATGAGTGTGTGGTTTTTTGTTATCCTTTTCCTTTAATTATATGTTATGTTGTTTTAAGTAAGCTTACCTTTACTTTGTTGTTATTATGTTTTCCACTATTGTTTGATTGCATGATCACATTGTTGACGTGGGAGCAGATGGTGAGGTTTCTGTGGATCCAACTGCTCAGAGTTGAAGGCCGAGCTGGTAGCTTGGAGGTGATGGGATGTGATGAGTCACGTTCTCTCTTTTTGTATTTTCTTTGGATAGTTGATGCTTGCTCATGATGGGATGTATTGCTTTACCAGCCTTAGAAAGTATGTTTTGTACCCCTCTCCTTTTGTTAATGTACACTATGATTTTAGTATTGATGTATAGACTAATCGGCCCTTGATTTGTATATGGCATAATGGTATATAGGTGAGATGAATGAGAACGACATTCGATGTTTATATTATGTATATATTCCTAAGGTTTGAGGGTTTTCTTATATGTTGATAAGGTGAAAAACAAAATGTATAATTTGAAAATTCGCTAAACAAGATTTTCTAAGATCTAAAATGTATAGAGTAGAGTTGTCTAGTAGTGACAGTGGGTCGTTACAATCCACACTACCACAGTTTGCAATCCTTTTTGATCAAGGCGTCAGAAACTTTTTTTGTCATAGCTAGCTATACTATAGTGAACCTTTCTAATGTGCTATATTGAACCACCTTTTTGATAGACCTTTCTAAACATCAATTTTGACGTTCCTTTCTGATAGAAGCCTACTTATTTTTTAATGACCAAAATGAGATTTCGACACTTGTGATTCACAATAGCTTTCTGACTTGATTTCCCCTTATTGATCTTGTCTTTTGACAAAGGTTTTTATGATCCTAAATCATTATAATTCTCCTTTCTGAAACACATACTAGACATGTCTGATCACATCAAATCTCACAGACTTATAAATTGTTTTTTGAAGATTTGTCATTATTAAAACAAGAGTTTGGATTCAATAATCTAGACCCATTTTTAAAAGTACAAGTAGTTTTTAAAAATACAAAACCTAGATATAGTATTATAAGTATTTTTAGTATTATTTTTAATTAAAATCATATTTTTATTTTAATAATTTACACTAATATTTAATATCAACTTTAACACATAAGTTACTGAGATGAATATCTAATTTTGATTAAATAACAATATGATAGTGTACTTAAAACCCAAACCCTATCCTAATCAAAACTTGGAGCTAGAATAATGGATCTTGAGCACCTTTATTATCTTTAGCCTATTATATGATTTTGAATTTAGTTCTTAATTAATGTGTGATATATTCTAGAAAAAAAAGTACAAAATTATAAAATATCAACTAAAAAATTAATAATTAAAATTACGATAAACATACCCACACATGGATAATAAAAAGTTATTAATTTCTCTCTTAATTTTTTAGCTACAGTTATAACTTCATTTTTTTCTTTGAAGTATATACCAAATAGAAAATAAATTTATGATTTTTGTAAGTATAATTAATCCCTTTTCGCTGAGAAAATAATAGTAGGACAAGTTGGAGTATCTTAACAAGAACCATCTAATTATTAGTTAGGTGAATAATTATATTCATATATTTCATTTTCTCCTCCATCTCCTTCTACCTAATTTTTTTTTCTATCCATTTCTTCTTTTCTCATTGCATTATTAATTTCATCTCTCTCTCTCTCTCTCTCTCTCTCTCTCTCTCTCTCTCTCTCTCTCTCTCTCTCTCTCTCTCTCTCTCTCTCTCTCTCTCTCTCTCTCTCTCTCTCTCTCTCTCTCTCTCTCTCTCTCTTGTGCCTATCTCTTTCTTCTTTCGACCTTCATTCTTCCTATCTCTCTCTTCTTTCGACCTCCATATACCCTAAAATAGGGTATACGTTTATCAATCCTCTAGTTAGCTAGGTAGAGTTATTTGTAACTGTATTAACAGTAGTTTAATATTAGTTATTACAATTACAGGTTTGTTAATATATAGCAACGTGTGTATAGCTCTCTCTCTTTCTCTGTCGCAGTTTTCTAACTTATGCATCTCCAACTATAAACAGATGACAAAGCTAATCACCAAAAAAAAAAAAAGGATGACATGCTATCTTGTATATCCAGTCATTTAATTCAATACAATAAAAATACATTTTCTCTCACAATTTGAGAGCTCTCTCTCTTCACAATTCTCTCTAGTTCCTTTTATCATTTCTTATTTTTAAAATATCTATAACATTACTACAAATTGATTATTTTGGGAGGGAATCTCTTTTATATACAATTCATTTCGAATCTGTTCCAAATTGGTAGAAAAATTAAAGTTAGTTTCGAACAAATCCAATTTCATTTGAAATTTTTGTCCCATAAGCCTAATTTTTTCCTAGTGTAACGTAACGATTTTCCTTAACAAGTATACGATGAAACACAAACTCTGTGGGCCTCATATGTTTAACCTGATTTCTCATTAATCTAAATAATGACAGTTTACCTGTCCTTTCACGCCTTTTGTAAAAGTGATATAGCTTTCAATAAATGCCATCAAATTGAACAGTAACATGAATACATAAAGTTAGACAGATTATCCAGGAATACAAGTTTTATTAACTCACCGAAAGCTATTTTGTATTTGACAAGGTTCATGCAAGGTTTTGACCTTTGCGGCAAATTAAGACAAAGTAAGATCGATAACGAATCACATCCATTTTCACCAGACTACTGAGATGAATTCTTAGTTTTGTCATTTTGCTCCATAAAAAAATGCCTTTTATTGTTCTCTTCCTGTATGACTTGTTTAAGTCTATCTGTATCCCTTATAAAAGCAAATGTTTATAGGAAGATCTACCATATATTATACTTACTTAAATGGGGATATCATAGTTATAGATTTTCAATTTGACATTATTTTTAATCACTATTATAAGCATGATTAAGCTCTCCTACCAAACTTATCCGCTAGAATAAGCGGAGTAAAAGAAACATTGAAACAACGCCAATCCAAAAGAGCATGACAATTTAGCGGAGGGCGGTGGTTGTGAAGATCCATTTGTCAAGTAATCTTATGATTTATAAATATCGTAGCATACATTAATGCTTTTGCTGCTTTTATATATAAACATCAGATTAAGGTAACAGCTATGTGGGCTCCCATAAAGTTGTCCAATTCTGATAGCGGTGCCAATTATCATAAATTGTGCCAAACAGTGCGCAATTATCCAAACACAGTTTTGACTCCACAGACCCCCAATATACTACCAAAATTTGGAGTAGGTCAACCCAATAGTGGTGGTGTCTAGATGTCCTTATTCTAATATTATTTGTATGATAATTAAAATATCATTAAGAAAAGAAACAAAACATTTGTTAGCCATCACTTTGGCTGAACACTTTTAATATTACAATTGAAGGAATACTATGCATTTAAGATAGCTTCTCTCTAGCTTTGTTTTCTAAACCACAAATAATAATGGTTTTTTATTATATACGAGTAAGAGCAAGAAAATAATATACTATTATCACAATACCCCAAGTAGATGCTTTCTTAGTTCAATGAACCTTCCCTTGCTAGGAACTGATCAATGAAGTATGTGCCCTTGGTTAATTAACAGCACTTATTAATATTATATTTTGTTATCAGAAAAAAAAAAAAAAAAAAAAGCAGTTTTAACAGAAACACTGTGTAAAGGAAAACTACATAGATATTTAAAAAAATTAAAAAAAGCGTCCTATTCATATATAAGTAATAAAGAAGTTGGAGTTTCAACTATTTTTGCTAGAAATAACTGAAGTGTAGAACCCAATAAGCATGCCCACATCATTGAATTAATTACACAAACTTGTTTGTTTCAGAACAATCATTACAGGGCGGAGGGGGAAATATATATATATATATATATAATTACGACATTTACTTATATTTAGAAAGTATATAACATATTTAACGAATCAATAGTTTCAATTTTTAAAAATTGTAGACTGATTACACAAAATCTGTAATTCACAGTTGGATCATGACATGATACATAGAGAGTTTAAGGGAGTTACTCTACAGAGACGCTGAAGGATCCCATCAGAGAGATATATAGTATATTATGAGAGAGAAGAGAGAGGAGAGTTTTGAATTAACACTAGCTAACTTCATATAAAATTAATGTGGAAATTAACTGAGCCAAATTGTTAATCAGAAGCTTTATAATAATAATTTTAATTAACTAAATAAACTAGATACAACAACAAGAAACTACCTTATCCAACCTAAATAAACTAGATAGCAGTAAGAATATGTATAAATCAAATTTGACATTACTATTGTATAATTCATTTAATTTGTTAAAAAAGCCATGACGTTAATTGCCATAATATAATCTCACGAGAACAAAAGGATAATATAATAACGAGAACAAAACTAATTAAGTTGACATTATGCCGAGTGCAACTTAACTATATGAATCATCATGGGTGAATAAGCATCTCTAATTCAGCAAAAGCAAATAAGCAATTAAGAGTCATGTGAGGACATTTTAATGAACTTGTCCTGCTATGCTTGTTACGGGACAAAACAAGAGCATCACATGAGTCAAGTTACATCATGTGCTTGTGTAGCCTTGTTGACAATGTAAATTACAACCTAGTAAGCTAGTCACAATTATGAAATCAAGCGCATATATTGCCCTCCAATCACTATGTAATTTTAGTCAAGAAGGTGCTTAGAATTTGGAATGAAATGACACACTTAGTGGTTACAAATATAAGAAACCAAATGGTTCAATCATATTTGTATAAGTACAGAATCAGAGATTGAACTACCAGTGGACTTCTAATTTTAGATTTTTACTCTTTGCAACATGAGTGTAAGTTTCTTAATAAGTATGTATAGTGAGTAAAACTTCCATCCTTAATCATCAGTTATTAACTAATTTAGAGCATATTTAGTTTACATTTTAGAATAGTTATAAAATAAGACAATTGCTTGGAAGATGGATTCTTATTGTTGTTGCACGACCTATACACACATATATGACAGAGGCCTATTTTTCTTTTTTAAGCCATGGGTCAAAATTAGCCAGTCCTACGCATTTATTCTTTGTTAAGCTCTTTGCACCTTAACCCCTTTGTTCATTAAATTAGCTCATTATAAGCCAAAAATGAAAAATTATATTGTCCCTATGTAATTGGAATTAAGGGATTTAGTTTTAAAGGACATTTGTGGCTTGATCGTAAGTTTGGGTTGTGTGTTGCTTGAGGACAAGCTATAATTTAAGTTTGGAGTAGAGTAACAAAAAAATAAAATTTTCTTGTAAAAAATAAAGAAAGAAAAGAAAGAAAGAAAGAAGAACAGAAAAATGTTTTGTTTTCTGCTTGATTATGTTTCAAAATTGTTGTGAATAATTGGGTGAGAAAAATTGGCAAGCAAAATCATTAATGCCAAGGGATGATAGTGGTAACTTGATTTTTGGTGTCCATAATAGTCCCTTAATTCCAATTAATTAGCCTAGTTCTAAATATTTTCCCACCTTTGACCTTAGCCCTATTACAACCTAGAAAAGAGCCTCTGGATTATGTGTATTTGTTATATGTGTGATGATTTCAGAATCTTGTCAAGTATATGGTAGGGGTAGCATGTAATAATGTTAAGTGTAACATAAACCCCTCTTTGGTGAGTTGAGCATAAACACTTTATTCTGTGAGGAGTGTAAAGAAGGCATAGAGTGCAAGTGATTGAATTAATATGTATCGTGTTAACTTGCTTTGCTCTAGATGGGAATCACAATGCTTAGAACTGAGTGAACTTAATTTGTTTTGTGTAACCATTGTTGAATTCAAAAGGGCAAAATTGATGTATGATTGAATTGAGATAGCATTGAGTTGATGCATAGAATTTGCTCTGACCTCAGTTGTAATTTGTTATTACTTAAGAACAGCAAAATTCTAAGTTTGGGAATGTGATAAATCTACAACATATGTATATTTATAGAGTTTATAATTGAAGTGATCTTGGTCTCTATGGAAAGTTTAACATAGATATACACTTTTCATGAAAAAGTTTAACCAGATTCAAATAGATCGAGAGAAAACTGGGCTTGAATTTGAAGTTGACAGTATTGTCCTAACAACACTGACTGTGCATACATTGTTTTGAGCATATCTCGAGTTATAGATATCAAAATGACATGAGACTAGTGCCTAAATTTTAAGTACAAAATTATCTACAACTTTTGTGAAGACAGTAAAAGCCAATTTTGTTTATAGAGCTCCTAGGATGAGAATTTGCACCTACTATAAAGAAGCCCTACACACTGGCACCTGATGGGCACTATTCACTACCCAATGCCAAGGCATACAAATTTTCCAAAAATAATAGTGTTAGGTGCAATTTTGACCCCCACTCAGCGCCAGTGCATCTAAGATGCTCTTATTTTCATTTCTTAGTGGGCTTATGGTCTTTTTATGGTCTTAGAAAGCCCAAACTTACTATTTATTTGGAGAAATTATATCAATGGCGGTATTCTTTGATTCCTTTAAGGACTGAAAGCAAGGAAGAGTTTGGGAATCATTATTCGCCATTGAAGATTGAAGGAAGTGACAACAAGCATGGAAGATTCATGGTTTCATCCCTATCTCTCTCCCATTAGATTTGCTTTCTTTTCCTTTTCAATGAATTTTTAATTTCTTTTGGGTTAGGTTAGGATGAACCTTGGTTTGAACCTTTTGTAATTGATTTCCCTTTTGGATCCTATTTCTTTTTATGTGGATTATGTAGCACCATTAATTTTTTCTTGTTACATTTTCTTATTTATTTTTGTATTTATTTCTCGAAGTTTAGACAGTAATTTAAAAATTCTTAAAGAAACATTTATGCTCAAAATGACGAGTACTATCTAGTTTTGAATTTAATGATTTTTCCAAATTGGAGCCTAAAAAATGACCAAATTGCTCTCAGAAGGCAATATTAGGTAAAATAGTAAATAGGTAAAAATTAAGAAAAATATATTTTTAAGTTTAGAATAATATTTATGAAAATAAAATTGACTTTTGAAAATTTTCTAAAAATTATTTAGAATTCTTGCGAAGAATGATTAAAATGTCCCTAGCTAACTAAGCTTAACCAGTGTCATTTTAATTCAAAAAAATTCTAGAAAATTATATAAATTATACTTTTAAGTGTAGAATGGTTTAGTAAATTATTTTAGTAATTTATAAATTATTTTGAATAAAATCAAATAAATTTACAATTTTGCCCTTAATTAATTAGAAATTGACAAAAATATCCTAGCCTTGGGTTAGTGATTTTCAGCCAACCCTAAACCAAGCACTAAGTAAGTAGTTTCATTTTTAATTGTAGATAAACTTTGGTTATTAAGAGATAATTATAAAAGTTTTGATTTAATTACATTACCTTTTGCTAATTTTTCTTAACACGCATTATTTGGCTACTAATTCTAGCCATAACTTTTACCATAGGTTGATCATATCAAACATTTTCATTTAAATTAAATTAGTTTTCTCTAATTTACCATGATTACATATACTTTTAGATGATTTGGATCGTTTTTAGCCATGAATTCCATCTAAATAAGATAATATCAAAATTTTGAGTTAAATTAAATTAAGTTTTATTAAATTACCATGACCACAAATTTGTATGAAGGCTTGCCTTATTCCATACCATTCATTCTAACTTGGTGACCAAGTCACCTACATATGGATAATATCAAGTTTTTACTTTAAATTAAATTACATTTTCACTAATTATTTTAACCACAAAAGTTTACTAAAACTTGGCTAATTTAAGACCCAATTTTTTTTAGCTACATGGTTCATTCTTTCCACAAATTATTATTACTAGTTGGATCATTTATAACCATAACTTTACCATAAGTTGATAATATCAATCTTTTGTGTTTAAATTAAATTAATTGTACTAATTTACTATGACCACATTTTTTTAGAACAGTTGGATTGTTTTGGACCATAATTTTTACTGAATCAAGAGAGTGTCACATCTCTTAATCTTTCACCATTAGTTGTTGATAATAACAAAGTTTTAGATTTAATTTAATTACTTTTACTAATAATTTTTAACCACACAAATCAAAGAACTACTTGGCTTGTTTTCTACCATATCTTCAATTACTTAGTAACTAAGCACATCACTCCTTCATCTCTCTTCTCTTTCACGCCAAGCCTACAGACACAATTTTCTTCCATTTCTCTCAAAGCTTCCAAGGAAATTTTAAAGTGCTTCCAAGTTTGGTTCAACTTCTACCTCAATCCTTCTACACTTTGGCTTGTTCTAGGAAGTGGAGAGCTTATTCTCTTCCCTATTTTCCTTGCTTTGGTCGAACCACTAAGGTCAGGGGAAAAAAAACTTGACCTCTTTGGGTTTTAAGGATTGAAATAGGATAAAGAGGGGTATTTAGTATATTATTTATATTGTTTATAAATTATAGAAATTTTGTGAGAATGAATTAATTGATTGTGTGTTAACATGCTTGGCCACATAGAACTTAGTTAGGTCTTGTGTGATGATATAAAATTACTTGAATGGCTTGATTGGTTTGGAATACATTGATTTGGTGTGAAAATATATATGATTTATTTGTGATGGTTGCTAACTGAGTAATTTTCATCAGAACATGATAGTATTTTTATAATAATTGTTTATGTGGTTATTATTTTTAAATGTCGTTTATTAGAGATGAAATTAGACTCGTGAGGCTATATTTTTACATCAAGAAGCACTTGAAAATATTAAGAAATGAAAGAGTTATGCTTGTTCAAAGTTGGAACATGTTAGGAAAACTTGACTGACCTGTATGCATTCTTTTGTAAATATGTTTCTTTTTTGGTAAAAATGAGTCACATATCTCAAAACTAGATATTTCAAGCTTTAAAATGTGTGGTCTTATGTTACTTAATTCGTCCACTTGCTATTTCAAAAGTTTGCCTAAATCTAACCTATGTGCATTGGAACATCCTATTTTCACTTATTCAACATGTTTTAGAAAAAAAAATCATTTTTCTCTACTCAAAACAAATTTGGAGATGTATTATACCTTTCTTGAAAATAGGTTTAAAGGGCTACATTATAGAATCAAGTTTTTCTGAAATTGGATTTGAATTTATAGAGAAAATCACTTTAGAAGTTGACTATTTTTCACTAGAACAGGTTTGACCTTTGCTTACTAAAATATTTAAAATGAATTTTTTAGAAACTGGACTTATAGAGAATTAAAACAAGCTATGGTTCATAATAAATAAAACTCGTTTGCTTAGAAAATTTGATCACCAATCTATCCAAAAAACAGTGTGTAATCTATTTAGTTATTCAGTTGTTTTCTTAAGAAATTTTAGCTTGTTTAAGTAATTTGAAATTATTGACATACAAAAATTTCTAAATAAACCTCATAATATTTAAAACTATATTTCAAGAAATAAAAATAATGTCTTAGAATTTTTGGGATTTATTTAGTATTTTAAAGAAATTAAAAGAATAATGAGACAATATAATGAATTTTAGGAATTTCACAATGCTTAAGTAAAATTGAAAAATAACTTAAGAATTTTAGTTTAATTTTTAAATTTAATAAATTATTTTAGAAGTTATATGTATTGCTTATTATTGTGGATCTGGATGTCTGTTGAATATACCTTTGAGTAAGTATGTGTGGAAAGTACCAATTTACAGAGAAAACTTTGTCAAAAATTCTAGAGAAATATGAGAAATTATTAAACCATAGGTTAGATGGCTTGAGTATTAAAGTTGTGAACCATGCACTGATGAAAAGTTGTATTCTAGTACACTGAGAGATGTATGTAGGGACCTAGAGAGTCTTGAGGGTACGATATCGAGTTGTGAAGTCCCAATGGTCAAAATAATAACCTTGAGCCAGGATCTTTGCAGGACTAGACTTGATAACCTTGACAACTACTGAGTCATCACCATGATCAATGGAGACTATTCTCGAATATAAAGTCATGGGGTGGCTATATTTATCGAGAAGAGAAGAGTATTGTGAGTAGGGAATACAATCTCTCGATCACTTCCCTAAGGCTTTGGTTCATTGATGAAGGACATAAAGAAGAGTATGGGCCCATATGTGTCACATTTTAACTTAGGTCAAGCCCTAGGAACCCCTGCATATAGCATATGAATTGATCATTGATTAAGACATATTATGTATTGTGAATATGTTGTATATTTGATAATATGATGTTACTAGTATTTATTATTAATTAGTTAGGATATTATTATGTGTTTTATGAAATATGTTTTGTGTAAGTATCTTAGTCTATTTTGATTCCTTGAGACTTTAGGTGTTTAGTTCTCACTGCTGGTTTAATTCCTCCCTTTTGCCATTTGCGGATGTCAAAAACAAAATAGGGGGCAAAACGTTAATTGACATGTACGTAAAGGAACATATTGTTTTGGAATCCATAGGCAGTAGAGTTATCAAATGCCCGGGCCACCAAGCCAAATGGTGCAAAGCGGGCTGGCCTAACCAATTGGCCCATTTATTTTTTTAGTTTAAATTTATATAAATTTTAGAAGAAAAAAAATAAAACAACAACAACAACAATAATAATAATAATATTGGGCCAAATAGGCTTGGTGATTTTTAGGCAGGCTCACCTTGCCCTGTTTGATCTCATAAAGGTAGCATGAGCTTCAAGAAAGTTGTTGCTTCAAAGGATCCTCTTATGACTACATAGTATGATACCATAGACTATAGTCTTGAATTTGTTGTTAGCATTAAGCATCATTTAATTATATACACTTAGTAATTTTGTTAGTAGACTTAGTCAACTTCATCTACTTTTTAAAATTATGTTATCATCAAAAAAAAAATTGGGCCCACTAGACATCTTTGGTCCAAATAAGGTACATTTGGTGCATAAAACTTAAATTGTTATTCAAAATTATAATTTCAATTCTAATTTTGTTAAAACTAGAATTGATTTGGAATCATAATTTCTATATTTGGGTTGTATAAAGAAATAAAATGTGGAATTATATATTTAGGATGAATTCCAATTTCATTTAGACACTTATAATTATTTGTATTAATGAGTAGGGTTACATAAGGTTTGAAAAAAAAATTGATTTGTAGGTGACAGAGGTGGCAACAAGGTTAACCAAGTGGCTTCATATAACTTAAGAGGGGGTGAAAATAAATTATGCAAATATTTTGCATAAATTTACAATAGCATATATTTTAGTAAAAAATAAAAATACTTTAATATTTTTTATATGTTTTCAATTGTTCAAATAATATATATCCCTGTTGAAAAGAAAAGGTCCTTACTTTAACACTACATAATACTAATAGTACTATACGAAATTAATCTTTTACATTTTGAATACAAGACTAGGAGTAATCGGTTAAAAAGGTATTATAAGCAACTAGGAGTATTTTGGTATGCTTGGTATTGATTGGTGTGTCAAAAATGGCCTTGGGTCATCTTGCGAACCATAGAGATTGTAGTTGTCGCTGAGCGCTAGTTTCTTGGCGCTGAGTGACAAAAGGCCTAATTTTCCTTATTGTAGTGGCGCTGAGCGTCAATTTTGGACCAATTAGGGTTGAATCTAAGGGAAAAGGGTAAAGTGGTGTTGATTGCCAAGGGTTTAACGTTGTGTGCAACCTTTTGGAACATTGGGGGAAATGTTTTAGCTTCAAAAGAAAGATATATTCATCTTGTATGCTTGATTTCTCAGGTTATTGTATTATTGTGTAATTGATGTGTGTGAGCTTTGTTGTTATTGGTTTGTGATGTTGTTGTTTTAAAGGATTTGAGAAATTTGATATGCTGTTGAAGTGAAAGGTTGCTAAGATAAGACTTCCACTTGTTGTTGAAGGGATATGTTGGTGAAATCCTAAAGAGGTATAGACTGCTTAGGTAGGGCCTAACCTGTTCGCCATGTTAGGTGTTGAATTGAGCCTACATGGGGTTATTGGTGGTTGTTGACTATGTGAGGTGCTGAATTGAGCCCACATGTTGTTAAATTTTGTTAAATTGTTGTTGTTAAATCTTATTAAATTGTTGATGTTGGATTGATGGTGAATGGTGTTGTTCATGCATTCATGCATAAGTCCGCAATGGTGACTGCGTTATGAGCAAGCATGTAAGTTGGTTGGTTGACAGGAGCTGAAGCTCAAACAGACCTCCAACCTAGTGTCGAAAAGGTTAGTGGAGGTCATTGTACTTAAGACCTAGGGGATAGGTAGATGGGCAATTACACAAAGGGCTAAGGCCATTACAAGCCTTGTGTCGTGGTGAGCCACTACCAATGTATATCTATCCTGATCAACCACTTGATTCTCTATATCCATAGATTAGAGTTACGGTGTTCCCCAATAGCTATGGATGGTGCTGTTAAGGAACATGTTTGTGCTGGTCGCTCAAAATGTTGAAAATCTCTATATAATAGTGTCGTCATGCCTTGGCATGGTGATTGATATTTATATTTTATGATGTGGTCATGTGTTATGAAATTGTTCTATGTATGTACGTATCGGAATGTAGGTGTTGATTCATATAGTAGATATGTATGTTTCCTGTTGATGTATGAATAGGAGACTTCATATTACTTCTTTTTAGACTATGTGTTATGTTATTTCAAGTAAGCTTACCCTTACACTGTTTTGCATGTATGGTTCGTGTTTGTGATGATCGCATTGTTGACGTAGGAGTAGATGGTGAGCTTTCCATTGATCTAGTTGTTCAGAGTTGATGGCAGAGCTGCCGGTTTAGAGACGAGGAGATGTGGTGAATCATAGTCTCACTTTTGTTGTTCTTTTGATAGTTGTTTTACTTTTGAGATTTGATGTATAGCTTGACCAGCTTTAGGGAGTGTGTTTTGTATCCCCTCCCCCTTATTGATGTATATTTTGGGTTGTTGCGTTGACACATATATTTTATTAAATCTTTGATTCATACGTATATATATTGCACAGTTGATTTTGGTTGAGATAGATGGTCTCTTATGTATATGTACACGTTCATAATGATGTTCAATTGTATGTTAATCAATGTGGTTTTCTTTTAAAAACAAAAGAATGGGAATATATATATATATATATATATATATATATATATATATAAACAAATAGGAAGAAGGGTAGCGTTGTTCAGTAATGACAGTGAGTCATTACAAAAAACACCCCACTTTATCCCACCTCGCTTTGCACGCTTAGTTTGAAATTTTAAAAATTTAGCAACAATCAAGTCATTGCTAAAGTTGTCGTTATTAAACAATGACTTGGCTATCGCTTGTTTGTGACCCTTTTTAACCATCACCGCTTCCCCCTCACTCTACAAACCACTATCTCCCTTATCAACCTTTCCTTTCTTTTCTTTCTCTCCCGTTGATTGTGGTTATTGGTTGTAGGTGGCTTATAGTGGCAGTAGCAATGGCAACTTAAAGGTGGCAACAGTGGTTAGCTCCCACTCCTATTCTCCTTGCATTTCTATTATCTCTTTTATCTTTCCTTCCTCTTTTTTTACCTTTAGTTGTTGTAGTGGATTTGTTTCCAGGTGGTTGAAGTGGCTTGTTTTCGACTGACAGTGGTGGTGGCTCCATATGCAACAATAGTGACACGATAGTTATGGCTTGTCGGAGTGGTTGTTTAGGGATGGTTTTTTGGGTGTGATGATTTAGGGATGGTGTTTTAGGTGTGTTTTTTTAGCCAAAAAAAGGAGAACACTGTCGGTTACTAGCAGTGTTTTTTTTTTTTTGTCTAGTTATTGAATATTTGTGTTGGCTTAAGCTATCACTTTTGAACATTGGTCTCTTTTAACCAACGCAAACTAGTTTAAGATGAGCTCTTTACTGATGACCACGCGGCTATCTCTTAGCCAACACTAAAATGCAAAAAGCGACAACTTTTGGCCGTTGATTTTTAGCAAATTTGTTGTAGTGACTATTTTAGGATTTTTTTTTTTCAATAATTACTTTGCTTTTTTTTCTTCTTTATTTTAAATCTTAAGATTAAATACATATTATCCAATAAATTAACTTAAAAACTAAGTTTCATGTTTAAAAAATTATAAATTTTCCAAACAACATCAACTTTAAATTTAATATTCATTTTTTTACTTTAACTATATAATAATTTATAAGGAATAAATTACACTAACACCCTTAAGATTTTTTGAAATTGCACAAAATCTCCTTTTTTTTTAACTTTACAACAACCTTCCTTATAAGGGTACATAGTGTAATATTTTTCAAACAATCAAGGAGGTTAATGTAATATATAAGGGGTATCAATGTAATATTTTTCAATCAATTAAGGGGTTAGTGTAGGAGTAAAAAAAGGAGAAGTATCGGAAGAAATTTGATTAAATCTTAGGAATGTCAATATAATTTACTCATTTATAAACTACAAAAATTTTGACCAAATACTACTTTAATATATTAGTGAATACATGAATCCACGAGTAAATCGTGAAAATGTAATCACATTAATTCCTTATATAAATCACACTTTTTTAAATTAAAATTTATGTGACATGTAACTTTCCATTAAGCCTGCTATTTAATTTTAATTCTTTTTCAAACTTCATTGTGAAAATTGAAGCTTTTTTTTTTATCAAAGTCTTTTTAATTTTTTAAACCATTTTTATTTGTTCACAACTTATCAAACTTATAAAATTTAAAATCTTGAAGTTAATTTTGATATATTATCAATATGTGTAAATATAAAGAAGAAAAAATAACATTATTTTAAAGAGTAAACTACACTCCCTTCTCGTAAAAGATACGAAAATTACATTGTCTTCCCTTTTTTATGTTAAAATTTGCACTCCTCTCTCTTAACACATTCAGTGTATATCATATTTTATTCTTTTTTTTAATTTTTTGGTTAAAGCTTTGTTAACTTCTGTTAAAAGAAATTATTAGCAAAAAATTCTTTACACTACCATCTCATGAAAGAAGCAAGTGCTACATCTCTATCCATTCTTGTGTTAATATATATATATATATATATATTATATATAGGTTTGCTAACGTATACTCACTTGTTTTTATTTGAGTACGTTAGCAAGTTACACCATTGGATATTTTAGATATATTGTAGTTATAACTTGCTATAACATTCTCCAACTAAAAAACAAGTGAGTGTTACGTAGCAAGCTCCACAAGCATTTACTAACGTACCACAACTTGTTTTTTATTTGGATGTGCGTAGCAAGTTACACATAGTGTATTTTAAGATATATTGTCGTTATAACTTGCTACCGTACTTTAATTAAAAAACAAGTGTGTGTATATTAGCAAATCCCACACACACACACACACACACACCACACACACACACACACACACACACACACACACACACACACACATATATATATATATATATATATATATATTATATAATATCTATTGTTATATTACCATAATATATATAATGATAAATATATAAAAAACTATCTCTTAAAAATCGTTATTTTTAACTATTATTTTCATCAAATATATTTTAAAGTAATCAAATTAAAAAAATAAAATAATATATAAGAAAATAGGCTATGCACTGATAGTATAAAATAGTTTTACACAATTATATATATATATATATATATATATATATAATACAATTAAATAGAATTAAATACAACTATTAAGGTAGTATTTAATTAATGTTATTAATGTAGTATTTAATAAACATATAAATCAGCTGACATTTTCTTATATAATATTAATTATTATATTTAATAAATATAATATAGAAATAATTTTAATAATATTATCAAATATAATTAATATGTTTATTAAATTTAATAAATGTAATGCTAATATATGTATACTAAAGATATAATTTTTTAAACAAATATATATATATAGGGGGCATATTTAGTGAGAGGGCCATTTTTATATGAGAGTGAGAGGAGTAAATCTAGATCATATAACCATTAATGGATGGTCAGGATTTAATGTCATGCGACCACTTAAAAAAGTCATGTGATTTTTAAAAATCTCACATGATTTGTGTGTTTTAATCTTGACCATTCATGGTAAGATCTAATGGTCCAGTTTTATTCCTCTCACCCTCACATAAAAAAGACCCCCTCACTAGATATGTTTCCTATATATATATATTATATATATATATATATATATATTATGTATGTATATTAAAAATATATTATTAAATAAAATTTAATTATTGAAAAATTTAATATTTATCAGTGTGTATTAAAAATTTATTATTAAAAAAAATTAATTATTACAAAATGTAATATTTATATTAAAATATACATTAATTTTTTTTTTGAATTGTTAAAAAATAAGTTACAAACATATTTTAAAATAGAAAAATTCACATGTATATATATATGTATGTATGTATGTATGTATATAATAATTCATTTCATAATTTCCATTCTCAATTATTATTTTAATAAATTATTTTATATTTATCCATATATTCTAAAAAAACTTATCAAATGAGTAAAGGATAATTTGGCAAATTAAAATTATTTTAATTAAAAATATATTTTAAAATATTTAAAGAATATTATTAATAGTGTTGAGTTAAATGAGTAATAGTGTAATACTTACATCTCTTAGAAAAGAAAAGAGTAATTTATTTTATATTTTAATATAAGAGAGAATGATAATGTAATATTTGTATCTCTTAATGGAGGGGAGTATAATTTACATTAAGAATTAAGTTAAATGGATTAAATAGTATATTTTAACATAAAAGAAAATAGTAGTGTAATGTTCACATCTCTCAAGAGAAAATAGTGTAATAAATTGTATTTTAAAAGACTTGTTTTCTAAATTTAATGTTTGAATATAACTGATTTATCTAAAATAATTTTTTTAAGCCCTATCGAACCTTTTCAAAAGTCTAGTGTAGTCTAACTTATCTTAAAAGTATATTCTGTAAATTATAATAATAAAATCTTTTAAATAAGTCAATAAAATTACTTTTAAATAGGTTAATAAATTTAAGTCTTTATATAAATTAATAGCCATATAATCAAAATAATATAGTAAAAATTTAAGAGTTTAATGGTTATACATTATCAGTGTAAAAAGTTTTATATTGTTAACCAACTAGAAATCACTATTATTATGACTTTTAAAATAATTATTATAAAAGTTAACAAACTTACCATATAGGTGGTCTATGATTGGATAATAATGTAAAACTGTTTTATACTGTCAATGCATAGCCTATTTTCTCAAAATTTAATATAAATAACAATATGTTATTATATGTTTTACTTAAATGTGATATTTTATTAAGTTTAAAAAACTTTTTAAATGACAAAAACTTATCCTTTTTCATTAAATAGGTTTTTAAAAAACTTTGACCAAACAGATTTAGTAAATAGACCTACTTTGGTCTAAGGATAACATGAGTTAGTCAATGCTCTCATGAATTGCCTTACTTATTTTCATACCTAATTAATAATGTAAATTTCCAACACCTGATCAAATCTTATGTTCGCTACTTATTTAATAAAATTTATTATATTAATAATTTTATAAGATATTATTTTTTTTAAAATATAAGTGTAATTTTTTTGTCGACAATTATTAAAATTAAAGTCTAAAAAATAAATTTAGTGCTTTTGTGACTTAGCAGGATTTGTTCAAAAGAAATCCTCTAAACAAATTTAGGCAGTTGGGAAAATAACGAGTTTCATTTTTGGGCAGAGCCGCAGAGGTTTTAACTGTTTGGGCACGATCAAATTCACTGCAAAATATGTTCAATGTAATTTACTGGCCAATTCATACAAAAAGAAAGATAGGAAAAAATTATGTTCTTTTTAAAGAAATTAATAAGGACGACAAGTGTCAAGTGAAAGGTAAAAATGACAGATGAATGGAAACTTGGCTTTGGCTCCAACTGCAACCATGAGAGAGAAGGGGAGCAGATTGATTCTCACTTATCTTAATTGACAGTAGGTAATTTGTTTTTTTCTCATAAAAAAACCAACAAATAAAGCAAATTATGGAGGCAAAAGAATAATATACCAAAAGTTTTGATTTGAATTTTCAATTTTTTTTTCTTAATTCGACTTTTTATCCCTTTTTGTTTTAAGATTTTCCTTTCTTTTTTTATTAATTGAGGCAATTTTTTACTATTAGAAATTAAGGTATTTCTTTGCCAGTTATGACCATTTTTACCAATTATAACAGTTCTTTTATGCAAATTAAAATAAAAAAATAAATGACTGTGAAAATAAAAATAAAAAATGCAATTTGACCTAAAATAAATCAATTCCTGAAATTGAATAAATTTGTTAATATACATCAACACCTTTCTTTAAAAGGATATATAAATAAGTTATAATTTAAGTTTCTCAAAATACTATATATATATATATATATATATATATATATATATATGTAAACCCATAATTATTAATATATTTCCACTCATTTTTAAGAAATATATTAATAAGTTATAACTTTAATTTTCTTAAAATATAGTTATAAAATATCAATTAACTTAATTCTTAAAATTAAAAAAAATATGAAATATTATTCTTTATCCTTAATTTTACTAATTTAAAGATTAAAAATAACCGTCATTCAACAATTTTAAAAATTAATTTAATACTCAGATTTCAAAAACTAATTTAATCCAATATATTATTCATTTCAGAATAATACTAGCTCGCAATTCCCAGAAAAAAAAAAATGGCAAAAAAACAATAAAGAGAAAGGAAAAGGAAGTAATGATAATTGAGAAACAGTGTATAAGAAAGACGAAAAATGGAAAGAGAAAGAAGATAGAAGAGAGAGAAACCTGTCTCGTGAAGCAGCAGGTGAAGCTGAAGCAAAAGAAAATAAAAGCTCACCTCTTTTTCCTTTCTCTCTTTCTTTCTTCTTCCTTCCTTCCTTCTCTTCTCTCTCTCTCTCTCTCTGCATAGCTTTCCACACTTCACAACACAAACGCCCAATTCTTTCTTGTTCTCTCCAACGACACTCACATTTCACGAGATCCCCATCACTCCCTCTTTCGTTTCTGGCATTGCCACTGGTAATTGAAACAGAAAAAAAATAAACAAATAAAAGAGAGAGAGAGAGAGAGAGTTTTTAAGATACCCTTCTTGTTGTTTCGCTTAGTGAGAGGGAAAAAAAAATGTCACATTCCGGGAAACCCGTGTCCGAGTTAGGGCTGAGCGACCGGTTCCGCGACTCACTGAGTTGCTCCGACGACGCGAACAAACCCGATTTCCGTGAACTCGATTTGGGTTCGCCCGTTTCCACATTGCGGCCTCGTAACCACAGTGCTCCCACTAGTAGCAGCAGCAGTAGCAGCGGCTCGACCGGGTCGGGTTCGGGTCGAAACGCGACCAACCCGGTTTCGAAGAGATCCGATTCCGGCGAGTTATCTGGTTCCAGCGAGACTAACAGTCCGACCCGGGGGTCCAAACCGGATCACCGGAGATCCAATTCGGGTCAGAGCCAGAGATCCCCGCCGTCTTCCTCCTCCTCCGCCGCCGTGAATTCGCCGCCGCCGAACGTTCTCCCGGCCGGGAACATTTGCCCGTCCGGGAGGGTTCTCAAGGCGGCGGCGGCGCCGAGCCGGAGCCCCAGGAGTGATGTGTTGGGCTCCGGCACGGGGAATTACGGCCACGGGAGCATAATGCGGGGCGGGAAAGGCGGTGGCGGTGGCGATGCGGCGAGTGCGAGGATCACCGGCGATTTGGGGAGGCGCGTGGATCCGGAGGAGGTGAAGAGGATGGGGAATGAGGAGTATAAGAGAGGGCGCTTTGCTGAAGCGCTGTGTCTGTATGATCGGGCAATCGCGATTTCTCCGGGCAATGCCGCTTACAGGAGCAACCGTGCCGCGGCGCTGACCGGTTTGGGGCGGTTGCCCGAGGCGGTGAGGGCGTGTGAGGAGGCTGTGGGGTTGGATCCTAATTATGGAAGGGCGCATCAGCGTTTGGGAATGCTGTTTCTCAGGTGGATTTAGTGTGTGCAAAATTGATTTTGATGTGACAAGATTGATTTTAGTTGAAAACAAGGTTTTAAAAAACGGACCGCAATTTCGAGATTTAAAATTGCGGCCACGGTCTTGTTTTATCGCATTCCTTGATGTTGCAGGACAAATGCAGCCGATACGGCCACAATTATGGTCAGACACCCAAAAACCTTGACGTTTGCGGCTGAAATTCTAGTCGTGGACCGTTTTTTAAGACCTCGCCTGCGGCCACATTTGTTAGCAATTTCCTGCAATACCAAGATCGCGATTACAATTTAAAACCTTGGTTGAAAATTGAAGTGAAGTGATTGATGTAGGAAAACAAGTTTGGAAACTCTTCCTTCTATGGATTTAGTAATTGAGTAATTAGAGTTGATTTGAAATTAATGAATGTTTCTTGGTTAGCTACCACAATGTTGGATTAGATGCCTTTTTGTTGTTATGTATTTTGGATTTGTTGTTTTACATTGTATGTGGTGTGTTATTCGTGTGAAAGTTGTGTGGTGAATAAAATCTGAAATGTGACAGGTTAGGACAGGTGGAGGATGCTAGGAAGCACCTTTGTTATCCTGGGCTGCAGCCGGATCCTTCTGAGTTGCAGAAGTTGCAAATAGTGGAAAAACATATTAGCAAGTGCGTGGATGTACGAAGGATACGAGATTGGAAAAGCATTCTGAGGGAAGTTGATGCTGCTGTTGCTGCTGGGGCAGACTGTTGTGTTCAGGTACTTTTTGATCATATGTGAGTTGAACATGTTATTGAGGTGTGAAAAGTGTGAAAAATGTCTGAACTGGTTGGAAATTGAATTTACAGCTCTTTATGTGTAGAGCAGAAGCCCTTCTCAAGCTACACCAGATGGATGATGCTGAATCAAGCTTATCACGTATTCCCAAATGTGAGCCGCGTCCTGGTTCCTTGTCACAGGCAAGGTTTTTTGGGATGTTTTCTGAGGCTTATTGCTACTTCGTTAGAGCTCAGATTGAGATGGCTTTTGGAAGGTGAGTTCAGAAATTGTAAGCTTCATCAGAAATCTAAGCTGGCAAAGGTATCTGTTGGAGAGTGAGAATGGATGATGGATGTGTTGCAGGTTTGAGAATGCAGTTACAGCTGCTGAGAAAGCTAGTCAGATTGACCCCCGAAATGTTGAAGTTGCTGTTTTGCTCAACAATGTGAGGATGGTGGCTAGAGCTCGACTGCGTGGCAATGATCTTTTTAAATCAGAAAGGTTCACTGAGGCTTGCTCGGCTTATGGGGAAGGTTTGAGGCTCGACCCTTCAAACTCTGTTCTCTATTGCAATAGAGCAGCTTGTTGGTTTAAGCTTGGGCAATGGGAAAGATCAATTGAAGATTGCAATCAAGCTTTATGCATCCAACCAAATTACACAAAAGCCATTCTTCGAAGGGCTGCCTCAAATGGCAAGGTAAATTGACTTATTCATTTTGATACAGTATGTTGCCATACTCAAAGGTAAATGGTGTCACCTCTTGCCTTATTATGCAGTTAGAAAGGTGGGGAGAAGCAGTAAAAGATTATGAGCTTTTGCGGAGAGAGCTACCAGATGACAATGAAGTTGCCGAAAATCTGTTTCATGCACAAGTAGCGTTAAAGAAATCTCGTGGGGAAGAAGTACATAATTTAAAGTTCGGTGGTGAAGTGGAGGACATATCAGGTCTTGAGCAGTTTAGAGCTGCAATATCTTTACCAGGTAATCAAAATGGATAAGGAAAAGCTTCTGCAACTCATTTTACAGATTGGTTATTTTGCAAATCTCCTGATACTGACTCTAATTTTACAGGTGTTTCTGTCGTGCATTTTGAAAGTGCATCCAACTTGCAATGTAAGCAAATATTGCCATTCGTGGATACACTATGTAGTCGCTATCCATCTATTAACTTCCTCAAGGTATCTCCTTTCACACATTGTGTTTTTGACTTGCATCCATGATATTTTGAAAATTAGAGGTAAAAAGAAAGCATTGTGGTAGTTTTCTTATGCATTCAATTTTGTGTTTCATCAAAGGTGGATATTCAAGCAAGCCCCGCAGTCGCCGCTGCTGAGAATGTTAGGATCGTACCAACCTTCAAGATCTACAAAAATGGCAGTCGAGTGAAGGAAATTATATGTCCTAGTCATGATATGTTGGAACACTCCATTAGGCATTACAGCTTGTAGAACTCCTGACCTTGTACTGCTTTTGATGTATACTGCATTTCTATCCTGCCGCCCGAACATGCCGCAAAACTCTCCACAGTTCATCCAGTCTTATGATCCCCTCATAAAATGGTCTCTTGATACCTGTGACATATTCAGAAACCACATAATAATCTTGTTAGCAGCCAGTGCCAGTGGAACCAAGACATAATCTAGTTCCTTTTGCAATTGTTATTTATTCATTCATTCCTAATTGCTTTCTGGTTCCATGTTCCTCCAACTTTCCCTTTGTCAATTTCCTTTTCTTGTCTCCTTTTTAGTTCATGTAGACCAGCTGTTCTTGTATCCCCAGTTTCTTATGGGTGAAAAAAGGGAGATTTTTATGTCTGTACAATTGATTAAATTGTCAATTTATATTTTCCTTTAAGATAGATAGACAGATAGATAAAAGGGAGAGAAGGTTGATCTGCTGCCAGAGGATCCTGTACATGTATATATCTGTTGATTATATACCAAACACTTGAAGCCTTAGAGGGAGATAGGATGAGTGGTGGGTACCTAATGGGTTGGTGAAATGAGGATGAATATGTTGTTATTATTATTTTTCTGTCTTAGCCATTTAATCAATAAAATTTCCCATTTTTTTCTGCCGTTCCCATACTATCATAACCTTTCTGTTTTCTATGCACTCTGAATTAATTAATGTACAATGATAAACAGTATTGAGAATGAATTGTCATTTATTCAAATGGGCAGTGGTAGGAAAAGATGACTTGGTCTTGAGATTGGGAAGCAGGCGGTTATGGCATTTAAGTTCATAGCTGGCTTTTTATGTCAAGTTTGACACGAAAAGGCAAGGTACATGTGTTTTTAAGTGGAGGTTGGTTTTGTTATAGGGTGGAGTGGACTTGGGTGGTTGATGCAATTCAGAGCTCTTAGCTTTTATCACGGCCCTTTACAATGAAAGGTGGACCACCAAATCATATTTAACTTATCAATCTTGTTGATAAAATATATACCAAGATGAAACATGGGAAGCACAAGAATAAAACTAATGTGAGAGAGAGACAGACTTAGCAGAAGGGGGGTTATGTTCACGTGGGCATTTAAGATGCTGCTCCCAAATGGAGCACTCAACCTTCCCAAAAGACAGCAAAATTTCGTTTGATGTACTACTCTGAATATTGCCTGTAGTATAGGAGGAAATGACAACTCCCCCACCCCACGTTGGTGGGCCTTTATAAGGGAGCCATCTTCAATTCTCCTACAAACTTAACTATGCATCAAGGATTGCAAGGCTTTAATTAAATAATGGCTAAATACAATTTTTTGTATTCCTCATCTTTTTTTTTAGTTTGGTCCGTGTCTCTCTTAGACTAAATTGGTCCTTTCATCAAGTTTTTGCATTAAAAGTATTAATTTTTGTTGACGTGAAAAATGCCCATCTAGTGTGCCATTTTTCATATTTTATCATGTATTACCAAGTTGATCAACTTAATGTGATAAACTGACAGAAGGACCAATTTTGTTTAATAGACACTTTAAGAGATTAAAGTGAAACTTTTTAAATTTAAGAGAGCAAACTCAACCAAAAACTAAGATTGGGACCAAAAGTGTATTAAATAATTAAAACTAGTTATAATCCCACAATTATTAGAAAGTACAAAACAAGGAGTCTTTGATTTTAAGTTAAAGGAATTTATACACTTTATTTATCTATTAAGGTTTAATACATCAGTTGATCCTTAAACTTTTGGAGAATTTTTAATTAGGTCCCTGGACTAAAAAAAATTATAATTAGATCCTTGATCTTTTACAATTTTTGTAATTGAGTCCTTGGAGGTAGTAAAATTGCCACAAATTGTAAATTTTTTGGCAGTTTGAAACTGTCACAAACTAACTCTGGGATTCAATTACAAAAATTGTAGAAGATCAATGACCTAATTACAAATTTTTTTAGTTCAGGGACTTAATTAAAATTTCTCCAAAAGTTTAGGGACCAACTGATGTATTAAATCATCTATTAATGTTGCACTTGTATAAACAAATTAATTAAAGGACAAAACTTAGATACAGTACTTTAGGTACTGTTGGTACTATTTTCTAATTAGAATTAGAGATTCACCGTAGTAATCTGTGTAATAAAAGCTTGCATTAAAAGATTTCGTAGATCAGCAAGGTAAATCGCCAATTCTAATTAGGGAACAGTAACAACCAATGCTATGAAAACCAAACCGGATCAACCGATTGGACCAAAAAACTGGTGAATTGGTCACCTGACCAGTTCAAATAAATCATAGAACTGGCCTGAAAAAAATCAGTTAAAGAATTGGAAAATTGGTCAAAAATCAGCTAAAAATCGATTTACAGCAGGTAAAGGAAAATGGTTAATACAACATTATTTTGATTTTTTTCTTAAAAAAAAAAAAAACCAACCTAAAGTATTTATCATTTTCTTTTTTATTTTTAATATAAACTTGTTTTATTAATAAATGTTGATGTGTATAGTTAATACTTATACTTAAGTATCATGACATATTTGATTTGCACTTTTGTAGGTATTGTAAATGTAAAAAACCTGTAAAATTATGTTTTATTTTTAATTTTTAGTATTATAAAGTTATGATATTATGTTTTTTTAATATTATTTTATGTATTATTTAATTATTATTAGTATTATTATTATTATTATTTTATTAATACTGTTCGACCACGATTGAACCATTAACCTTAAACTAGTGTCTTAATCAATTCAATGACCGCTCTGGTTTTAAAAACATTGGTACCAACAGTATCTAAAGTACTATATCTAAGGGCGTGTTAGGTAGAGAGGAAAGAAATAGAGAGAAAAGAAGGGCAGAGGTGAGAAAAAAAGAGAAGAAAAATAGGTGAGAAATAGAGTGGAAGTTAAGGTTGTTTAGTTGAAGAGAAATAAAGTAGAAATAAAATAAAAGTAAGAAAGAGAAAAATAAATAATAAAATAATAAACAACAAAATCGATTTTGTACAGCAACAAAATCGATTTGTTTTGTGTGATTGTTACGAATATGAAGATTTCATTGTGTCCAAATTGATTTCTTTAATCAACAAAATTGATTTTGTTAGTTCCGTTGCATCATTTATTTTTAATTTTTATTTTAATTATTATCATTATTATTAGTTTTTATTATTAATATTATTTTTGTTATTATTAATAATATTTATTTTTATTATTAATAATAATAGTATTATTAATATTATTAATAAAAAAATAATATTAATAATAAAAATAAAATAATAATAATAATAATAATAATAATAATTATTATTATTATTATTATTATTATTATTATTATTATATAACAAAAGCAAAATCGATTTCCATATACATGAAATCGATTTATAGTGTGCCACAATCGATTTCTGTGTACAAAAAGGGATTTCTGAAATTGATTTACAGTGATAAAAGAGGGACGGGTAGCAACCAAAATCAATTCAGTAAACAACTAAAATCGATTTGGTAAAAAGCATCACACCATTTCAGCACATTTCTTCGCTGTTTTACGAAGAAATTTTTTTTGGTGGGTCCCACACATTTTAAAAAAATTTCTACTTATTTCTTTACTACCAAATGACCGACTTCTGCTCCCTTCCACACTTTTTCACTCTCTTCTCCGCTACTTCTCTACTACCAAACGAACTGTAAGTTTTATCCTTAATTAAATACTTATAAGTTGTCGTATGAGAGTTTGTTTCAAATTTCATCATGAAATTTACTGAAATAAGCATCATCACAGATGATAAGCTCAAATATTTATTCAATAAGTTGTTAATAAGTTTAAATAAGCTCTGTAGAAAGTTCTTTCAAACATTTCTTAAATAAGAAAAGTACAAATTGAAGATGATTTCATCTAAAGGAATTGCTAGAGAGAAACTGGATAGAGGAAAGACAAAATTGCCATAGCTACGTGTTCTAGGAAAACTTCGATGTTAGACACACAGAACTAATAACTTTTATTGTATATTTCTTAAATGAAAAGATATACACTTTACTTTACATATGAAACCAGAAATATAAAAGTCAAGTAAGGTAATTTTAATTCAAACATAAAGTGTGAGTTATGACAACCTTTAATTTGGAAAGGATAGTTAGAGATATGAAAATGTGAAACTTGAAAAGATGAGTTGGTCATATGACAATTGTGTTTCAACTTACAAAATGTATAACTCAAAAACAAATATGAAACTTGAAAAGACAATCACTAAGGCTTGAAGCCTCGAAGAATGATCACAAATTACTGATATAAAAATTAAATAAAACTTAAAGTTACTAACATATTATCATCTCCCACGCTACGTGCTTTAGATTTGATATATTATAAATATGAGTTCATCGGATAAGATGGCTTACCTGATCGAAAGTTCAGCAAATTTCAAACATGCCAAAATAAAAAATAAAAAAATTCAAGTAACTTGCCAAGTAGTCTTGGATTGATGTTTCTCTTTTGTGTGAAAAGAAAGCACAGAGATCAGAGATGGGTGGCGCTTAGAAAAGGGGGAGGGCTTAAATGGTTGAATTGATTGAAGCGAAATGCATTTCCACAAAATTTTGTACCACCACTTGCTATTCACGTACAGATTTGCAATGAAAATTCATCTTTTAAAAAAAATAAAATAATACCTTTTATTAAAAATCAAAATATAAGGAATTTTAAACGAAGCGGATGTAAAACCTAGCAACTTTTTGTACACATTGGTGCTTTGATGATATGATGGATTTGATCGATCCTTGATTGGGTCCAAATCCAACACTAAAGACATAGCATTCGGAATCTCTCTCTCTCTCTCTCTCTCTGTATATTTGATCAAATATCAATGATAACGTGTGTGTTTGGATGAGAATTGACAAAATTGATGTTGAATCAAATTAATTTTGTAAAATTGATTTTGAAGTGATGTAATTTATGTTTGACTGTTTTTATTATAAAAGTAAATTAGTAAGTAAAATTCAGTATAAAATTTTTGATTCGATACAAAAGCTACTTAAAATTGTTTCAACTCATAATCAATTCTAGACCTCAAAATCAATTCTTCAACGTCAAGCCAAACATATAAAAATTTATCTAAAATCACGTTAACTGATATTTTACCGTGATTCTAAAAAATCTACCGTGAAACCAAACACGCATATCATATGTTCATTTCTTACTTATCTTTCTTATTTCACGTCAGTTTTTTTTTTTTAAATGCTCAACATTTCAATTGCGCGGAAAAACGAGTTAAGACAAAAATTAGAGTTTCTTAAGTAATCAAAATAATAAAATATGGACAGAGGCTTCATTTTGACCAATCTGCTACAGGGAGACGGCTCCTATGAATGGTTTTTTTTTACTAGGTGAATGGGGATGCTTAACGTAAAAAAAAAAGAACGATTTCATATTTCCTTTTCTTTTTCTAAATATAACTACAAAAATATTTCTTCATTTTTAATACTTATATAATTTTTTTAAAAAGAAAATAAATTATTTTTGTAATTTCTTAAAATTAGAGATAAAACAATATTTATGTGAAAATAAGAAAAATAAATATTGACTATTGGATCTTATTATAATTAGACAACATTAAAATACATAAATATATTGATTTTTTTAAGATGTTATGACTTTTTTAAATGATTACGTTTTTTTAAAAAACTTTTGATTTTAATTATGTATGGTTGTATAATAACAATACCATTGGAGTTAAAATATAAAACAGAAGAACAAAAACTGTTATAACCAGTCAATTTTAACGAGAATCGTGTTCCATAATGGTTGGGTGCCTTGTAGAAGCGTCACTTAACCATGCGTGTCTGTTTATTTTTTGTCCAAATATCATGACAACCAGAGAAATTGTAGGTCCAAGTGACCAATGTATAGAATTAACTTGGGTCGAAGGTCGGTGCTTTTAACCTACCTTGCATCAATTTCAAAGTTGGAATATGCGTGTCAAGGTAGCCATGTTCACCAATCGGGGGTAATAGCAATTCAACCCTGGTTGAAAAATGTTAGTATATCAACACTTTAACATATCCTTTTAACATATTTTTTATTGTTTAATGAAATTCATTGAAACTCATGAAATCACGTTAGTTTCATTTCTTATTTAACAATTTTTAAACACGATTATATGAATTTTAACTAATTTCAATTAATAATAATGTGTTAAAAAGGGGGTTAATAGCATTGCTCAATTGACCTAGTAGGTGTGGCTCAATTGACAACACACATTGAATTTATGAGGAAGAACCTGGGTTCGATTCCTACATATAACACCTTCTTGGAAAAGGGGTGAAGAGTTTTAATTGTGACTAAGTCCCAAAGTAAAGATTAGTGACTCAAAGGACCAAACTTTGTGGGATACCTTAAGGTCTACTAGAAAGTCAAAAGCCCTAATTACAGTGGTTAAAAAAAATAGCATTGCTCAATTGTCACTTTAGGTGAAAGAGAATGAAAGAAGATCAAAAATGTAAAAATAAAACTTAATATGGGATTTTCCCATTCCCATTAAGAGGGAAATTGCATTGTCGATGGGGTGGTGGTAACTAACTAATGATTAAGATAAAGGTGTGGACACTTATCTCTTAAGTCAGATAATATGCGTGGTAGCGTCTAACCGTTAAAAGCAATGACATTTACTAGGAAATGGCTCACAATGTGCGTTGTAAAGTCTAACATTTGCACACATATTCCTTCTTTTTCGCTGACTTTCCTCGAGAGTAGGTGTATAGGCTTTATACATTTTGAGGTAGCTTACGCTCTGATTGATATGCGGATCTTTTTAGAGCATAGTCATCGTCTGTAAGCTTTGTTAGTTACGAAGTTTATACAAAGAAAGATAAGACAATATTCAATTTGAAAAACATCAAACGATATAATGAGAACTAAAGATCAAACGATAACGTGAGTGAGAAATCAGAAGATAATGTGAGGACACATAATTTTAACTGTTTGTTATTATCAAAATATTTAAGGGCTACAAATTCGTCCTTCGTTTTAACAATCTCCCCCTTTTTGATGATGACAAACAATTATAGTTCTTGTAAAAACAATTTTCTATGAAAGTTCTTTTTGATTAGTGAGTTGTAAACAAACACATATTTTATATAGGTGTACTTCAGTTAAGTAGATGTAATATATATATAGAAGTGATTGAAATAAACCAGACGATATTATTCAACGTAAAATTCATCAAAATAAAATATACTCCCCCTAAGATCAATATCTTTATACTCCCTTTTGTCTTCTATTTTTCTCCCCCTTTTGGCATCATCAATAAGAGGATTCAAAGTTTGAAGGTGTAGACGATGAGCCAAGGTCACTCTTGAAGTGCTTTGCTAGCTTGGCCAACAGAACTTCTGCACGTTTACGTTTTCTGCGTTCCTTTTGAAGATCAGCTTCAAGATGCAGCACGGTCTGCTTCAATTCATCAAAGGCTTGTCTGTTGTCTGAAGGTGCAGCTGCAGAGCTGGTAGCTGTAACACCCATTCATATTAAATACAATTCATATTAATTTAGTTATTAAGTTTAAGTAAATAAAAATGCGTGTAAAATTTTTCCAGTTTTAAAAGAAATTCTAAACTTAACAGAATTTGGAAATGGTAATAAAATATGAAAGATATATACACATATTTCATAAAACTGTACATCATGGTTTGAGTAATACATAACAGTCAAAAAACAAAAGTACATCGAAATACATATACTACCTAGCCCACTATATACATAAAAAAGATCCTATACAGAGCAGTATTTATCTACCCTAACCCTTATACAAAAAACCAGACGATATTATTCAACGTAAAATTCATCAAAATAAAATATACTCCCCCTAAGATCAATATCTTTATACTCCCTTTTGTCTTCTATTTTTCTCCCCCTTTTGGCATCATCAATAAGAGGATTCAAAGTTTGAAGGTGTAGACGATGAGCCAAGGTCACTCTTGAAGTGCTTTGCTAGCTTGGCCAACAGAACTTCTGCACGTTTACGTTTTCTGCGTTCCTTTTGAAGATCAGCTTCAAGATGCAGCACGGTCTGCTTCAATTCATCAAAGGCTTGTCTGTTGTCTGAAGGTGCAGCTGCAGAGCTGGTAGCTGTAACACCCATTCATATTAAATACAATTCATATTAATTTAGTTATTAAGTTTAAGTAAATAAAAATGCGTGTAAAATTTTTCTAGTTTTAAAAGAAATTCCAAACTTACAGAATTTGGAAATGGTAATAAAATATGAAAGATATATATACATATTTCATAAAACTGTACATCATGGTTTGAGTAATACATAACAGTCAAAAAACAAAAGTACATCGAAATACATATACTACCTAGCCCACTATATACATAAAAAAGATCCTATACAGAGCAGTATTTATCTACCCTATCCCTTATACAAAAAGAAAATACTATAGGTCTGCAGGTCTTCTCCCGTTGAGATGTTCTCTGTCTCGTACTCAGCATCACGGAACGTTAATGTCGTCTTCAATAATCACGATCAATCATACATAGAAGAAAATAATGGAGTAAGGTGTTTTGTTCTAAAATTACTTTTATATGTATGGTAGGAAATCTACCATAAAACAAAGATAAAACACAACTAACAACACAAGGGATCCTAAGGTTCGTTCTAAGTTGTATCTGACTATCCTTGACTAGGTATGGATCCATACTTCCCATTAGTGGGTAATAGTTCTCAACAGAACTTAGGAAGTGACTGGGAGTACATATACCTCTCTCAACACCATTACATGGTACAGTTCTCGTCATCATTGAGGAACAAAATAACAATTTAGGATATCCATTTATAGAGGTACACTCTCAAACCAATCTTGGAATGCTGAGCAGTTGTCGAGGTTATCGAGTTTGGTCAGGCGAATATCCTGGCTCAAGGGCGCTGCTCTAGCCATTGGGACTTTCACCACTCAATGCCTACCCCCAAGACCTCCGCAAGTGGGTCCCTACCTTTCATTCCTCAGCGTACCAAACCGTGGCTTCCCTAGCAGGGTGCCATGCCACTGCATGTCACTTGCTTTACATTACTCACTAATTTATCACTTCCTAATTTCTCAAATAGAGGTTTCCCTGGTCTCATTTAATTTGAGCACTAGTATAATCAACATTTCTGTCTTATTTTGCAGAAATTGCACTATACTAAAATTTTAACAGAATAACGATATAACAATTATAGTATAATTACTAAAATTTTGGCAGAATAACAACTAAATAAATGCATTTTGATTTTCTAAATTTGAGCAAAGTAACAACTTAGTAAATGTATTTTTATTTTTAAAATTGAACAGAGTAACAACTTAGCAAGTAAAATTTAATAATTTAAATTTGAGCAGAGTAACAATTTAATAATTTAAATTTGGGCAAAGTAACAACTTAGTAAAAATTAAAGTTTAACTTTAAACAATAATAACAATACTAAAATTTAAGCCTAAATGGGTTTAGGGAAAAACCCTTTCTACCAACATGCAAAATGACAGTAATTTAGAACCAACTCCAGTCCCCCCATTACCTCTAAGATAATTGATGGAGAGGATGAAATTGTTGATGCAGAGCTCCTAGAAAGAGAACTTTACTAGTTGTTGGAAAACTAGTAAAATTTTAACATAAAAACAAAATAAAAGAAAATTTTTTCTAGAGAGAGAAGCTCTCTAAGAATTTGGTAGTTTGAGAGAGAGAGCAGCTGAAAATGGTCCAAGACCATGGGTATTTATAGAGGGGAAGAAAGGGGTTAGGTGTCCCTTGGATGATGTAAGCAATGATACAATAAAACTTATTTTAATTTATTTTTAATTAATTTTAGGGACACATACCCCAAATAGGTGGTGAATCACCTATTTTAGGGTTGGGGACGTACTCCACCAGCTGTCCGAAGTCTCCATGTGTCAAATTTTATCTGTAGGTGAATTAACCGGTATCGATAAAAACGCCTAAACTTGAAAAATTAGGTTTTAATATCAAAATAATTCATTTTAATGTAAAACTGGACAAATACATTATTTTTCATCAAAAATAAATCTCTAATAATAAATTTTAATTTTTATTAATTTATTTCAAATTATATGTCTTTATTTTGTTTTTTTAAGCTAGAAAATTCATAGAAAATCCATTTTAATTCAATAAATACCAAAATTTTTATCAAAATTATAAAATTAAATATTTTAACCATAAGTAAACTAAAATTACCATTTTCACCCTTTTTGAATGTCAAACCAGTACTGACTGGCTTAGTAGACACGTAGGGACATTTTGGTCATTTTACACAGAAATTCTAGAAAAATCCCAAAATTTCCAAAATTATATTTTAATATATATGGCATAATTCCAAGCTCAAATTGACATTTTAATGTCAATTGAATCTTTTCATCATGTTAGTTCTTACTGTTAAGAAATAGGGACAAAATTGTCATTTTCTAATTTCTCTGGGCTCCGGCTTGAAAAAATTATTAAAAATCAAGATTAAATAGCTCTTGAAATTTTGAGCAAAATGGTGGGAGTCAGAATCTCAAAATTCCTTTCCAATGTTTTAGAATTGTATTGCCAAATATTATAAAAAAATAGTGGAAGAATTGAAATAGGATTATTATATTTTTCACTACCTTTCTCTCAAAATAAAGTTTTTATAATGAGTGATACTTAATATAAAATTTTCAAAATATTTTGAGGTCAAAAAGTCTCCGGTTGGTTCTCATAGTCAACTAGGAGTATTTTTGTCATTTTACAAAAATGATCTCAATAAATTCTAGAAAAATTTCTAAAATTATTATTAATTGTTCTAAATACATTGATGACTTAAATTTTTTTTTAAACATATAGAATAATTTAATATATAAAAGTAGGGGTGTTACAATAGCTGCTTCATCAATTGGTTCCTCTACGAAACATAAGTTGAAAACATATTGTATAGGAGGACCATAGAACCAAAAGTGACTGCAAGGTAAAGATATTTCAAAGGTTTCAGAAGAAAAGAAGATATAGGTAAGGGGTTGATTTAGGGATAGTTGGTTTTGGGGGTTAGGTGTAGAGGTGGAGGGAGACGGAGATACTTGCGTCCAGTGACCTGTCGGACGTAGTGGAGCTTTATGACTTAGCAGACTCTTTTCATCAGCAGAGAGACCAGAGAAGTGTTTGAGCGCTTCAACATGATCTTGCAACCTTTTGCGGTCAGTACTTCGAAGAGTTGCTTTTCCTTTCAGTTTTGTTAGCTGTGTAGATGATAGTGCTCTTTGTCGAATCATCAAGTGCCTTTGAGGGTTGTGTCTGAACCTCGATTCTTTTCCTGTCCCCATAGACAAATTTTGGCATGGATAATTCTTCTGACAGCATATGCGAAAGGTGGTCCATGGCTTCATAAGGAGTCACATGCAAGTAACCATGAATTTAGGCAGGCTTAGAGCAAGGTCTGGACACCTTCGCTCACATATTATAGTTGCAAAGAGATCTGCATCTTCTCCCATAGGAAGTTGTTCATCACTCTCCCTAATTCCCATTCATCATCACCTATCCACCATTCTTCAATGTCTGGACTATCTTCTGGACGGATGGCGAAAGGATAAGTCTTGATCATCCCATGACAGAACATATAAATGATTTTGGGCTTGTAATGGTACGTTCTACACATGATCAGATACTCTGAGTAGTTACATTTCAGGATGAAGGGAGAAGTGTGATAGAGAATCCCACGCTGTCTCCAAACTTCATATCCTACTAGAAATTTTGTTCTGGTTGAGGGTGGATAGACGAAGATTGGAGTGTCTGACAGAGTGCTGTAGCCTTCCTCCCAGAAGTATGGGGTGATGTGCAGCTCATATGACATGGTTGGGGTAGTTTCTTCTTCAATATCAGGAAAATTTTTAGCGTACCCATGGTGAACCAAAAAAGGCCATTCTTCTTTGACGAGAGTCATTCACATCCTTGGATTATTAACTTCGCCTAGTTTATAAGTTATTGAAGATTGAAGTACCTTTTGGTCAAAGGTCTCTGGTAAACAATATTCTTTTATCGTTCCAGTCTGATGTGACTCAAGCTACTCAAAGTAAATCATTGTGTGCCTTTGGAGACGTTCAGACGGAGGTGTTTCAGAACGATAATCTTTTGGTGTTGTTTCGTTTATCATCGATCAAGCTCCTCCAGACGAAGTTCCTTCTACTTCACGTTCTGCGAAGGAAATAGAGAGTGGAACAGCCCTTGCAGGCTGATCAAGGTTGGGTGCAGCTGTTAAGTTTACAGAAAGACAATTGAAGACTTGAGAGACAAAAACAAATTGTGGAACTTCCTAGAAGAGAGATCTAGGTAATCTACCTTTTGAGGTAGTAGCTATGTCCTCTTGTGTAAACAGCTCTTGCTCATCATGCTCTACAAGGGCTGTTTGTAGCGAGTGTTCAATTATAGATTGAAGCACTGCTTCCTCAATCTGTTCTTGTTCACCCTCAGCTAACTTTTCTTCTTCTTTTCAGCCCGTTTTGATTCAGCTCGGGCTCTCCTGAGCTATTTTTCTTCTTGAGCTTTTGTTTTTGGTATTGGAATGCCTTTGGATTTTGAGGCCTCTTAAGAGGGTTGGACAGATGGAGTGGGTTTTGAAGATGTAGGTGGTGAAGGTGGTTGTTGTGATGAAAGGGCAGAAGTAGCTGTGCTTGTGGTAGTAAGAAGGGTGTTAATGAGGAGGTCATCGTTTGAGTCGGGTTGGAGAGTTGGTTTGGATCTCAGACGAATGGTTAATGGTTTTTGTTTCTTATGAGGTGGAGACGAAGAGGTTTGAGGTTTGGTCTATTTAGGTTGAGGGTTTGGTTGCAAAGGTCTTTTGATTGGTAACTTAGATTTTTGTGGCATGGTCTGTTTGGGTTGTGTTTGAGAGAATTAAGGTTTCATCTGTGTTGGAGGTTGAGTAGACGTAGTACTAATAGAGGGGTCAGTAGATGATCCCACGCTGAATGCAGTTCTAACAACTTCTTTTGGTGGTTCTTCCTTCCTTGATCAATGCCAACTCTGGATGTCTTGTAACATATCCAAAGAAGAGATGTGCAATCCTTATCCTCTGGATGATGGATACATCGATCTCAGAACCCTGTTTCATCTTTTCCAACCCAGATTCTTTTATACTTGCCAGACGGATGATTTTCGTGAAGAGCATAGCATAGGGAATAGGATGTTTTTGCTTGCTCTGGACACCTTCCTTTGATTTGGAGAGACAGGATCTCCAGTTGTTTAGGATTAAGGCAGGCAGATTGACCTTCTGACTCGTCATCATCTTGTAGATGCAGAACCTGTCCTTGGAGGTTACGTTGTCCTTTGAACCTTTTCTGGGCAGAATAATGTGCAGCAAGATGTTGTGAAGTAGTCGGCATATAGGCTTCATGTGTGAAGCGTATAAGAACTTCCTTAGAACATCCTTGTTCTCAGTTTGAGGCCCGGGCTTTCCATATAATGCCCTGTCGACAGTTTTTGGGCTTATGACCTTTTCCCAGTCTTTAGTGAAAAGGTCACCCTCCTCTTTACAGCCAGACATTGCAGCAATGGCGTCAGTAGAGATGATGATGGCTTTATTGTTGACGGTTCCAGTGATAGGTCCGTTGACTTTAGATGCAGAGGCCCAGAAGTAGGCGTATGGAGTATGATACCAGGAAGTTTTCTTCTGCACGAAAGCTTCCCATCCAACGTTCTTGATAAACATTTGCAGAAGGAATCCTTCTTCCTCAAGTTTTTGCAAGTCAACCCATTTTTCGGCAACAAAGTCACTTTCTGGAAATCTCTCCATGGGCATAAGTTGTTTTTGGGCGGCCATGAGTGTGAGTTTGAGAGAAAAGGATTTAAGAGTAAAGGTAAGGAATAGGGTTTTAGTTTAAGGAGTTTGAGGGGTTTTTCAAAGAGCGTAAAGAGAAAGAAAAAGCGATAAGTTTGAATAAAAGGAAAGGTTCTGAAAATACTGAAGAGATGTTCATTAATGGTGACTTGATGTGGCAAGGAATACGACGCACGCTTCTTAGGTGGTTATCGAGAGTAATCAATAAAGGAAATATCAAACTAATGAACTTAAAAACTTTTCATATTCACAGATGATCGTGTTAGTAAGACGAAGTAAAATAAGATGATATAGAGTAAAACAAAATCAAATAAGACGAAATATAGTAAGATGAACCGTAAAAGATCAAATGAGATGATGCATGTAAGATGGTTTATTCTTGCAAAACTTTCATGTGCAGGTTTTCTTAGATGAAGTTAAAACGTTATGCAGGTAGAGTTTTTGTAAAGATATCAGCCTATTGATGGTCTGTATCGATGAACTTAATTTCAAAAACACCTTTTTGAACATTATCTCGAATAAAATGATGTCTTATCTCTATATGCTTAGCTTTAGAATGCTAAATGGGGGTTTTAGATAAATTGATTGCACTAGTATCGTCACATAACATAGGAACGTTATGCTCAAAGCTAGAGTAATCTTCAAGTTGATATTTTACCCATAGGAGTTGTGAGCAGTAGCTTGCAACAGATACATATTTTGCTTCAGCAGTCGATAATGCAATTGAGTTCTACTTTTTGCTGGTCCAGGATATAAGACATGGTTTGATGAAGTGATATCCACCACTTGTGCTTTTTCGTTCAAGTCTATCACCAGCATAGTCTACATCACAGTATCCCACTAACCTGAAATCTTTGTTTTTCTCATAGAATAGACTAAGGTTAGATGTACCAACAAGATATCTAAAAATCTTTTTGACAACTTTTAGATGAGACTCTCTAGGATCAGATTGAAATCTAGCACATAAACAGACGCTATGCATGATATCTGGTCTACTTGCAATTAAATAGAGAATGAGCCAACCATACCTCTATAGATAGTCTGATCTACAGGTTTACCTAATTCGTCCTTTGTTAAACCTACAGATGGATGCATTAATGTGCTCATAGGTTTTGACTCATTCATCTTATATTTCTGAAGCAAATCCTTTGTGTATTTTTGCTGATGAATATATATACCTTTCTCTTCTTGTTTAACTTGTAGCCTAAGGAAGAATTTTAATTCTCCCATCATGCTCATCTCAAATTCACTCAGCACCAAATCTAAGAATTCCTTACATAGAGTTTCATTAGTAGCTCCAAAGATTATATTATCTACATAAATTTGAACTATAATGAAATCTCTGTTGGATTCTTTTCTAAAGAGAGTTGTATCTACTTTGCCTCTCATAAACCCATTTTCAATAAGAAAACTGCTCAGTTTGTCATACCAAGCACGAGGTGCTTGTTTAAGACCATACAGAGCCTTTTTAAGTTTAAAGACATGGTCTACGAGGTTTGGATCCTCAAAGCCAGGAGGTTGTTTAACATAGACTTCTTCCTCGATAAAACCTTTTAAAAAGGCACTTTTCACATCCATTTGAAAAAGCTTAATGTTTTTATGAGCGACAAAGGCAAGCATAATTCTAATAGCTTCTAATCTAGCAACAGCAGCAAAGGTTTCAGTTAAATCAATACCTTCTTGTTGATTGTAACCTTGAGCTACTAACCTTGCTTTGTTTTTGATTACTTTACCATTTTCGTCGAGCTTGTTGCAAAATACCCATCTTGTTCCAATGACGCTCTTTTGTATTGGTTTGGGAACAAGAATCCAAACATCATTTCTTGTGAATTGATGTAATTCTTCTTGCATTGCTATCACCCAGTCATCGTCTGTTAGTGCTTCATCTATCGTCTTAGGTTGAATTTTTGAGACTAAGGCACAAGACGCTTGATTCTTTAGTGATGACCTTGTCTTGACTCCTTCTGTTCGTTCTCCAATAATTTGATTTTGAGGATAGTAGGTAACGAACTTCCAGTCTTTGTGAAATCCCTTCGTCTGATTATTGGTCTGTTGCTGAGAAGTTTCTTCTGATTCTTTTGCTTCGTCTGTTCTATTTTGATCAGACAATTCTATCTGTAAATCTACAAAATATTCTTCCAAATTTGATAGTCTTCTATCAGGGGTTAGTGTGTCATTAAATTTAACATGGATAGATTCTTCTATAACAGAAGTTTTGGAGTTGAATACTCTAAATGCTTTTGATGTATCAAAATATCTAAGAAAAACACCTTTATTAACCTTAGAGTCAAATTTCCCCAATTGATCTCTAGTTTTGAGAATATAACATTCACATCCAAAGGGGTGAAAGTATGAAATGTTGGGTTTTCTACCTCTCCATAGTTCATAAGGAGTCTTTTTAATTAATGGTTTGATCAATATTCTGTTTTGAACATAACATGTTGTGTTTACAGCTTCTGCCCAAAAGTACTTAAGGACTGAATTTTCATAGAGCATGGTTCTTGCCATCTCTTGTAGGGTTCTATTTTTCCTTTCAATTACCCCGTTTTGTTGAGGTGTTCTCGGTGCGGAGAAGTTGTGGAAAATTCCATTCTTTTCACAGAAGGATTTGAACTCAGCATTTTGAAATTCAGTTCCATGGTCACTTCTAATTGCAGTAATACAAAAACCTTTTTCATTTTGAACTCTCTTATAGAATATTTTAAACACATTAAAAGACTTATGTTTGTGAGCTAGGTAATAAACCCATGTATATCTAGAATAATCATCAATAATGACAAAACCATACTTTTTTCCACCAAGACTAAGAGTTTTAGTAGGTCCAAACAGATCCATATGTAGTAATTCTAATGGTCTGGAAGTAGAAACAACATCTTTTGATTTAAAAGAGGTTTTGATTTGTTTCCCTTTCTGACATACTTCACAAAGAAGATGAGTTTTCCAAGAAATCTCAGGCAATCCTTTTACTAAACTCTTTTTATATAGCTTCGAAATATGTTTTAAATTGATATGCTCGAGCTTTTTGTGCCAAATCCATTTTTCATCTTCTTTGGTCATTAAGCAAGTTACATTTTGTTTGTTTAGATCTTCAAACTCAATCTTATACAGATTATTATGTCTTTTGGCAGTAAAAAGAATAAATTCATCATTTTTTTTGACTATGCATGATTCTTTGGTGAAGGATACAATAAATCCACTATCACAAAATTAACTGATGCTAAGTAGATTGTATTTTAATCCTTCAACACATAGAACATTATTTATAGATGGAAGGGGAGACTTACCAACTTTACCTATACAAATGATTTTTCCTTTTCCATTTCCACCAAAAGAGACTGTTCCCTCATGTGACTTGAGGTCTAGGAACATAGACCTTTCTCTCGTCATGTGACGTGAGCATCCATTGTCTAGGTACTAAAATGAATCCCTCTTTTTTCCTATTAAGGATATCTGCAACAAGAATTATTTGAGATTTTGGTACCCAAATACTTTTGGGTCCTTTTATGTTAGTCCCAAAGGTCTTATTTGACCTCTGTTTCCTTTTGTGTTGACATCTTTGGAATGAATGTCCAGATTTTCCACAAAAGTTACAGAAGGTTAGATAGGATTTAGAAGACGATATTTTAGCACTTTTGTCTTCTACAAATCCAATCCCAGATTTGTCAGATGGAGATCTTCTATGTTTTAAAATCATTTGAAGTTTTGAAGATCTGTCTACAAATATGGTCAGATCATGTTTCAGACTAATGACCTCTTTCTTTAGTTTATCAACTTTAGAAAGGAGCATTGCCTTTTCATGATCTAAAGCTAGACTCTTTTGCATTTTCATCAGATCTCTCTTGAGTATCTCATTTTCTAAAAGAGCTTCTTGATATTTTTCTTGATATTTTTTGTATTCAAGAGCAATCTTGTGAGAGTTAGCAAGAAGAATGTCATATGACATATCTTCGTCTTCAGATTCAGATTCACTGTCTTCAGGCTCATGCATAAGGTTATTATATTCAGAGTTTACCTCAGACATTACTTCTTTTGCGTTTGCCATGAGACAGATATTAGCCTTTTCATCGTTTGAGCTGCTACTGCTGCTGTCCAGATCTTCCCAGGTAGCTAGAAGATTTTTCTTCTTATATCTTTTCTTTGAGCTCCATCCTTTCTTTATTTTCAGGCATTCAGCCTTAATATGTCCAGGCTTTTTGCATTCATAGTAGATGATCTCATTGTTTTCTTCTTGTGGATACTTTCTGTATCTAGTATCTTTCTTTCTAGAAGATTGCTTAAATCTATCTTTCTTTTTAAGCATCTTTTTAAACTTTCTAGTGATGAGGGAGATCTCATCGTCTATTGAGCAGCTAGAGCTTTCGTCTGAGCTCTTAGATTCTTCAGATTGAACTTTTAGCGCTTTGTTTCTTCCTTTTGTTTCAAGTTTTCGTCTACTCTTTTACTTGTTTTTCCAATCTTTAGGGCAACAGAGTCATTATTCTTGACTTTGTCTCTTTTGAATAGATGTATTTCATGTACTCTTAGCGCTCCCAATAACTCATCCAGAGTTAAGGTCTTCATATCCCTTGCTTCAGCTATGGCTGTAGCTTTAGGTTCCCACACTTTGGGAAGACTGTCTAGGATCTTGAGATTATTTTGAGCCTTAGAGAACTCAACACCAAGGCTTTGAAGTTCATTTAGAATTGTTTGAAATCTTCCAAACATTTCATCAATGGTCTTAGTCTCCTTCATGTTGAACATCTCATAATGTCTTTGAAGAGTTGTTGCTCTTCTGAGATGAACATCTTCTATGCCTTCATGTGTTATGCATATAGCATCCCACATTTCCTTAGCAATTTTGCAACTGCAAAATTTATTATATTTAGTTTTTGATAAAGCACAGGTTATGATATACTTAGCTTTTGCGTTTTGTTGTAACAGGTTGTAATCATCTTGATTGTATTCATTTTCAAGCTTGATTACAGCATGATCTCCATGTGTGATTATTATATTCAGGTTTTGATAAGGCACAAGTTATGATATACTTAGCTTTTGTGTTTTGTTGTAATAGGTTGTAATCATCTTGATTGTATTCGTTTTCAGGTTCGATTACAGCACGATCTCCATGTGTGATGATTCTCCAGATACTATAGTGAGTGGACTTGATATACATTTCCATTCTATCCTCTCAATATGCATAATCTTCTCCATTGAAGGCTGGAGGCCTTGACAAAGAGGCTCTTTCAGGAATGAACTATCCTTCAAGGTGTGTTATGCGGATCTTTTTCCTTTAACACTTGTTAAGGTGCTCAACCCTTAGGGGCTGAGCTCTGATACCAAATTGTAAGGCACAAACTAAACACAAGAAGGGGGAGTTGAATTGTGTTAAGGCCAATTTTCGCAATCCTTTCTTCCTTTTTAAGAGCAACTTAATTATTTAACAGGATCAGAAAGATTTTCAAAACGTTTTAAAAGGCAGATGAAAGAAGAAAGAACAAATAGAAAGGCACACAAATTTTATACTAGTTCATCTCACCCCAAAGACTACATCCAGTTCTTGGCAATAACCAAGTTCGACTAACTTTACAAGTTACAAGTATTCTGTCCACAAGTCTCTTCAGGCTCAATCCCAAGTAGTCTTTTACTTGCCTCTTCAAGCAAACACCTAAGTATTCTTTGAAACAAAGCCTCTTCAGGCTTCAACCAATCTTGTAAAGAAAGAGATTTGTGTGAGTTTACCTCACTGGGTTTAATGTCTTATCAGACGAATATTCAATGAAGTTCAAATACAAATTTTCAAACTATTTTTACAAAGGCTTTTTCTTTTCTCAAAGCAGTTATGAATATTTGGATTCAGTAACAAATATATCAACAACACTTGTAATTTCGATAACCGCTTGAAGGAGGTCTCTTCTTCTATTTATAGGCTTCTCCAAAAGTATCCATTGAGTATTTTGTAGGAGATGGCCTTCGTTTAATGAAGAGAGTTGTTGGAGCATTAAATGTAGCATTTAATGCTTTTTACCAACTTGTTATATGATAAGATAAAGCAGTCTGCTTATCTTTTCTATTCTTGTACTCAATCTTTTAACAATTGTCATGTCCGCTTTCTTGTTCTGACATTCGCACACATATTCCTTCTTTTTCGCTGACTTTCCTTGAGAGTAGGTGTATAGGCTTTATACATTTTGAGGTAGCTTATACTCTGATTGATATGCAGATCTTTTTAGAGCATAGTCATCGTCTGTAAGCTTTGTTAGTTACAAAGTTTATACAAAGAAAGATAAGACGATATTCAATTTGAAAAACGTCAGACGATATAATGCGAACTAGAGATCAGACGATAATGTGAGGACACATAATTTTAACTATTTGTTATTATCAAATATTTAAGGGCTACAAATTCGTCCTTCGTTTTAACAACCTAGAGGCTAGTTAAGTAACTGTGACGCGGTAAAATTGCTTACAGTGTAGGCCTATGCAATAATATTCTGAGTGGGTCTCTACTGATTGTCCTAAAATGTCATTGGTGCCTTGTCCAGTAGCATTGGGGGTGTTTCTCCATTTTACCACTTTTGATTTCCAAAAACAGAAAACTATATTTCTATGAAAGCTTCATGATTTATAATATAATTAATTATATTTAATGTTATAAATGTATTTCTACAATAGTCTTTTATAAAAACTCTCAGCGTGTTACAAATGTATTTCTATTGTGATTTTTAATAACAGTCTACTATATATTGATTCTTTAACTATTGTACCTAGGCTAGTTGATAACAAAACCGTAAGAAAATATAGCCGTTGTGGCTAAGACTCAATTTGGATACGATATTGCAGGCTTTTGAGAGATAGGGTGTTGCCCTGTCGTTTGTGAACGTGATGTATTGTGGGTCATTTTCTTGGTTGTTTCTTCTTTCTTTCTCTTATTACATGCATGATGTGAGTCTCGTCATCCAATATGATGCTAATGGCTTTGATGATGTTAATCTGTCGTAGGCTCGTAGCTGTTTGGACTTTTGCCTAAAAAAATTCCAATGTTGTTAGGAAAATAAAAAAGAGAACTTTGTTTAGCTGAGCCATGAATAATGATATCGAAGAGGCCCATTAATAAATACATGGGAGTACAAGTTCTCATTTACCTCTACTGTTTAACATTATCTTTTTCGTACTTTGCAATTCATTACTCTATGTGTTAAAATTGTAGTACCACTTTTTACCCCTTTCTCTTACCAGACATTTAGGGTGTGTTTGGTAGAGAGGAAATAAATAGAGAGAAAGGAAAAGAAGAGAAATAAGTGAGAAATAAAGTAAAAATTAAGGTTGTTTGGTTAAAGAGAAATAGACGAGAAATGGAAAGAGAGTTAATTTTTTTAAGTTATTTTTATTTTAACTATTATTATTATTATTAATATTTTTTTATTATTAATATATATTTTTTATTATTAACAATTTTATTATTATTAATATATTATTTATTTATTTTATTATTATTATTAATATTATTATATTATTATTATTGACCGGGGGGTAATTATTATTATAACTAGGTGGGAGGGGACGCTGGTATAGGGGGAGAAGCAAAAAATCGGTTTGGAATTCAACCAAACCGATTTTCTGCTTGCAGAACAACATAATAAACAGTCAAATTATATGATTTCTCTGCTAATCTTCTCATCCTAGTAAAGAAATTTTTTTGTGTGAGATCCACTTTTTTTTGTACAAAAACCTTATATTTCTACGAAACCAAATAAAGAGAAATTCCTATATTCTATTTTCTTCTCTTCTCCTCTTACCAAATTCACCCCAACCAAAAGAAGCAAGTGGAGAAGTGTTTTGTACCAGTACTACTATTAGTACAGGGCGAACAACAGCTTTAAACAACTAACCGTTAGATACCTTCATCCCACATCAGGGAAAAGCAAATCTAAGAAGTATTAAGGTTTTGTTTGAATAAACTTTTTTATAAATACTTATAAAAGAAAAAAGTAAGAAAATAACATGAATTAAATTTTTCCCACAAGTTAAAATTAACTTTTGAAGAAATTGGATGAGAAAGCTTATATAAAAGTTAAGTGTATAAATTAATTTTAATTTATAAATCCAAACAAGACCTTAGTACATATTTATTTTACCGTTCAACAGCGTCCAACGTACATTTTCAAAAAGATCCCTTTGTTGCTTATGTGTTGAAGGTGCCTTGGAATCCATTGAACATGCATGGTTAGTCTTCTCTACCTTCCTGCGTTTCTTACATGTACTTCTTTGGACCACACCAATTATTGTCTTCTAAAGCCTGTACGTTGCTTTTTACGTTCGCATGGATAAGACTTGACGAGAGAAAAGATATAACGGTAACCGTACATGTACATGCTTAGCCCCTTGTAAATAAAACAAGGCTAAAAAACCAAGTACACCCATTACCGATTGTAAAAACTATTTCAAGATAACTATTTGCTCATTTTTAACAGATCTCAAAAGATTTTTAAAATAATAACTAATTCTTTGAAATAAATTGAACTAAATACGCACTTAACTCACTCTAATCCAAATATAAAGATTGTAAAATATAATTAATCATTTCTTTAAAATAAATTGAACTAAATATGCACTTAATTCAATTTAATCCAAATACACCACTGCAAGTCCGTGAACGAGTAACTCGATGAGGGTAATTTGAGAAGCTTGATTGAGTTTTGAGGAATTTTAGGACCTAACTTTTTGAAATAATTAAGGATGTCCAGCAATAAATGACTACACGTTCAGAACCAATGCTAGTGGTTACTAACCAAGTCTTGGAATGTTTCATTGAAATAAAGAGAACAGAAACTATTTCACAAACTATGGCCTATGATGTTGAGAATACCAAATTACTTCACAGTCGATGACTGAAGCACGTTCTAAATTGTTAGACAGGAAAATGATCAACACATATTCATATAAGTTTCAAGATAAGGCAGCTTCCAAGGAAAGAAATTAACAGGTAACTGGAAGCTACGAGGTATTAACTCCAATACTTCATACATCAATTCCTCCATATTTCCAATATAAAATGGTTACAATTGTTATTTGGAGCCATAAGTTTGAACCCAATCATCAGGCACCACTAGCATATAATCGGGTCCATTCCTTCGCTGCAGAGTTCAATGCCACATTTTAATAAGAGAATATGCAAGTAGCATGTTTGATGCCACCATTATCAACTAATTTTTGATATACAAATCACACAGAAAAATGTACCTGTTTCGACAGCCTCAGCCTCATTAGATTTCCAATGCTTGGCAATGTTCTCAGAAAGCGGATCATCAGGGTTTGGTGCACTCAATAGGGCCTGAATGCTAGAAAAAGCCAACAAACTCATTATTAGTACATAATACTCTTTCCGATTGATAGCAGGTTAACAAAACAGTTTCCATTGACTTGCCCCACAACATTACCCTCATTGTGTGGCATTCTAGTTGGTCATGTCAAGAGGCAAACACCCCATGATTAAAAACTAAAGGGTCGTTTGGTTTTCTGTTTTTATTTTCTATTTTCACTTTATTTTCTGAAGTTTATCCAGGAAAAAAATGAAAACAGATAATGTGAACAAAAATCAATGTAAAAGTTGTTTTTACTGCTATTTACACAAACTTTTCAAAACAGAATAAAATAAAAATAGATAACGTTTTCTCAGACACAAAAAATGAGTCAAAAGTCTGAAAGGCACAAACAATTATTCTCTTTTCTCAACAAAATTTTTACCAGACAAAAAAGAAAAATTATCCTTCTATACAAGCAGAGTGATTAATATAATTCAAAAATGTGTTTTCTAGACTTGCAAATTAGTATGCATATCTGTATTTTTCTATATATGTATGATCACATGTTTTAGGCAAATTCTACATGAATGCAAGACTGTTATAACACCAACACCTATTAGACCTGTCCCACTTCAGGATAAATTGGTCCAAGAAAATACTAACATCTAGTAGCCTAAAAGATAACAAGATACCTTAATAGAACAGTGCGTATCTGAAGGGCAGGACTCCACTTATCTTTCAGAATATCAAGACAAATCCTGCCAAGCTACATTAAACAAGAAATTGTAAGAGAAAAAAAACTGCTACTGAAAAAGAAATGAGAATTTAGCGGAAGCAAAATGCACCTTATCAATGTTCGGATGATATATTTTTGTTAAAAACCTAACCTGTGAAAAGCAATGCACATTTAAAATCATTGAAAAGGTATCAGAGCCAATAGAATAAAAGGAAACTGGACAATCACACATGATTTTGAGATAAGACACATAATAAAAGATTCCTCAAAAAGGAACACAAGAGAGGCTCGAGCCACCAAGGACAATTCAAATCCCAATCAGTTACCCAAAAGAGCTGTAGGTACACCATTTCCCACCATGAAATAAATTATGGCTTCAATATGTTGGTCAATGTTCTAAATCCTAGATCATGGAGCATAGCGGTTGACCCCAAACATGCTAAAGCGGGATGGCTGCTATTCTGAATTTTTTTTAAATATATATATATATATATATATATATATATATTTATTTATTTATTTATTATTATATGTTGTATATTTGTCTCTATTAGATAGTATTAAATAATATATAATTATGTACCAATGTTTTTTTATCTTTTTTAAATATTATAGAGTATCTTATAGTTTTATAAAAGTGTAATATATGTATGATTAATAATAAATAATAAAAAACAGCAAAAGAACACCTTCCCCAATTATAGAACAGTTTTGGATATAGAATGGCCCAAATTGGGGTGCACAGCACCCTCTCTGACATTAGAAAAAAAAAAACCCTAGTCTCTTTCTCCCATCAGCCATTCAGCCACCACCTCCTCACAGAACTCAATCATCTCTTCTCCCCAAAGCAGAAACATGTCTGCTGCTTCTGCGACCCTAGACAAGGGCAGAAGTTGCAGAACAGGGGGGCCATACAACTGCAGAACGGCTGCATGCCACCAAAGATGGTCACACGCACGCCACTGAAGATGGCCAGAAGAGATGCAACAGAGAGATGGCAGAGATGAGTGATTGAGAAGCATCAAATGAGCAAGATAGGTGACACGTTTTCAGAAAAACAGAATAGCAGCGCTATCCCACCTGCTATTTGGGCTGCTATGGCACCAACATTGAATCGCACTGCTACGGAGGCCCCCGTCGCAGCCAGGGGCAGCTCTGCCACGGCACTATTCTCAACCCTGATGTTAGTACCTAGCTTTATATCCTAAAGGGATTGTGCAACTTACAACAGTACCTTAGACCCCATAGAAAAACTAAACATTATGACACTCCAGCTTAAGATGGTAAGATTTCAATTTAAAGGGGGAAAAAAAGACACTGTAATATTAATTTATATCAGTTCCAAGTTCTTATTGTGCTAGTGTCAATAAGGGAAGGTGTGAAGGAAAAGACAATAGAGCACAAGCTTGTTCTTTGACTTGCATAGAGATCCTATCCTATTAGATCTCAAATACCCAAAAAAGTCAAAAACTAAAAAATAAACAGTTTGTTAGGATCCAATTGCAAGGTATGAGACTTAAGTCCCACATTGGAAGTATGGGATTCTAGCGTAGGGTTTCTAAGGCCTTGGGCTCTTCAACTACAACAGCTAACTTTTATGGTGTGGTGCTCCCAAGGTTCTTGGTATCAGAGCTTTCCACCGTATCTCTCAATAGTAAATGAGAGACATGGGTGGTGACACTAGCATTGTAGTGTTCACCCAAGACTAATCAAAGACTCTGGAGCATGGTGGAGTATTAGGATCTAATAGTAAGATATAAGACTTAAGTTCCACATTGGAAGTATGAAATTTTGGTGTAGGGTTTATATGGCCTTGGGCTCCCCAACTACAATGGCTATCTTTTGTAGTGTGGTCCTCCCATGGTTTTTATCACAGTAACTTAACATCTTAAACTATAAGCAATTATAAAGCTAACACACTTATAATTTAGCTTCATTTCTTTTTGGTGTACAAGAATTCGGCAGAAACTTAAACACCAAAAGAATACCTTAGTACCATTGGAAAGAATAATATTAAATACGTACCTTTGGAGCAGCCATTGGATATTCTTCTGGCAAAAATAGTTCTAACTTGAAAACTCCCCCTATTAAACAAACAATAAAACATGTAAATCAGTAAAAGCATGAAGGATTGGCACATTTAAAAAAAAAAGGGAATTATAAAAATCATTGCCATCAATGATATTAAAAGTAAATAACACAATAACCATCCATTCCTGTACTCCCAAATGCAGAATCAAGAAAGAAGGAACTAACATCTGATCTAAGAAAAAACTTAACACTTTACTTCAATGTTGCAAATATAACTAACCATAATCAGAATCTAGGCAATTCAAAGAAAACAACCCTTCCCCAACAGGTAAACTACAATTTATTATTTTCCTTTTTATATATTATTTTGGCAGGGAACATAGTTCAAAAATTCCAGATCCTGCAAATAAAATCAAGCATAATAATGCAGAATGAACAAGCAGAATAAAAGTGATCATACCCTTAAAAGCCAAAGGTTTTAAACCTTGTAGCTAGATAACCACTGAAAGAAATCTAATAATGAAGAGATGCAGGCAGACAGAGAAAATCCCTCACCTGGTATTCTATTATCTTTAAACCTCTGCTAACGACTTCAAAAGAAATGCAAGTAAATATTCCAAATGGAGCAAAAATCACCATGAGGTAGAGGAGAGATCCTTTCCTAAAACCCAGCTTGTAAGTGGGGAGAGCCTCCACTACAAATGTGAGTTCTTTGCCTCACCCAGCCATTTAGGGATAAATGCTCTCGCATCATTTACCAGCTGCATATTGCAATTTCTTCTTTATGCTCAGGTAGTGTTTGACCTAACTTCTTTGGAGCTTAAAAACTATTTTAAAATTGAAGTTGAAAATAAGAACTTTTAATTTAAAGATAGAGCTGTTTAGTAATTGTAATTCTATATATTTTTAAGCTTAAAAGTTACTTTTATGTTAAAATTTATTGGGTGGGTAATCTGTTCTTGAATCTTGGGATTTGAAATAAAGAAGGAAAAGAAAAAGTAGAAGCCAACAGCTCCTAAAACTACCTTTTTTAAAAGTTTTCTTTATTAAAAAAGATGCTTTTTTAAAAAGCTAATTTTCTCAAAATTCTACTTGGTCCAGTTTCTCCATTTAAGAAGAAGTTCAAAATAAATTGGACCAAAGACTACCTGTGCTAACTACTTTAAAAATATGAGCAATCAAAAAGTATAATCTAGTTTAATAATTCTAAAACCATGTCTTTCAGGTATGAGTGCATGACCAAAACCTGCTCCCAATTCTCCATACCAGAATATATTTTTCAATGAGGAACAAAAGATAAGTAAAGAGTAGGCCCATCAAATCACTTTTTTTATATTAAATTTACATCTTTTATTTTATTTCTTTCTAACCATGTATTATAATCTTCAACCTACAAAGACAAGCATTGGGTGCAAAAAGAACATTTTAGTTACAGAAATTATGAAGAAATAAGCTTGTCAAATTACATAGTTAAAACTGTTTAGCTGAATTGATAACACAAACACACTTTATGTAAGCATAAACAACATTGAATCTAGTTTGGTTATCAAAAAATGTTTTAGTAAAATGAAAAACCAGGCTTTTCTATTTAATCTAATGCAAATGACCCAACACTAACAATGAACTATAGAGCAGTTTCTTTAAGCATTAGAAAAGCACCCTATTGAAATTGATCATCTAGATGGTAGGAAAAATAATGTCAACAGTCAAAAAAAGGTAGTGGGTCACCAAGGCATTCAACTTCATAGAAAACAGTCAGACTCAAGGTTTTGTTGTTTTGGTGGGGGGGATGTTAAACACAAGGTAATAAGACAATACACTGCTCAGAGAACTGGTAACTAATTAGAAATTAATACTCCATCTCATGTCACAAATAGTACACCCAGAAAACTACCAGCAACCTTCTATATAAACAGGCCACAAATAGTGTAATAGTTTGTTTGGTTTGGCAAGTAGACTACAAGTAGGGTAACAGTTTGTTTGGTTTGGCAAGTATACCACATGTAGAGTAATAGTTTGTTTGGTTTGGCAATTAAGCCACAACCAGAGTCATAGTTTGTCTGGTTTGGCAAGTAGGCCACAACAAGAGTAGTAGTTTGTTTGGTTGCATTTTTCAAACCAAAACCCAGTTCTGAACATTATTTACCATGTGTTAAGAAACACGTTTTACAGCCCACAATCCATGTCCCAGATGTGAAAATCCAAAACCTGGAACTAGAAGCGTTTGCTCAGATGTGAAAAACCACGTTCTCGATCCGTTTCCAAACATGCTATTAATGTTTCAAATCTTGTTTGGCTACTTTTTATTTGAATCAAGTTTGTTCATGAATGAGGGTTTGAAGAGAAGCAACATTAACTTACATTTACATTGAGGGTTTGGAGTATTAGAGAGAACAACATTAATTTCACATCTTATATTCACTTTTCAGGTCACTTCACTTCATATCCATTTCAACCAAATCAATTTTACAAAATCATCTAAAATAAACCTTGCACATGCTCATCCAAACACATACCAAGACAATTAGCATACAATAAAAAATAAAAAGTAATAGAACAGCATGTCCATGGCAAAAAACATTCCCAGAATACATTTGACTGCAGAACATAATTGCTTACATGAGTTCTCCATGTACTTCCTAATTCCTAAAAATACCCAAATCAAAAGGAATTTTTTTCCCACATTACTAGTAAGTATAGTTTAAACAGAGACTATATTTTCAAGTATTTGAAAGAAGCACAACTATGCTGTCAAACCCAATACTACCTTCATAAGGCGACTGGGTCGGCCCAAGGATCATCACATTGAAATATCGCATATTGTCTTCAGAAGGGGAGGCACTAATTCCAGGTGCTGCATCAGCAGATCATCATATTGTAATAGGCGAATGAAAACAAAAGGATAAAACATCACAACCCTTTCATCATTATTTGGATTATTAAATAAGCAAGGTAATATTATTCAAGATATCACAAGGTTATCAATGGCAGATGGTGGAATATGGCAGAAGGCCAAAATTCCGCCATACAAACACACCATTGCGGCCTATGGCATCGCCATAGCTGGCCTCCCTTCACAATTTGCCTATGGTGGAGGGGTTGAAAAACGCCACATTATAGTTTTATGGTGGCACTATAACAGATATTTAACTAACAGTATGTTTGGTTTTGTATCACTTTTAAGAAAACAGCTTCACTTTTCCATGTTAACAACGAAGCAACTTCGGGTAGCTTTAACTTTTCCACATTTTTTACGTGGGTTACTTGTGGTTTCAACGCCAAACCAAACATATTATAAATAAAGCTAAAAAATTGGACAAGTACAATCAATTCAACTTGGGACGAGCTTCTAAAGCACTAAAATCAACTGAGAACAGAATTTTCACATAAATCAACAAAGGGAAGGTTCGAACAAGAAGTTACCTGGCTCACTGAGCAAACGCTGCGTTTCCTGTTGACATAAAAAAAAAAAAGGTGTTCAAAACATTCACAAAGATCAAAATTCAAAAACAAAAATTAGAAAAACCCAGAACCACAGTTCATTTCCAACGAAGATCAAAAGCAAAAGGGTAGCTGAATCCCCGATTTTTAACACCTAAGACGCTTCAATTTTATTTGTTTATTTTTTAATTTTTCCTTCTCGTCGCAACTGAATTTAAGCAAGGGGGCAATTTGGGAACTCACACGGGGAACAGGGAAGAAGCATAAAATCTACTTTCCCCAAGAAGCATAAAATCTAGTTTAATAATTCTCAGCGACCAAACAAATCGATAGAGAAATTGAAATTGTTATAGCAACGAGGAAATGGGTACGAACCTTGATGATTCTTCGAGGGAGGTTGCTGTTGGCCATTGTCGAGTTCGATTGCAAAACGTGCGATAGGGTTTCTAGAGAGAGAGAGTTTCTCTCACTGAGACAGATGAACAACGCTAAGAGAGATTGAAAACCTTTTTTTTTTATGTAGATTGAAAACTTTATTTTCAATCAATCAGCAAACAATTTATTAACATGAACAGAAAAAGGAAAAAAAAAAAAGCAACATTTTCTTAGAGTTTAATTTCTAGTAACAGAAATAATTTATAAAGTGGTTATTATTAAAGTAAAAAAAAGAAAAAACTTATCTAACACTATTTATTCTTTTTTTAACCCTCATTTTTATTTTATTTTGAGAAAATAATCTATGTATTGAAAGTGTAAAGAGATTTTATACTCATTCAGGCTTGTTTGGTAAGGGATGAAGAAAATGATGGAAAGGGAAAGAAGACGTGGGAAAAGAAGAGAACAAAAATAGATAAGAAATAAAGTGAAAATTAAGGTTGTTTGATTGAATAGAAATAAAGGAAATAAATGTGTGGAGTTGTTTGATTTAAAAAAAAAGAAAAGAAAGAAAATTTAATTATTACCATTATACCCTTACTTATTTAAACACATGTTTTGTCAATATTTTTTTTTCAATTAAATCAATTTTGTGATAAGCAAATCGGTTTTCCCTTCCAACAAAGATGTAAATCAATTTGTGGTTACTAAATCGATTCTCTCTTCCAACAAAAGTGAAAATCGATTTTAGGAAGGGAAGAAATCGATTTTCATGCTATGTTGCTATAGTACGTCATACCAAAACCAATTTCCATGTTAGAAAATCAATTTTCCAGTTCAAGTCTCGTGTAGAGGAAGGGCTATTTTTGGAAACAGATAACCAAAGTGTACGATTTCTTTGCAAATCACCTCACTTTTGTGTGGCAGATATACGTTGTGGGTCCTACAGTTTTTTTTTTTTAAATTTCAACTACTTTCTAGTGTACCAAACGAAGAGAAATTCAGACATCCCCCTTCTCTTCCCTCCTCTTCCACGCTTCTCCCTCCTATTTCTGCAGTACCAAACAAAGCCTCAATGACAATATGTATGATAAATTTGTTGATTTTTACAATAACTATCTTAAAAGTCAAACCTACTATAATTACTAATTAGCTGACAAAGTAACATTTTTTATACTACCAGTGCATAGAAATTAAACTCTTTTATTTATCCAAAATGCATTATTATCTATGTAAATTTTTATATTATTAGCTAATAAAAAATTATTATTTTTATGTTTTTAAAGTAGTTATTATTATAAAATGGAAGGAATGGTTTTCTCTATGAAACCAACAACGTCACAACCTCCTCCCAAGGAGTTGCCAGATAGAGCTGATCAAATTACAATGACCATTGCACACTGATATCATTTAGAGACAACCTATTAAGGAGTAAACTAGTTCCCAATAGTCGTGGAAAAATCAGATTTGCTTGCACGCAACTTGGTTCAGATCGAGTATGAGGATGGTAATAAACTTTTGCTTAAAGTCTTTCTTGAAGATGACTGTGTTTTCCAAGAGTTATGCAACCCCTGACAGGATGCCTTGGTCATTAAGTTATTGGGAAAAAAAATATTAGGTATAACCTCATGAGGGAGAAGTTGAAGAAGATTTGGAGATTGACAAGAGGGTTCAATATTATGGATGTCTCGATAATAGTTTCTTCATGGTCAAAGTTGACCTATTGGAGGACAGAGACAAAATTATCACAAGGGGACCGTGGATTATGTTTGACCATTACCTCGTCACCTAATGGTCACTTGATTGTGCTTCCCCTTATACGACTATAGATCGTACATTGGTATGCATATGGTCCTTGGGTCTCAACCTCATTTTCTATGACAAGAGTTTTTTTGTTTGCTATGGCTTTGATAATGGGAAGGCCTAGCAAGGTAGATATAAACACTCTAAAGTTATAACGAGGTAGATTTGCACACATGTGTTGAAATTGATCTTATGAAATCTATTGTGGAAAAAGTGTGGCTCAATGGCCACTGGTACAAAGTTATTTATAAGGGGTTGCACTTAATATTTGCTTAGTGTGGATATTGCCGACATGTAGCAAGGATTTACATTTCCAAGCCTACCCAATTGTTGCTGGAGAAAGTAGTATAGCCATTGAAGGAGGGTGATGACAACAACAGTTTTCTGAAAAGCACCTCATCAACGAATAACACAATAAATTTGGGATCACAAGCCTCCCAATCTTAGCTGAGATCTATGGATAAAGATTTGCATGGCCAATGGTTAATTGTTTCCCAAAAAAAGTGCTAGTAATCAATTCATAAGTATTTGATAAAAAAAACAAAAGAAGGTAATTCTAGTACCCAATCAAATCGATTTATGGTTTTTACTAATTTGAATGCAGATAATGTTCAAGTGGGGCATACCAAAATATTCACTCTAATTATGCCTAAGCCCAATCCCAAGATAGGCCCACAATTGGTTGGCACTACAAATAAAATACAAATTAAACAAAAGAGAGAGAGAGAGAGAGAGGACATGAGCAGGGCTCCACTCTCTCCTAGGGTGTTCACGGTCGGTTTGGGTTGGGTTTAGCACCAATCAAAATACTACAGATTGGGTTGGGTCAGATTTGTATAAATTTATTGTCAAACCTGAACCGAACCAATCTAGTAACTAATGAGTTAGTTTGGGTTGAGTCAATTAAGTCTGCACATTTAAAATTATTTTAAATTTTCTAAAATTTATAGTTTTTTTCTTACCAATTTTAACACATTGTAAAGGTATTATATTTGGTGTTATGTGTTATAAAATATAAATCATAAAGTTATTGAATATTTTATATTTTTTTTATCTTAATAGTACAGGCCCCAACGAGGGTACATGATGGAAAAAATACAAGCTTATGCAACTAAATATTTTTTAAAAATTAATTGAATTTTTAAAACATACATTTTAAAGATATAAATATAATTATATAGCCCATGATCTTTTAAAAAACATAATTATTGAATATATTATTTTTTTAATTTAAAAAAAAAAAAATATATATATATATATATATATATATAATAAATTTAATAAAATGTCATATCAGCAGTTGGGTTTGTGGGTTCAAAAATCAAAACTCATTACCCAACTCATACATGAACTAGTTGGGTTAGGTTCTACCAAAACACTCAAAAAATTCAAATCGAAATAATTGGGTCAATTTGGGTTCACAGGTTACCTATACTTGTGAACACCCTTACTCTCTCCTAATGTCTACCATGCATTCAAATAGAGGCCCCACAGTCATGGAAATTGGTAAATTAAGGCACCTTGTAACATCTTGTTTTTCTTAATGTGTGATTCAATGTTTTAATAACTAAAAAGTGGAAATTAGTGTGTAATCCTGGTGATTAAAATGAATAAAAAAGGAGTTGTTGTATGGGTGTTGTATTTGTGTTGGTTGTTTTGGAATTCCTATCTAAATTTAGGGAACTAAGGAAAATGTTGTTCTTGAGCCAAAGTGAGTATGTTATTAATGATCATAGGGGTTGTTGAGAGATACATAATGGAGTTGAGCTAGTTATGAGTAGTGAGAGATAGTTTGGTGGACCATGGGCTTTAGTGGGCCCAGAGCCGTGGTGTGGCCTAGGGAGGGTTTCATGCCATGGAGAGCCCTTTTCCCTCATTTTTCTCATTTTCTCATTCTCTCCTCTTCTTTACCTCTCAAGCTCTCTCTTATTCTCTCAACCTCTCCCAAGACCCACTTGGAGTATAGCAAGATTTTGGCTTTGATCTTCATTTCCATTGTGTTGAGGAGAGGGGATTTCTAGTGGGTTTGGCTCAAGAGTTCATTTTCTCTCATCTTCCTCCTTCCCTAAATTCGGATTTGAAACTTCTAGGAGGTAAGGGAAACTTACATTGGTTGAATACTTATTGTATGTACATATATGTTGTTGTGGAATAGATTGAAACACGTGATTTGGCTGAGTTTTGATTGAAATATGTTGGAAATGGGTTTCTTTCTAATTTGATGATTCTTTGTTGAAATAATGTATGGATTGTTGCATGTGTTTACTACATGGTTGTGTGCTGTTATGTGGTCACATTTGACCTTGTGTAATTGCTTTGGGATATATATGAGTTGAAAGTTTGGATTTTTGGGGTTTTTCGAAGAGAGTTCTGTTTCCACTGTTTGAGATTCGCTGAATGAGTGCTCTTAAATCATGGTGATGGCTGTAGTGTAAAGGAGATTCGTTGAGCGAAATTCTATTCGCTAAGCAAGTGTTCATAGAAATATGGAAATTTTCTAGAAGAGAGCTTCACTAAGCGAGTACATGGTTCGCTAAGCGAGTGCGGGCATTCTAGAATACCTGGGAGCGATTCACTGAGCAAATTGAGAGCGTTGGAGAGTGGTGCTCTTAGTTGCTAGAGGTTCGGTGAGCGAACAACATGTTCACTAAGCGAGGAGCGTGTATGCAAATTATGGCTATTCTTTGAAATGACTATTTGCTAAGCGAGTAGGTGACTCGCTGAGTGAAATGTGGTCGAGAAGATTTGGAGAAAGTCTTTGGAGCAAATTTGCAGAGCGACTCTAGTTGTCGCTGAGCGAGTGGCCTTGATTCCTTGAGCGAGACTCATGGTCTCTAAGTGAGAGCCTTCACAAGAAAAAGTTGGTCTTCTGTAAGGAAGGTCCTTGTTGAGCGAATAAGGGGTTTGCTGAGCGAACACAGTGTTCTGGTTGTGTTCAATGCTGATGCATAGGTGTGTAAGTTATGGTTGAGAAGGACTCCTAGAGTGAGTCTAAGGGTGAGAATGTGGGAGATATGGCAGGTTGCTTGGATAGGACCTCCACTTGATGTGAGAGTTGTTGTTTGGGGTTTTAATTATTTTTGATTTGGGCTGCTCAGATAGGGCCCTAGAGTGGCGGGTTGCTTCGATAAGATCTCCACTGGTTGTGAATGATTTGTTGTAAGAGATTTCTCACGATGTGGGTTGCTTGGATAGGGCCCTACCTATGGATTATGTTGAGGTTGGTTTAGGCGTATATGGTGTTGGTGGATGTTGTTTGGACATGTGAGGTAGCTGACAATAGGCCTCAAGCCATGTGTTGTATTGACATGCATATATATAGATATGTTGTATGTTGTTTGGTTGTGGTTGAATGGATGTGGTGTATGATACATGCATTCATGCATGAGTTGGCGGCTAAGATAGATGACGATGGACCTCATGCCGTAATGCAAGCAGACACGTAAGTTGGATGGTTATCCGAAGCTGTAGCTCAAATGGGCCTCCAACCTAGCGCTGGATGAGACATGAGGCAGCTGACGATGGGCCTTCGGGGGTGAGTGGATGGGCAATTTCGCAAGGGGCCAAGGCGGTGCAGGCCTTGTGTTGTGGTAAGCTACCACCCACACACACTCATCTTGACAAACCACTAAGCTTATCCATAGATTAGAGTTTGGCAATCTTGAATGGTGCTTAGATAGGCCATAGTCAGGGGTGAGACCTGGTTGATTACCCGAGATGTTGTAAATCTCTCGAGAGTTATGCCATCATGCATTGACATAGTAGTGGTGATAAATTGTTAGATATAAGGCGTATTGTTGAGAATGCTTGCCATGTGGATGCCTGTTGTATATATGTGTATACGTATGTGAACGTGAATGTTGAGCATCCGTTGTTAATTATTGGTGAACATATACTAAATCGTTGTTTTAGTAAGCTTACCCTTGCCTTGTTTTATTGTTTGTGTTGGATATCTCGTTACTATTGTTGTGCTGGTATGACTGTGATGATCACGTCTTATGGCGTGGGAACAGATGGTGATGCTTCCCTAGATTTGGCGTGTCAGAGTTGAGGATGGAGCCGAGAGCTGGAGATGTTTGGCTTGAGAAGCCAAGCCATGGGTTATTTTCTTGTATGTTCAGTCCATTCTTTTGGTGGGATTGTATAGAGTGACTAGCTTTAGGGAGTGTGTTTATACCCCTTCCCTCGTTGATACAATTGTATATTTTGGGTTAGATGGAATTGATGTGATGATACCTATTCTTTTGTGAATGCTTATGTTGTATAGACAGTGATATATGATGGTAGGAGACGGATGAACCTCTCCACTCTTGTATGATTTACATTTATATGTTATGATTTTAATTATTTGGTATGACGATAAAAAGGTAGGATTAGTATGGTGCCTTAGTAGCGATAATTGGGTTGTTACACACCCTATGCAAACTACTACTTGTGTTGGCCATAACGAGGAAGTTGCCTTGCAACCTGACATTCTTGCATTAGCTTGCCTAAGGGGCGTGTCAAATCTTGATGTTGCAAACCCAAAGCCATATTATAATTTTAAGACAACCATGCCTATAGAAGTTACAAAGCCTAATAGCTTTAGATTCATGGACGAACTTGATTAGGAAAGCAATACCATGATCCCAGAAGTTATAGATGGCCAACAACATAAGACTATCAAGGAAGAGAACCTAAAATCCATGGACCTAGAGATGCTAGGGGCCAACCTTGATAATTAATGTGTCCCTTATGTCTTTAGGTTTCTTACCAGTTTTTATGATGATTGAGTTTAAAGAGACATCCTTTCTCTTACAATATCAAGGGAGCCCACAATCAAAAAGCCAAAAGGCATATGAAGGATCTTTGTAAAAAACTACGTCCAGCTTTTATGGTTCTCATGGAAACACATGTCCAATTTGGTAAGACAAGTTTTGGAAAGATGTGGGGTATGATCCAATATTCATAGTCAGAGCTCAAGGCCATTCCGCATGAGCTTTAGATTCAGCCTAACATAGTCTTAACTTCACAGTCTTTGCCCTAGATACTACTTCCTACACCTCGATGTTCAAAGTCACTGCGAGAGATAAAAAATGGATCTATATATGTGTGTATGCCAACCTCATCCCCTATTAAAGACAACCATTTTGGAAGTGCCTAACTAACTTAAGTACCACCTTATTTCTCCCTTGGATTCTCATTCGTGATTTTAATGAAATTCTCTTATTAGGTGACCAAAGAGGTGGTAACTTCTCTCACAACCAAGTGGGTGCTTTTGGTCAGTTACTTGACAATTGTGATCTTCTAAACATTCATATAGTGGGTGGTCACTTCACCTGGCACGGGGTTTGTAAGGGAAATAAACCACTTGCCAAAAAGCTTGATAAAGGATTTGTTTCCCTTTCTTGGTGCATGGCCTTCCCAAAAGTGTTTTTAGAGGTTCTTGTCCATTTGCACTTGAATCACAACCCCATCTTTCTCTTGTTAGGGGACCTTCCTTAGCCTCAAGGTCCTAGACCTTTTCGTTTTGAAACAGTATGGATCATTCATAATGACTATCAGGCTGTTATGAAGGATGCGTGGGAGTAGGAAAGAGGTGATCCTTTATTTGGGTTAGCTAAAATCTAGGAGGAATCTATTATCTTCAATTGTGAGTTGTTGGCAATATTTTCAAGAAAAAAAGGAGTATTGAATCCAAGATTAGGGGCATCCAAAAGAAGCTTGAATGTGTTGACTCATTAGCTCTTCTTTGGCTAGAATAATCCCTCCAACATGAGTATAATCAATCCTATTCTAAGAAGAATTACACTGATTCCAAGAGTCTAGAGAGCAATGGGTGAAGCTTGGTGACAAAAACGCTTATTTTTTTCATACACAGTCTGTTATTCATAGGAAAGATAATAAAATTCATGGTTTGACCTTGTTAAGTGGAATTTGGACTAATGATGTAGCCACCCTTCAGTTGGAAACCTTGGTTTATTTTTGAACCCTTTATCTATAGTCCATTTAGAGGTAACTCTTTTCCTTATGTTATTTTTGACATGCCTAGTTTGAATGATGAAGCAAGATGCCTGCTCCCTAACTCGGTTAGCAAGCTGGAGATTTATAGGGCACTCAACTCCAAGAAACCCTATAAGGCTCTGGATCTTTACGGCTTCCAACCCATTTTCTTCAAGTAGTATTGGCACATAGTTGGCAACGGCATCTGGCATCTTGTGCAAGATGCTTTTGAATCTAGTTCGTTTGACCTTTCCTTTACTGAGACTGTAATTTTCTTAATTCCTAAGGTTGACTGCCCAAACTCCTTTAAAGAGTTCCACCCAATCAGCGAGTGTAATACTCTTTATAAAATTATTACTAAGGTATTGGTGAGTCGCCCTTACCCTTTTCTCAATGAGCTCATTAGTCCTCATCAAAGAAATTTTCTTCTTGGCAAATGCATAATAGATAATGCCATTATTCTCCAAGAGATAGTTCAACACATGGGAAAGTTTAAAAGTAGGAAAAATGATGTGGCTTATAGGATTGATCTAGAAAAAGCTTATGATAATGTGGATTGGAATTTCCTCAAACTTTTGCCTTCAAGGTTTTAGCTTCGCACCCTTCACTATCAATTTAATTATGCATTACATAATCTCCTCCACCCTTTCTTTTCTTTGGAATGGCAACTGCCTCCCCTTTTTAAACTTTCACGGGGACTTAGGCAAAAGGACCCCCCTCTCCTTCTATCTGTTTGTGCTCTGTATAGAAAAGCTTTATTTATCCATAACCTAAAAGCAGTTCGAGAGAGAAAATGGCTTCCAGTTAAAATTTTGAAAAATGGTTCATACATATTGCACTTGTATTTTTGTTGATGATGTGCTCCTTTTCATGAAGGCCATGTACTCTCAAGTTAGATTACTAAATATTTAAGGCTCAAAGTTAACATAACAAAATCCATGCCTGTTAAGACAAAGGACGATTTTATAACCTTCACTTTATTTTGATAATAACAAACAGTCATAAACAGTCTTATTAAACAATTGTCTGATAACTCGTTAATATTGCATGTCTTCGCTATCGTCTGTCCACGAGTTCTTTTCTTTTTCTTAAAAGATTCAATAACTAACTCCTTTAGACGTTGCTTTGTTGATCTGAGTTCTTTTGTTGAAAAAGAGAAAACAACCTCAAAAGAAAAGACGTCTATGTACCTATCCTTGATAAAAGCTTACTTTACGCATAAAAGAAGGAATTGGTGTGCAGATGTCAGTATAGAAAGCAAATATGCCCAGCAACAAGATTGAGTACGAGAAAGGCAGATAACTAGATTGTTTTATCTTATCAGAGTGATTGGTTGGTGAAAGACATTAAATGTTGCATTTAATGCTTCAACGACTCTTTTCTACTTTTACAACGCCAAATAAAGGATGTCTCCTATAGCACTCATAATGGACACTTTTGGGAGAATCCTATAAATAGAAGAAGAGACCCCAATCTCAAAAAGATATAGTGCATAAAACTTTTGAAAAACTTTCTCTCAATCTGTAATCTCTGAATTCTTTGCTTGTAAACACTTCCTTGAGCTTCAGTGTACATTCATTTGTTAAGAGGATAGCTTAAGTGTGACAACTTGCACTCAACCATTTCACTAAGAAATTGGTAGAAGGTTGAGGAGACTTTGATTCAAAGAATACTTATGTTTTTGCTTGGAGAGGCAAGTTAAAAACTACTTAGGTTGAGCCTGAAGAGGCTTGGATAAAAGAATACTTGTATCTTGTTTTAATTAATGGGACTTGGTAGTTTGCCAAGAATTGGACATAGTCTTTGGGGTGAGACAAACTAGTATATGCTCTTTGTGTTTCTCTAGTTTATGTTTTTCCTTAATCTTTCTTTAAAAATCTTTTGAAAACTTTTTGTTTAACACTTTAGACTTAATGTTCTTGAAAATGTTTTGCGAAATTTTTTGATAACACAATTTAACCCCCTTCTTGTGTTTTTCCTGTGTTTTATAATGCCCTTTAATCTGTAGGGGTGTTGCGCACCAAGGCCGAGAAGTGTTCCTCCTTTTCAACTATTTATGGTACCAATACCCTTGGTAAGTATTTGGGTTTCCCTACCTGTTAGGGTAGAGCATAGAAGGAAAACTTTGGTTTTTTTAATCCAAAAAATATATACTAAACTCGCCTATTGAAAACATAAATTTCTGAACAAGGCGGGAAGGCTAGCTTTGGCCTCCTCAGTTTTGTCCTTTATGTTGACTTATTTTATGCAAATCTTCTGACTTTTGCAGAGTATATGCTCTCACATTGATAAAGTCACAAGGGAGTTTACTTGGTAAGGTTATGCTACCAAGGGCATCCATCTTGTTAATTGGAGTCAAATAACTAAGTCAAAAAAACCTAGGGGGCTAGAAATGTCAAAATGAGCCAGGACTCGGTGGGCCAACTCGCCCACCACAAGTTCGAACTGGCCCGGGCTCAAAAATAGAGCTGCAAAACGATTTTAGCTCAAATCCAACCCGACTCACTTAACCCGCAGGCTAAATGGGTTAGAGTCGGGTTAACCCCCCCTTTTTTTTCTTTTGAAAATTACTACCCACCTAGCTGGGCCAACGCAGGGCACTTACCCCTAAGGCTGTAAGTCGTGCGACGTGCTGCGGGAATCAAACTCACCAAACATAGCACCACAACAACAGGTAGTCCAAGTCTGTGTGACCAACAAACTACAGTTTATAGAGAACACACAACATAAACAACCCTAGGCACTGTTGTACCGCCACTCGATCCCAACCCGTTCGACCATCTCTAGTCTTAGTCCCGCACCCCTGTCTCCACCCTTCGGCTCCCTCAACCTCACTGCCTTAGCCTCCGGACGTCGCACGCGAGTTGCAACGTTGTCACCTAGCCATCGTAGAGCTCGCCATTTCGGTCTTTGGTCATCGTTACGCGCCGCTGTTTCCATCCCTAGGTGTCGTCGAGCTTGCCATTCCAGTGTCTATCATCGTCGAGCTCGCCGTTTCTATCCCCACTCACACTGTTGGACCCTTTCAACTTTCAAACAAGGTATTTCTGTTTCTGCTAGACCCACTCACATTGTGTCTTTCTTTTTCGTTCTTTTTTAAACAAAATGAAAAAAGCTGATTGTGATTGTTGTAATCTTTTGTTGATGCATCTCTATCTTCGTTAATCTGTGCCTTTTGTCTTTAGCCTTGAGAGTATTTGTGATTTGTGCAATTGTGTTGTATTTGAGTGTTTGTTAAATTTATTTATTTGTCAATTATATTTGCATTATGGAATCTGAAATTATTCATTAAAGAAGTGTAAATGTAAATTGCAATGATGATATTGATGAGTGTGGAATTAATGAACAACCTGTGGATCCAAATCCAATTGATGAAAATGAAAGTGGTGACATTGAAAAACAAAGTAAGAAACTTAAGATTTGTTCATCTGAAGTTTGCAGCTTTTTTTTCTAAAATTGGTGTGAAAGATGGCAAAGAAAAGGCTAGATGTAATGCATGTGGGCAAGAGTATGTAATTGGGGGGACTAAAATAGGGACTTCAACATTAATGCATCATGTGAAAAGGTGCAAAGTTACCCCTAAATATCAAGATGTGGGTGGATTGATGATTGATCATGCAGGAAAGTTAAGGGCTAGGAAACTTGACCACAAATGTGTTCGTGAGGTTATGGCAAGGGCTATTATTGAACATGGCCTACCATTTAAATTTGTTGAATATTAATGGATTAGGGAATTGCTCTCATTGTTAAATCCAGATGTAAAGCACACAACTACGAATACAACAGTGTCTGATGTATGGAAGTTTCATAATGAAATGAAGGAGAAATTGAGACATTCAATGCATAAATGTCATAACTGAATTTGTTTGACATCTGATTGTTGGACTGCTTGTACTCAAAAGGGATATATTTGTTTAACAGTATATTTTGTTGACAATAATTGGACATTGAATAGTAAGATTCTTGCTTTTTGTAAAGTGGAGCCTCCACATATTAGTCATGATTTGGCAAATAAAGTCTTTGAATGCTTGACTGAGTGGGGAATTGATAGAAAAATATTTTCCATCACTTTAGACAATGCTACTGCCAATAATTGTATGCAAGAAATTTTGGGTGAGCAATTAAGATTGCAAAATAGCTTATTGTGTGATGGTGAATTTTTTCATGTGAGGTGTTGTGCCTATATTTTGAATCTTATTGTTCAAGAGGGATTAAAAGTGGTTAAAGGTGCTTTACAAAATATTAAAGATAGTATTAAACATGTGTGAGCATCGGAGGCAAGAAAAATAGCGTTTAAAGAATGTGTTGTTCAAGTGAGGGGGATTGACACTAAGATGGGGTTGAGGTTGGATGTTCCCACTAGATGGAATTTTACTTTCCTCATGCTTGAGAGTGCTCTTAGGTATCACCGTGCTTTTGGAAGTTTCACCATTCGTGACAGAAACTACAAAAGTTGTCCATCAAATGATGAGTGGAAAAGAGCTGAAAGAATGTGTGAATTTTTTAGGCCATTTTATAAGATAACCAACTTGATTTAAGGCACATCTTATGCAACCTTTAATGAATATTTCATGCAAATATGGAAAATTGAGTGCTTATTGGAAGAAACACTTAAAAGTGATGATCTTTTAATGAAAGACATGGCAGAAAAGGATGATGGCAAAGTTTAGCAAGTATAGGAGTGACTATAGTGTCATTCTTTCAATTGATATGATTCTTGACCCCCAGATGAAATTTGAAGCTCTTCGATTTTACTACTCAAAGCTTGATCCTTCTACTTGTGATGAAAAAATTGTCACATAAAAAGCAAGATGTACAAGCTCTTTGAAGAATATGTGAATGTGAGGTCAACTTCATTGGGTGCATCAAGTTCCCAAGTTCTTCCTCCAATTGAGCAAGATTTTAATCTAGAGGAAGATCAAGGGATGGAATTGGTTCCATTTAATGTAAGTGAGCCATAGCTTGAATTCTTTCTATATTTTTTTTCATTATTATCTATTCCTTTCTACTTGTTAATTTATTTTGTTTTTCTTATAATGTCATAGGAATATATCAATTATGTGAGCCAAAATGTTAATGTTACCAGCAAGTCTGAGTTGAATCTTTATTTGACTGAGACACCATTTGAGCCTAAGTTTTTTCCTAAGTTAGATGTTTTGAGTTATTGGAAGAACTGCCAAGAACGTTACCTAAATCTTTATAGGTTGGCATGTAAGGTGTTAAACATTCCAATAACAATTGTTGCTAGTGAGTCTGCATTTAGCATTGGTGCTCGCGTGCTTAACAAGTATCGTTCTTGTCTTCTTCTGGCCAATGTTCAAGCACTAATTTTAACCCAAAATTGGTTAAATGGCTTTGATGAATGTGGTAATTTAAATTACTTCTCAATATTTTATTACTATAGTACTTTCAAAAAATATTCATTGCTAACTTTTTTTTTTGTGATTGTAGATGGAGATAATGATGATGATAAGAAAGAAGAGGAAGTTGTTCTAGATTTCAGAGTCCATGACTCTAATGTTGTCCATGACCCAAAATAGACTTTGGACTTTACACTTTAATGTTGTAGTTGTTAAGTAATTTTAATTATGTAGATTGATACTTGGTATTTTTAAGACTTTAATGTTGTTGGACTATGGATGGCTAAGTTTAGATATTTGGTTGAATGGTTTTTGTTGGACTATGGCTAAGCCTAATGTTTGGATTATGGCTAATGATGAATGCCTTGGATTATGGCCAATGTTTGAATTATGACTAATGTTGATACTTAAATATTATAGTGTTTGTATTTATATTTGAATTATTGAATGCTTTGTGGAAAAATGTGATCTTTTTAAGAAAAAAGAAGAGAAAAACATTACTCAATTTTATTTTATTATTTATTTTTAAAATTTTTCAAAATTTGGTGAGCCAACCCACTTAACCCACCAACTCGTGGTGGGTTGAGCCGGGTTGGGATTTCCTTGGCTCACCAATAGGTGAGCCGGGTTAGGTTGACCTGTTTTTTACCACAACATGTGGTGAGCCAACCTGTGTGAGCCGAGTTGGCTCACTTTGACACCACTCAATGGGGACCTGAGCATGAGAAAAGCTTGCGAAGCTAACACAGCTATGCTCGACAAATTGATTTGGGACCTTTACCATAGTCCCAACAAATTATGGGTTCAAGTTCTATTGCAAAAGTATGTGCACTAGAGTTTTTTAGATGACGAACTTGTGTAAGCTTTTCCATTTTGGAGTGCCATCAGTAAGACCAGATATATTTTAGGAAATGGATACACATTATGCATAGGTCAAGGGGCAAAATCATTTTGGTTTGAATTTTGGACCCACCTTGGTCCACTTTGTAATCTTGTTGATTATGTGAATATCCAAGACTATGAGGTGACTATTCATGGTGTGTTTGTGGACAATGAATGGCGCTTTGATTAACTTACAACTCTTATGCCCATTACTGTTCAAGAAGCCTTAAGGAGCATAAGCCTACACCTTCATCCGAACATACTTAACACATATATTTGGAAAGACAACCCTATAGGTGCATATTTGGTTAAGTTTAGACATTTATGGCTTATTAGATAGCGAGCCTCTACGATGAATGAAATTTCTTGGGGCTAAATTTGGAAACTCAAAGCCCCTAGGAAGATTAAGTTTTTGGTTTGGCTCGCTTGCTATAATTTCACCCCGAACCAAAACTCTTCTTCACCTGAAGAATTTATCTCCCTTTGATATTTGCACTCGTTATAATCTTGCAGAAGAATCGTTCCTCCATTGTATCTATGATTGTGACTTCTCTAGGAAACTTTAGGAGTCAATTGGGCTTAGTTATTTTCTTTTCTGAATCGGATACTCACACCTTGTTAAAAACTAGATTGGAAGGAAATGATGCTCCCCTATTTATGTCTTGCCTTTGATGGGCTTGGTGTTGTCGTAACAGCTAATGCATTAGTGGAAGCCAAGTGTCAATTTTCTTAGCTCTTTAACAAGTTATGGTTTTCAGAGATATCGTTCAAGCGTGCTTTTTTAGCCTCAGCCCAACTATTTCAGCTAATCGTTAGGTTACATGGCAACATAACTACTCCACCGACTTCATCCTAAATGTGGATGGCAATTATAATGGCAATCTTAGACATGTGGGGTTTGTTGACTTAATAGGAATACTAAAGGTGCTTAGGATATTGGGTGTAGTGGTTATTATGGTCAAACTACTAACCTACATGTTCTAGACCCCCTTTAGGCCTAGCCACGTGGCCCGCAGTAACTATATAACCACATTTCCGGCCACTTTACTGGTATATAAGGCATAACATGCCTTAAGGTACAAACATAAGCCTCATTATTCACCTCTTACAAACACTAACTTAGGCATCGAAGTGTCTTTGCAGGTGACAACCAGGTGTCGCCCATTGCCGAAGCCTCTTTGCCATCTAGAGCGTCCACTTTGTTCAAGGTATTGATTCACTCTCAAACATTGGTGCTGTCTGTGGGAATCAAACCCACGACCATATGGACAAAATGGTCAAAATCATTTACAATTGTTTTAGAGGTCGAAAACAAAAAGGCAAAAGGCAAAATAAAGAAAAGAAGACCAAATGCAAGAAGACTGTCACCTAGTGTACGTGGATTTAATCCAGTCAGGGATTGACATAATGTAGGAAGGTCGACACCCTGTGTACGTGGATTTAATCCAGCTGGGATCCAACATGAACAAGCAAAAGTTCATTAAGGTAGCAAAATATGCAAGAAGGTCGTCACCCCATGTATGTGGATTTAATCCAGCTAGGGTTTGAGATGAACAAGCAAAAGTCATCAAGACGACATTAAGGCAAGAAGGCTATCACCTCGTGTACATGGATTTAATCTAGCCAGAGTTTGAGATGAACAAGCAAAAGTTCATCGAGATAGCAAAAATGAGGTAGGAAGGCTATCACCTCGTGTACGGGGATTTAATCCCGCCAAGTTTTGAGATGAATAAGTAAAAGTTCATCAAGATAGTAAAAATTAAGGCAGGAAGGTTGTCACCTTGTGTACGTGGATCTAATCCAGTTGGGGTTTGAGATGAATAAGAAAAAGTTCATCGAGATGACAAGAATAATGCAAGAATGTCATCATCTTGTGTACGTGAATTTAATCCAGTTGGAGTCTAAGGTGAATAAGCAAAAGTTCACCGAGATGACAGAAGCGGTAAAGCAAAGCCCACCAAAATGACAAAGGCAATAAGTAAAAGCAAGAAAGCGAAGAAAGCCCAGATATGTACAAAGCTCATCAAGTACAAAGAAGGCAAAAATATATGTTGAAATCAATTTCAGGCACAAAAGCAAAGCGAAAAACAGCACTTCAATCGAAGATTGGCATATTTGATTCACATCTCTTTAGCTCAACCTTGAGCCTTAAGACGATGTATCTACTAACTTGTATCAGGTAACATCAACACTTATTTTTATTTTAAGCTAACATTCTGCAAGAGAAATGCAAATGTGGCAACGAAGGCCTAAGCCATGTGACTTAAAGAACAAGCCGGTGCTCATATCAACACAAGCTACCGACTTCGAGGGCAACTGTTTTGGACCCTTTTTGGGTCTAGCCACGTGGCCTGAGGCCTATAGTAACTACATAACCACCTTTCTCGTCACTTTACTAGTATATAAGGCATTACACGCCTTTAGGTACAGATCTAAGCCTCATTATTCACCTCTTACAAACACTAACTTAGGCATCAGAGTGTCTTTGTAGATGACAACTAGGTGTCGCCCCTTGCTGGAGCCATCTTTGTCATCTAGAGCGTCCACTCCGTTCAAGGTACTAATTCACTCTTGATCACTACATGCTAAATCGTTTTCCATATTTCATGGCCTTCATCTAGCTTAGAGTCACGAATATAGAAGCATTACTTATCTGACAAATTCACTTATTGCTACTAAGCTCCTATCAACTCCAGTAGTATATACTCACAAGTATGCCACACTATTTTAGGATATTTTGGACCTTTCATGCCGTGAGTGGTCAGTTTCGTTGTATCACATTTTAAGGGAAGCCAACCAATGTGTTGACTTCCTCATGAAGATAGGAATTGTGCCTCACAAACCTCTTCATCTGATCTAGACCCGTCCTTCAGGGCTTGATTCCTCTTCTCGATGTTGATGTTGCAAGAGTAGCTTTGTTGCAAGACTAGCTTTGTTTCGTTGTGTTGTTTGTTCTCTTTTGTGTTTTTTCTTTTCTCCAACTATCAAAAAATTACTTATTATTAAAGTTAATAAATTTATTATACATAACAATTTATAATTAGATAATAATATAAAAATTATTTATAGTATACATACATATATATATATATATATACATATATGTATATATATGTATATATATTATTTTATTTAAAAAGAGGTTTATGAAAGCCTTATAACTAACAAAACCTCTTACACTTTTTATATAGGTAGGAATAGTTGGGTCCTTAGATAGGCTGATAAAGATTTGATTCTTGTTTGTGTCTAAAGAAAAAAAATTAATCTTGAAAAGAAAAACAAAAACACATTATAAGTTCAAATTTACGTGACCAGAATTCATATTTTACAATTTAACTAATTAAGCTAAGAAAGATTCTCTATTTTTTTGTTTTTATTTATTTTTCACCTTCACATATTATTATTGTTATGTTGAGAGTAAGTATTGTTTTTAAAAAATAAATAAATTAGAATACATTTGTTTGAAAGTGTCTTGACTACTCATGTTATTTTTTCTTTAAAGAATTATATATATATATATATATATATATATATATATATATATATATATATGATTATTGATTTTATTTAATTTTTTAATTTAATTATGCATATATTTAATATGAAATAATAAGTTTGTAACTTCTTTTCTATCTTTGATTGAGTATTTTGATATTTCCAAAGCATGAATATGAAATTAATCCGTCTCCTCCTCCACAAATGACGACCTTAAAAATTTAAATCTCTCCTATTACAAGTAAACTTCGTTGAAAATTTCAGTTTATTTTCACACTACTCGCTATTAAGCAAGAAAAGTCCAATTACTAAAGTTTGAAGAGAATTTTTTCCTATTCTTAAAAAAAAGATAATTTATTCCTAAGTTTATGAAAACTTTTAAGATCTCAAAGAAAGTTATAATCTTTTTTATTTTTATTTTTTAAAATTTTAGTTGAATTAAAAACCTTGTTTATTGTTAAGATGTTCATTAATTATTATCATTTATTTATATTTACAAATTTACAAATATTATTGGTTAAAGTCCATTTTTGGTCTCTCATCTTATTTTTTCATTTCAATTGGTCTCTTAAGTTTAAAAATTTTCACTTTAGTTCTTTAAAGTGTCTCTATTACACTAAATTGATTTTTTCACCATTTTTTACTCTAATTATGTTAATTTTGGTTGACGTAGCAAATACTCATTTGATGTAACATCTCTTAATGTTTGTTACGTGTCACTAAGTTAACTTAGTTAGTGTGACAATATAATGAAAGAACTGATTTTGTCTAACAGAAATATTTTAAACAATCAAAATAAATTTTTTTAAACTTAAAAAACCAAATAAAAATAATAATATTTGACATAAAAAGTATATTTTACCCTAAAATATTTGACATGCTTATATGATTATCGACAATCCTTTATTTTCTTCCCCTTACTTTTTTTTTTTTGTTATTCTTTTAGAATATTAAAATGTTCCAATCATTTTGCTAAAATATGTGGCATTAGCTTTTTGTATATGTACTTATTTAAGTTTTAATTGGTATAGTATAAGCTTTTTTTTTTTAGTGTACAATGATGATACTGAGATTTGAACCATGACCTCATGCAAGTTACCCCAATCCCCAACCACTAGGTGGACCTCGGTGAGTTAGTAAAGGCTTTTTATTTGGTTACCAATCCTTATAATATTATTCATTTGTTTTTAGGTCCATCTAGAGACTAATATATTAATGAGTAAAAGCTACAAAAGTCAATATGAATGAGCAAAAAATATAAAAACTAAATAGTAAGTATCAAATTTAAAATATAGATCGATATCTAAAGAAAAAGAATATAGTTTCCTTAAAAAAAAATATAGGAATCGAAATATGTTTGTGGAAATTTTTAGTTACAAAGTTTGCAAATACAATAATTACAAAATGAAAAAACTTAAAATCACAAGTTTTGTTTTTTTTAGAGAAAAGAATTCTTAAATTAAAAGTATGTCAAACTTTTATTATGATGATTAGTTACAAATAAATGATTTTAATGCTTTTTCAATATAAAAATAACTTATTGTTCAACACAAACTCAAAGAGAGAAGCGATCACATACCTTGTGGATCTAGAAAAAAATAAATGAGTTGGTTTTTTTATTTTGGTCTCCTGTGTTCCATGTCAAAGGGGGTGTACTCCGATGCAAGTCGCTATTGGTCATAGTCAAGGATGGATCTAGAAACCTATTAAAGGGGTGTAAAAAATAAATAAATATTAAATAAACATTAAATTATAATAATTAAATGCATCATATTGTTATTTAAGTTGTGAACATTGTTTTTTTTAAGTCTATCTTTCATTATCTTCCTATTTAAAAATGATATCTCTATTATAACAATTAAAACATAAAGAATTAATGCCAAGACATAACATATATAGTTCTCAAGGAGTGAAAAGGGAGGGGGCCAACGCCCTTGCTTGCCCCCCTTGGATTCATCCCTGGTCATAGTTAATAGATTAGAGATAAAGTAAAAGCATGTCTTAATATGATTAGGTTCAATCACTACTGCAACAAGAGCTTTTAACATCGATTATTTCAGACATTCTACTTCGGTTCATGAACCAATGTAGATCCCACTGATGTAAAAAGTGGGCTTTTTTTATATTGGACTATAAACTTATGTAAAAAAGACTTTTTACATTGGTTCCAGTATAAATCGATGTAGTAAGATGTGACTTTCTACATCAGTTTAGCCTTTAACCGATGTAAAAAGTTGATTTCTATGTGTATAAGGTAACTTTCTACATCGGTTGAGGCTTTAACTGATGACTTTCTACATTGGTTCAGCCTTTAACGATGTAGAAAGTCATATTTTTTTTAATATTATATCTATTTTATAAGTTTCATAAGAGTTGTAAAATAAAAACACACCTAAGCAGGCAATGTACAATATAATCACATACAAGCAGGCTAAATTCAAAATATATTAAAACATAATTATATAAGGTAGCTCCTAAACACAATTCAAGTCAATTGTAAAGTCCTTAAATCCATTCTAAATGTAAATTTCATCTACAACTAATTATAAACTACCTCGTAGATACATTTGAAACAAACATATAAATTTCATCTATAACTAATAAGAAAATACAATTCTAAAATACTTAAAATATATACAATTATAAACTACCTGAGTACACATGTGCAGATGTAATCCAAGTCGAAGTCAGAGGATGGATGTGGATTGTTGAATATCTACAGATTCACATAAAAGGATAAAATGTTAGTTAAAATTATAAAGCGGAATGATCGACAGAGAATGATGAGTCGTGAGATTTTAGGATTGAAAAAAGCAACAGTTAAAGAACCAATAGTTTTTCATTTCCAAATTATTCATCACCAAAACATTTAATTTAAGCAAATGCACTAAATAGTTCAATAATTAACTTTCCCTTTTCAATAAAGTGCTCTCATTGTCATGTTTTAAACTTGGAGGTAAAACTAGGTAGTGGGTCATAAGATCCTCCACCCTTTTTTCCACCACTACATCCACGTCTTTATAAGGTTGAGGAAGGCCAACTCATGATGGCTAAATGATACACGATAAAATTATTGAAACATGACACAATTGTAGGAATTTATTAGTTCAAACCTTGTTCGATACATTTGTGTTATTTTGCGCTTACCAATCTCTCTTTCAAGCTTCTCAATCCAACCTTCAAGATCATAACATACCACACACTCTTCCAACACAACTGTCATATATGTCTCATTCCTTACTTGGATTTGATTTCTTCTACCAACTTAATGAAGGCCAGCTCATGATGAGGTGAATGACACATAGTGAAAGCAATCAAATCCAAGTAAGAAAATCTTGTCATAATTTGATATTTTTTATGTATAAGGTTGAATTGAGAACCTTGTAAGAGTGATTTCTCACTAGACTCTATTGTGAAAATTAATCTTATAACTATAACTAGTTTGAAATTCTACTTTTCTATATTAGTTGCAAGATCTATTAATAATGTCTTCTTATATTGCAGGGCATTGCATCATCAAGTCATGATGACAATATTGGTATAAAACAAATGAGACAAATAGAATGAGAGAACATTCTATTTGATCCAAATAGAAGCTAACATACTATTTGACCCAGTTGCTTTAAACCAATATCACCACAATAACTTGACTCCACAAATGTTATGTAATATATAAAGATATTATTAGTATATTTTGCAAACAATATAGAAAAGAGTAGAAAATTAAAAAGCTATAGAATAAGAGAAATTTAAAATAGAGTATATTGAGCAAGCACTTTTTCAAGGTTCTCAATTAGTTTTTTTTACATCAAAAGTATCAAATCTTGACAAGGCTTCCTTACTTGGATTTGATTGCTCTCATAGTGTGCCATTTAGCTCACCATGAGCTGATCTTGATCGACTTAGTGGAAGCAAATCAAAACTAAGTAAGGAAGGAGACATATATGATGGTTGTGTTGGAAGGAGGATGTAGTATCCTATGATCTTGAAGGCCGGATTGAAAAGCTTGAAAGAGTGATTGCTAAGTGCAAAGTAAAAAAAGTGTGGTATAAGGTTCGAAGTGATAAGTTATTGGTTATGTCATGTTTTAATAATTTTACAATGTATCATTTGGCCATCATGAGTTGGGCGTCCTTAAACTCATGAAAATGCGACAGTAATGGTGGAAAAGAAGATGAAGAATCCTATGACCCACCACTTGGTTTTACTTCCAAGGTTAAAACAAAACATGAGAAAATTTTGTTGAAAAAGGATAAAAGTTTTCAATTATTGAACAATTTATTGCTTCTAATAAAATTAGATGTTTTGATGATGATCTTGAAAATGGAAAGGCCTATGTAACACCCTAAGGGGCAATACCGTAACTAGGTCTAGATTTAAAAAAAAACAAACTGAAAAAGGTAGAAACAACATACAAATACTACTCATAAATATAATTAAATATTATATACGAACAAAAAAACATACATGCCAAATATAACTCATCTATCACCTGAAGGTATCGTACAAAATATAAACAAGAATACAAAAACATAATATAAACTAGACTATGTTTTCTTGCACGTGACTCCAAGCTCCATCTACGCGTGTCTTCACCTGTATCCTGAAAAAGGGAAAACTTAAAGAAATGAGACATAATGTCTCAGCGAGTGCTCTAAGGACTCTACGGCTGGGTTAGACTCTTCTATTCAGACAACTTTCATTACTTATCTCTCATGGCTTTAGCCTCATTGGATTTCTCATAATTATCCATACCTATGGTTGAGTCTACACCTTTCAACAGTCAATACTCCCTGTTAATTGCTCTCTCATTCTCACAACTATTATATTGGTTTACTATCTCATTCTTAACTTAAGAACTCATCCTCATTATTTATACTTTCTTACCCAAAACCCTCTTTAGAATTTACTCTTCTTCCTTTTAATATTCAAAGCTGTCCCCTAGGGTCAAGTCTAAGGTTACAGACATCCTAAAATACTCTTATTTCATTCTCTCTCTTACTTGTCTTATACCTTTCTATTACGCCATGAGGGAATTCACCCTTCCTCTATCTTATTCACAACTATTATTATCCAACTAGAACCCTTATAACACTATCCTAAGGTCTAGCCTCTCACTTATCCTTAAGGTAGCAAACACAATTCCAATTACAAGCATATAATTGTTTCACATTCTTTGTCTAGTAACTAGACATATACCTCGTTTTGTTTTATCATACAGGAACGGCACTCGTGCAAGATATGATCACATGTCCACAACTTTAACATTTCATCACAAGGCACAATTGCATTCTTACATAGAATTCACATAAATAGGGTCACATAGAATTCACATAATTACAACATAGCACACTCTAACATATCACACTATAACAAGATACATATGCATGCTATGTTCCTAAACCACTACTCATGCACATGTGGTACCAACCTAAACTTTTCAGAAAGTAGACTAGGAGTAAATGCAGGCCATAAGAAGCGTCATCGGTACCGATGCTTTCGTCTTTCGCACCCTCAACTAGCATGATATCCCCCGGTGACTAGTCAGGGTTACCCAGTTTTGCCAGTACGCCCCGGCTCCATGGGATCAGCATGGACCATTGGAGTTTTCCCAACCGGATAACCCCCAAGGCTAAGGTTAGACAACCCATCACGGCCTCCACCAGCCAGATTCCTACATACTTTCCTCATCACATAACTCAAATGTTATGATGCATGGTCACAAATAATGCTTACAACTTTTTATAGACTTTTATCATGAAACATTGACACAATTTCATATCACACTCAGTTTCTTTCAAGGTAAATAATAATCATACCATATAACCTCAACAAGGCATAAGAAAACAAACAACAATGAGTTAAAAACTGCAAAGAGAAGCTCATAAACACAAAGAACGGAATAACAAAAGTCGTATCCGCCCAGCAGGACGGAAGTCCCGCCCAGCGGTCCAGCGAACCCGCTCAGCAGGTCCGCGTCGGAACCCAACCCGCCCAGCGGGTATTTCGCCCCGCCCAGCGGCTCCGCATGCCTAGCGTAAACGCAGAATCCAGTTTTTGAAAAAAAGTCACCCAGCGGCTATCTAATCCCGCCGGGCGGATCCGAAGTACTAATTTTAATTTATTTTTCCTATTGTCTTTGGGTTCTAAATGCTTCAAGATAAATAATTAGATTCTTAATCACTCTTCTACATCGATAATTGGTCAATCTAATATATAATTTCCTTACTCCTTCACAATCCCCTCAAAACCCATCAAATCCCTAAATTTAGGTATAAGGAGGGAAAAGATAAATAGATGAACAAGAACAAGGAAGGACATGGGAGAGAGCACTCACCTTTGTGGACATGCAAAGTTGAGTTCTAGGGTTTGGATTCTCCGGTTTCTATTCTTTCTTCTTCTCTTCCTCTTCTTCATCCCTTCTTTTCCTCATTCTCTCTAACTTCTTTCTTCTTCTATTTGTGACGGCTAAACCTAATTCTCCTTCTCTATTCCCTTCTTATAACATGTGGGTGGGTATGTGGCTTAGTGGGCTTTAGTCCCCTATTGGGCCCTATATGCTCTTTTGGGTTGTATGATAATATTCCTACTAATTTATAATACTAAGGTATTAATAACAATAACAATAATAATAATAATAGGAAATATAATAATAATAATTCTTAAGACATCTTTTGTCTAATAACATATGAGAAAGGTTCTACTAAAAGCTATCTCGTGGTTTATTTCTAGTACTTGAAATTTGGGCTGTTACAGCCTATACTACTGGCCCTCTGACTGTTGTTTTTCCAATCCTAACTATGATAAAGCAAAAAGTAGATTTGTGACTCCGCATTCTCTGTCGATCACTCGAGAGGGAAAAAAAACAATTTTGCATTTGGAAAAGGAAAAAAAACAAGAAAAGTGCTTTCTTGTTTGGGATGTATCACTAACCTCATGTTACTTGTAGGACACATAATAAGTAGGGACGGGTGTTAATCAATCATGCTAACACATCTAAATCCTAATATTCCCTAAATCCTAATTATTACTATGAGAGAGCAAAGGAAAAAAGAAACAATTTTGCGTTTCCAAAAAGAAAAAAACAAGAAAAAAAATATTTTCTTGTTTAAAATGTATGAAAGGGGTTTATATTGGTTGTAGGACACGTATTTGATATCCTTAAGAGTAATATAATTGAAATTAACAAATATGAAAATTTCACACAAGGCCGAACTAAATTCTACATGGCCATTCTTATTCTTTGTTAATTAACTAACAAATTAGACAATCCAATTCAAAATTTCTACTAAAAATTCAACAGCATTTCCTCTGTTTTCTAGTATTTTCCCATATTTTTACATTTATGCAATCAATACAATATATACCACATTTGTAAAACTATCCAACAATCTAATCAATAACCAAAAGCATCACATAAGGCCCAACTAAGCTCTATGTAGCCAATCATGTAAACATAACACAATGACAATCTTCAACAGTTATACATTTCAAATAAATATCCTTCAATAAATTATTTACATACCATGATCAAACCAACAAAAAAATTATACAAACGAAAAAATATTAACAACATACAGATACAATGGAGGTCACATAGATAGAATACAATGGCACTTATTGAAAACTTACCTTGTGAGTTAAGCAAAACAAGGTGTGAAGGGCTCGCAACGATAGGGGCTCGCAACGAAGAAGGGCTTGTGATAGAGAAGGGCATTATGGCAGCGAGGACGTCACGCTCACGAATCATGGTGTTGGTAGTGATGATGATGGAGTTGCGGAGGTTTTAGGGTTTTGGTGGTGGCGTCCATGGTGGTTGGGGTTAGGGACAAAGGTGTTGTTTGACATACGTGCGAATCATGGTGCCGGTAGTGATGATGGTTGTGGTGGACAAGGGCTCACGACGGCGACAATGGAGAAGGGTTCGCAGCGGTGATGGAGGAGAGGTGAAAGTGCTTTCATAAAATGAAGGGGAATCAAATCGTGGAGGCGCGTATATAGAGTTTTTTACATCAATTATTAGTTTAACCGATGTAAAAAAGTACTTTCTACATTTGCTAATTGTTTAACTAATGTAGAAAGTAGTTTTTACATTAGTTAAACTAATAACTAATATAAAATTGGTGTTTTTATTTACAAGTTTGCCATTGCATTTTTGTTTACATCGGTTGTTTATCAACCGATGTAAAAACCCGTCGTTGTATGTGTTTTTTTGCACTAGTAGATGGAGATTTTTATAACCTCATTATTTTTATTTGAGTCCTAGTATGGTCAACCCATTGGACCCTTATTGAACTATACTATTCTAGAAAATATATAATAAAAATACTTTTTAACTTATTCCTAGTAACTCAAAATCAATAACTTCAAGATTTTTTTTTTGAAAACTTGTATCATTGTATGCTTGCCATTTTTCCACTAGATAAATTGTGTTAAAATATTGATTTTGCCTGACTATTTTTAAAGTCAAAGGCAGCAACATATTAGTAAATAAAAAAAAGTTAATTACAATGCATTTTATGGTGAATAGCATTACAGTTTTAATAATTCTTTTACTCCATGCTCTTTCAATAAAATTAATACTATATATGAAAAATAGTTGACTATATATGAAGATAAAGAAATAAAATTTTTCAAATTTGTTCAAGTAGGAAAACCATACTTCAAAGTTCAACCAAAGTGAATACGAGTTAATTTAATATGTGAATTACTTTTGAAATTTTTTGCTATTTAAATCAGGTACATATGCGAAGTTTAGTAGCAAAATTTTAATTGGTACAAAATAGTTGGGTTTGCGTTAACTTCACGCAGTAACACAAAATCATGTTTGGTTTGGAATTTGGATATGTTATGCAGTGTGGAAAAAAGGAACAATGGGCCACTCTTATTTCTTTTTTTCCTTCTTTCTCTTTTCTATCTTTTTAGACTTATAATAATCATGGTGATGCAAGGGACCAAGATGGGTGTTGCTTTGGGAGTACAAAGCAAGCCAATATGTTAAAAATAAGGGAAGAGTGCATGCTAAAAATGAAATGGGATACAGATAATAAAAAAGAAAGAAATCATTCATTTTTGGTGCTTTATGTTGGAGATCTCACACCAACTAATTATATGGTTAAAATAGTGTACATAAGTAGAGGCAACCTTCCCTTTACGAGTTAGCATTTGGGATTGAATAAGGCATAAACTTATATTCTAAGATGATATTAGAGCCTATCACAACGATTGTTGTTGGGCTTATCGAGTCACTCATTATTAGGTTGTTAATGGGCCACTTACAAGTGTCGAGTCTTACAAATTTATGGTTGAGATGTCTTTGGCGTGAGGGGCTTATATTGGAAATCCCACATTGATTAGTGATAAACCAAAATAGTGTTCATAAGTGAGGAGCAACACCTTCTGAGCTAACTTTTGGAATTAAGTTAGGCCAAAACTCATTCTAAGACTGAATCCTCTTTGCTTCTCTCCAAATCACCCTTATCGTAAAACTCAAAATCTTCCTCAAAGCCATAAGCGCCAACAATGTCTTCTTTAATTCAAATTGAAACCCAAACCCACTCACATTTTTCATCACACAAGCCAAATCCAATTGTCATTTTCATTTTTTTTTGTTTACAATGGTCGCACTAAGGTTAGAACCTATGACCTTTGCATACTATCCCAACCCACCGCATTAGGCTGACCGTAGTCGATTATCATTTTCATTTTGTGCACATGTCTTTTGAATTTCTACATAAAATTAAATTCATATTTTTCCTCTTTGATCAAATGTATAATCAAAAGAGACTTTTTCTTCGCTTAATTTCTTTAATCAAAACTCAAATTTCTTCGATTAGCATTAGACATAATACAATATTTGCAAAATTTTATGAAAATAATCTTCTATTAATTAAAATATATTTTAAGACTTTAGAATAGTTAATTAAATTTAAAGTTTGTGTGATTGTGTTTTATATTTTAATTTCTATATTTTATTACAAATAAATTAAGTTTTTTTTTATTAGTTTAAGCAATCTTATTTTAAATACGTTTTAATTCATAACTTTTATATTTCACATATATTTATAATTACTTGAACAATACACGAGATACTTATTAGTTATTACTAAAAGCTATCTTGCTTTATCCAATTTATCTTATTGTTGAGTATATAATAAGTCAATTTTATAATTTTTGTGAAAAAAGAAGATGGATAAATTTAATGTATTAATTTTATCATAATAGAAAAAGAATTATTAATACTTTATCCTGTGCAGGGAAAGGAAAATATCTTTAAAATATGTATAATTAACTCTTAAATATATATATCCTCCTAGATCAAATTAATCTTTTCCATATATGTCTTCCTCTCTTACTCAGTTATGAGGATCATCCAAACCAATTCCTTGATAACCAAAGCACATTGGGGATTAATTGCCTGTGTCTTGAAGCCTAAGGGGTTGACATAGTGAGCCAAGGAGGAGACGCCAATGTTCTTAGTGAGTGTATCGCTTGGATTTGGTACAATGGTTAATATGACACTCGTTCACATTGGACACCACTCATATTTATTTAATTATTTAATTAGTTATTTAATTTTTAAGTTAATGAAAATACGAGAAAATTTTCTATATTTCAATTTATGTGCGATCGTCTTGTGAAACTTTTTAAAGTAGATAAAAATAAGTGAAACAAAATTGGAAATGGAAGTAAAAGATAAATAAAATAAAGCATGTCATATAAGTCATAGTCAAGACCAAGTACATGTAGGTTTCTGAATACATTTGAACTGAATACAACTGAATCTGAACTAAAATACATCTAAAGTCATGAAATACAGGGAAATCAAAAAAGTACATGTAGAGACACTAGCCACCCCACCTAAATACATCAAAAAAAGTATCCTAACCAGAGTAGTGTTTATAAATCTACTCCTTGCCCCTAGCTATAAAAAAGTACTATGCATGAGCTATTGTCCTCATCTGTCCATGTCTCCTCGGAATCATCAGAAGGTAGGTGGTGAACATGTCCATTGGGCACCTCATAAGGTGACCTAATGCTAGGAGTAGATGATGACAAAGAGTGCCAGCCGTTAGCAACGCCAACTTGGTATTCAACCATCGGTGAATTCGCAGGTGACTCGGCTAATATGACCTCCATCGAAGATCCCTCAGGGTCCTCTAGAATAGGCTGTGGCAGATCCAGATGCGGCTGCTCGATAGGTGAAGCAAAATCTAAATAAGGGGCCATGAATGACACCGCAGGGTCCTCAGGTGGCGACGGTAGTGCAAGAGGGACATACTCAAAGTGTGGCAGCGATGATGAAAGAAACAAAAATAGGGAACGTCCATGACATAGGAGGCATGTGTACTACTAAAATGAAGGATAAGAAGGTAACCGTGACGAAGCCTTAGATAGTCAGGTAGTCAGTTGCCTCATCATAGTACCATACCCTTGTATTCGCATAATCAATGTGCATATTGAATAAGATGGGCATGGCCGCCATCTTCAATTATTAGTCATAATCAATCATACAAACATAAAAGATGGAGGAGTAAGGCGATTTTGTTCTTAAAATCACTTTCACATAGATGGTAGGGTATCCTACCGTCACTTGTAGATAAAATACAATTGACAATAAAGAAAAGGGGAACCTAGGTTTTATCTAAGTTATAATAACTATTCTTGACACTGTGTGGATTAATACTTCCCACACAACTAGAAAATGGTTGGGAAAATATATACCTCTCAAAATCTTTTGATATAGTACAGTTCTCGTCATCATTGAGGAGCAGAGCAACAACTCAAGAGATTCATAGTCCAATCAAAGGTATACTTCTCACACCAACCTTAAAATGCTAAGCAGTTGTCGAGATTATCAAACTTGGTCAGACAAATATTCTGATTTAAGAGCGTTATCTTGGTCATTGGGACCTTCACCACTTGACACCTTAATCCTAATATCTACGCAAGTAGGACCTTGCCTTTCATTCCTCAGCGTACCAATTGTGACTTTCCAGACAAGGTATCATGCTACTGCATATCCCTCACATTACATTACTCTATTTACTAATCATTGTCCTTTCTTGACATTCATAACTTGGATAGAAGTTTCCCTAGTCTCAATGCCCTTGAGCACTAGTACAGTCTCTCCTTAATATCTCTGCCTCTTAGTGCAAAGGTTCAGTCTTATCATAGCATAATAACTTGGGATTACAAAATTTAGAAATACATGTAAACAATAAAAGGAACTTGATAATTCACCTATCTAATTTTTAATTTAATTTAATTATTTTAAGTACCTAATTTAAGAATTATTCTTACTTAGGGAATCCTAATTTAGATACTAATTATTGAATAATTTAAACTTGATCATTAAAAGTCTTATTTTAAGTATGGGTTTAGGTACTTAATGAAGAATTTAACTAATTTAACCAAAATTTAATGTACGATTGGTTATGCATCTTAAAGAGCAAATTGTTTAGAGATTCCTAAATACAATGATTAATTCATTTTATCAAAGCTAAACTTTGGCTAGTTAGTCATGATTCAAATAAAACTTGGTAGACCAAGTTACTTATGTGTTGTAGCAACATTAAGCCTTTATCATTTAATTATGGGAATCCTTTATAATTGAAGAAAAATAGAAAGGTTATATTTCTTAGAAGAAATGTGTTTAACTTTCATTAAAAAGATTCACATTTCAAACCTAAATGTTAAGAAAATGGTATTTTCCAAACTAGAAAAAGTATCATATACTTTAGTCCCAAAAACAGACTTTAGAGGCAGCAATTTCATTCCTTGGTTTTAAATTTCAATTTGGATGCGTAAATGATTTTTGCTTGACATGATCCATAGTTCATTGGAAAGGATTTTTTGTCTAATTTCTAAATCATCAAGGATCATCTCAAGCAAAAATCTACAAAAATAGATACAAAATAGCAAAATAGAAGGATCAGAAGACCTACTAAAGAACTAGTGGCTCTATTTTGATATTTTCACATCCCACATCAATCTTTTAGCAACCAAACTCTTATTTTCAAAAATTACACTGAAAAACCTGTCCAAAAAGTCCAAGATCTTTGAAAACCAAGGCCTACACGATTTATTGTGATTTTCTGAAGTTTACAATTGTAAAAGGGTGCTTCTAGTAAAAAAAAAAAATGTATAACTATCAGATTCTAAAAATTATTAAAAATGGTAAATGGAAATGAACATAGGCAAACTGTACATGCTTGGAAAGCTTATTGAGTCTACTTTCTAGTCGTTTTAGGAGTTTTGGACAACACAAAACTGAACGTTCTAAAATCTCCTTTTTGTACAGACTGCTAGTTAACGTTTTTCAAAAAATAACACTAACTTTCCAAAAGTGTAACTTTGTCATTTCTAAACATTTTTAGGTGCTTCTTGAATTTTGTCTAGTTTTCAACAAAAATACAAGCACTCAAAAATATTAAATATAACTAAAAATAACTTATTGGACATCAAGCCCTTCTTCACAAAAACCCTTCCATTCATCAAGTTAGCAACTTTAAATGGTCAAAATGAATTTTAGGAGTTCTTAGGTACATCAAGAGCTAAAATAATCACCATGATGTCTCTTTTTTTTACCCCAAAACTGTGAGAGAAAAAAATAAAAGGTAAAGATTAAATCTTTCTTTTCTTAACTTGTCTTAGTGCTAAACAAGGGTCATACTTTAGGTCCTTTGTTGATAAATTAAGAAGAGGTAAGGTTTCAACTTGTCTTAAGAAAGTGACCATCTATTAAGTCCTTTTTATAAGGAATTAGCCATGAGGTTCAAGGAGGGTCCATAGTTCAAAAGGTCTCTCTTTTCAGCTTCTTATTATGTTAAGAAAAGGTTTGTAGCTTTCACTCTTAACCATGGAATTTAGGGTTTATAACCAAGTTTTTAACATTTTATGACAAGTTATCAACACAAACCAACATTTTAATGTTATAAACAATATTGAATAAGCATTCAAAGTCAAGAAACAAAATAGGACAGCAAAATAAGAAGAGAGCAACAATATAAGTAAATGGTAATAACAACAACAAAAAGAAAAATAAAAGAAGTGGAGAAGCAAAAAGCTAAGGGTTTGGGGGGCAAAACCCAACCAAAACCATCTACATGAAAGCATTAAACTATGAACAGCCCCCATTTTGCTCCACACCTCACAAGTTTCGCAAATAGAGAAGAGGAGGATGAGAGCTTCAAGTCCTCTAGGATGGTGGTTGATGGAGTCCTTTGATGGAGGCTAACGGAGGAGGAGAAATGATGGTTTTAGGTGTTTGAAAAATTTTAAAATGAGCTTAGGTAGAGAAAAAGGGAATTCGGCTAGATTAGGCGGAAGGGAAGGTGAAGAAAACTGACCCATTTTAGCCTTTAAATAGAGGGAGAAGTAGGTTACCTCAAAAGGTGACACAAAAGGTAAGTCTAGTTTCCTTTCTCCTTTTGTATTTTTCTTTTTCCATCATGTGAAAAATTTTAAGGGAGTGGGTTTGCAATGTAAGGCTATACATGCCAAGTCTCTGCTCTCCTTGTAACGACACTCTACTATTACAACACAACATTATGTTTTTGGTTCTTAGAGAAAGAGTTCATTTTATAAAACGTCTTGTATTTAAGTATTTCAAAAAAAAAAATATACTCACTTTTCTGCTCCACCTTTCCAACATAATTTTTTTTTTTGTGAATCGCTTTCGTCTATAACTCCATCACATTGATCTACTAACACATGTGAATATTAAAGGTACGACTCATCTAACTCAACCAATGTCACGATACCATATACAACTACGCGGGTCAGAACTATCTATACATCAACCCTACAATCATGATATACATTAACACAGGGAGAAGGGTACAAAACACACTCCTTAATGCTGGTCCAACTATACATCATATACAAAAAGGGAAACCAAAAGCAACTATTCCAAAAATAGTAGTCAAAAAGGGAATCTAATCTACCACATTCCATTGCCTCCAACCCAAAAACTCCATTATTAACTGTGAGTAGTTGGATCCACCAAAGCCTTGCCATCGCTCCCACACCCAAAGATGTGATCATCACAGTCAAACAAGAGCAACAACTGCAACAACAATAGTAACCACAACAACAAGGCAAGTGTAAGCTTACTTAAAACAACATAACATATAATCAAAAGAAAACATCTAACGATAAGGTCATACTTATCCATTCGAAAATGGGAACGTACACATCAACCACCATGAGATAACTTTGTCATTCAAATATAAGGCTCCACAGTCAAATCTAGAATGCGTGACCACACTATAAATCATTATGCCAACCACCATGCAAATGCATAAAGACACTACTCTCAAGAGATTTACAACAATTCGAGCGATCAGTCAAGTCTCATCCTCTAACATGGCGTCAACAACAACACATCATATGCCTCTCACCATTCAATTATTGCCAAACTCTAATCTACGAATAAGATTATGTGATATATCATGATAAGTGTATGTGGGTGGTGGCTCATTACGTCTCAAGGTTTGCATTACCTTGGCCCCCTACGGAATCGCCCATTGACTTATCCCCGAAGGCCTATGATAGTGACCCCACGTCTTATCCCGGATTAGGTTGGAGGCCTTATCTGAGTTGTCCACTCCAATCAGCCAATCAACTTATATGCCTACTCGCACTACGGCGTGAAGTCTAACAACATCTACCTCAGCCACCAACATATGCATGCAATGCATGTACACATCAACCACCACACCTCAACTTCAATAATTTAATTAATTTCAACAATGACACCATGTGGGCTCAATTCAACACCACACATGGCCAGACAAACACTACCAACCCCGTGTAGGCTCAATTCAACACTATACATGGTAAATAAGTAAGATCCTATCCAAGCATCCTATACCCCATTAAGAATTTTAAAACAACTTCATTTGCAACAAGTGAAGGTCTCATCGAAGCAATCTTCGACTCCAACCACATACTCAACATTTTACAACAAAACCACACCAAGAATCCTTTTCACGACCACTTTAAAACACCAGATTAAAACTCAATTAGGTTAACAAAACAATGCGACTAATTTGCTCAGCGACCCTTACATTCGCTCAACGAAGGCTTCACTTACGAAGGCTCTCGCTCAACGACTATAAGTGTCACTCGGCAAACACCTAACTTTAGAGAACTCTTCTTTCTATATCCAAGGGATTTTGTTCAGCGACCATAGTAATTGCTAAGCGAATCTCCTTCCAGGAACTTTCACAATTTTTCTAAAACATCATTCGCTCAGTGAAAATCATCCTTGCCTAGCAAAATCACCACTATAAAAAGCAACCAAAATCTTAAAACGTTCCTCTCACCAAGCGAACATATTGCTTGCTCAAGGGAGGCCTACCATAGAGAATACCAATATTTCAAAACTAACAACTCACTCAGTGAGGCCAATCCTTGCTTAGTGATCCATTTCCAAACATTATGGAATGCCATCACTCGCTCAGCAAGTCACCTGTCCACTCAACGATTTTTTGGAAATTTTCTATATTCCACATGAACATTTGCCCAGCGAGATGAATACTCGCTTAGTCAATCACTCTATTTCTCTTCACTACAACGGGACCATGAGCATTCACTCAACACTAACATGGTTTGCTCAGCGAAGTTCAAGGCTGAGAGCTCTACTATACTCTTAGGGGCACTCTCGTTTAGCGAGCATAGCCCTTGCTTAGCGATAGCGCACAAACGTAACTAGAGACCCTCTTCTAAAAACCCCAAAACCCATAATTTTACCCTTACCCATGCTCAAAATCAGTTCCACAGAAGTCATACAACATCGCCTAACATCCAACAACAACATATTTATCAAATTTCACAGCTATTACAACATTTAAACAACAAATCATCACACTCACCCACAAACCCATTTTTCAACAAAATCTAAACATAACTCATTCAATCTCCTTTTTTTAGCACAAAACAAGGTGACAGTCTATTATAAACACATACAGAGATCAAGAAATCAACTAATGTAAGCTTCCTTTACCTCTTGGAGCTTCCAAAGTCTGAATTTGTGAAAGAGGAGAATGAAAATGGAAAAACTCTAGAGCCAATCCTCTTACAAAGGACTTAATAACAGCTTTACTACTTTCACACCATGTAGAAAATGGGATTTGTCTTGGGATTTGGCTATACACTTGAAGAATTGAGTGGGATGAGTTGAGAGAGTTTGAGAGTGTTTTGGTCTTCTAACAAAAAAAAATGTCAAGGAAGGGGGGGTTTTGTGCCTTAAAAGGGTTTTATGGGCTTTGTGAGGAACCTCGGGCTAACTCTAGACCAATCTCGCATCTCATCATATCTAAGGTCCAACAGCTGGTCTACTATCACTGTTCACTCACTAGAGCCAAACAAGTATCATCAACAGAGATATTTGGCTCTAAAAACATTTCTCTCAATTTCCACAATTTAGACTAGAATTCCAAGGCCACACAACATAAAGGAACAATCTCATAACCACAACTTATTTATTTCATCTTAATTATCGAAATTAAATTAAATTTCCATGTCAGGCTGTTTAAATCACTAAATCACGCATTTATAAAGCACAAGTGTTACACTCCCAAGTCTTTGCGTTTTGTTTTCTCTACAAACGAATTGACCGGTACTGATAAAAGTGACTTAAACTTTAGTATTTTGATTTTTATAACAAATGAATGAATTTATCATTGAAACTTTGTGAGTACTTTAATTATTGATTAAAAATAATTTCCAGAATTTAAAATTATTAGTATTTTTGAGTTAAAAACTCAGAAATTTCATTTTAACTCAAAATTTTAAAAGTTTTATGAAAATCATAAAATTAATATCTAACCTAAAAATAAACTAAGAATGTTCATTTTGTCTCCTCCATAGTTCAAACCTATATTGACTATAGTTTTAGCAAACAATAGAGGGTAATTTAGTCATTTTCTGCAAGAATTTTAGAAAATTTTCAAAAAATTTTCAAAATTATATTTTAATATGTATGACATGTTTCTAAGCTTAAAATGATAATTTTCAATCATTTTCCACATGTTAGCCATCAATGTAGAGAAATTGAGATTAATTGTTAGTTTCTCCATTCCCTGGTAATTTCATAGGTTTTAGGAATTAAATATGATACTTAAAGTGAGGGTGTTATAGTCAAACCTGCTAGGTAACGCCTGCCTTAGTTCAACTCAGGAGGCAACTTGGCAAAGGGTTGATTGATATCCCCTGAATGGACTTAAATGAGGAAACAAGGAATGTTTGGATGGTCATATCTCGTAAGATCTCACACATTACAATGGTGATCCCGACATTCATGGCAAGTAAACCAGGTAACTTAGTTAGTCCTTAGGCGAATATATGTGACCCAGATGCATACTTCTTAACCCTAATATAAACCTAATCCTTGCAACCCTAATAAGCACCATCCCTGACTTGACTATTAGAGTGTATTTGTGGGTACACTTCCTTAGCGCGTTGCGAAAGTAAGAAGGGTGAAAAAGACGTACTAGAGGCGTGGAGGAAACACTCAGGGAGAGTTTGCAATGAAGAACCAAATTTGGCAGGAACATTTTGGCGCCCACCGTGGGGCCAAGTAAAATTTTTCCCTCGACCACCACATCCTTTTGCAAATGGTCAAAACCAGGAGCATGACGGCAGACAATAGGAATGAAGGTTAGGGCCACAGTGATGTGCCTTTATTAGAGGATTATTTTCTTATCCAAGTGTTATGTCAAGAGATGGTCGCCATGCAGAAGAAAAGTGTGGAAGAGATAGACAAATTATAGAAGGAGAATGCTAAGATCAAAGAGCAATGCCGGCAGTTAGAAAAAGGGATCATGAAAAACCCAACCCCATGAGAAGATACACCAAAGGAGTTTGAACATGACACACAGTGCTAACGTGTTGAGACCAGCCACCAAATTGAAACACGTGTAAGGACAACCATTGAGTCACGACCAAAGATTGTGATCGTATCTCGACCTCTTACCTTGGGCGAGTTAATTTGAAGGCATGCTTTCGTGGATTACATTATGGAGACCCTACTCCCCTCAGGTGGAAGATTCTCAACATAGACCGATATAACAGGACCATCAACCTTGATGAGCACATCAAAGCCTAAACCACCCAAGTAAACCTCTTCACTAATGACGATGCCATTCTATGTTGAGTGTTCTCGACTTCCTTAAATGAAGCAACTTTGAACCAGTATACTCGATTGCCTCTAAACTCAATTGATTCCTTGCTACCATTGTTGCTAGATTTAGGGAACAATACTCCACTAATCGACTGCATCCCCTCACTTTGATCGCATTGGTCAACTTAAGACAAGAAGATGACGAGTCCTTAAGGGCTTTCATGGAGCGGTTCATTGATGTATCTATGAAGATTCAAGACCTAAACCCTGAGGTGGCCTTGCGATGATGATGGCACTAAAGCCGGACCATTCTCCAATGACTTATGTAAGAAGCCACTCGTAGATATAGACAAACTTTGAGCCTAACAAGCTACATCTAAATGGAAGAGATGGCAAAATTCTGAGACTAAATTCGGGTAGGGACGCAAAATAAGGCAAAAGAGCGAGAAAAGGCAAAAGTAGGATGAAAAAAGAGGTATAAAAGAGATTGGGTTCTTTTTGGCCCTAACCATTAAACACTAGTCGGGCCTGAATCATGGAGGAGGTGTGTAGTATAAAGCTTCTATCTTTGCCTCCGAAGAATAAGTCATTTGAAGGGGCTAATAAGTCCAAGCATTGTCGATACCTTGGGAATTATGGGTATTCCATGGAGGAATGTTGGGCCCTCCGTGATAAAATAGAGGAACTGATCTAGGTCAGACACTTTTGTAGGTACATCCAATGGTCAAACAGTAACCAAGGAAAGGGTAGGAATCCATCCCGAGGGCTAGGGGGCAATAAAGGTGACAGATATGCTCAAAACTAGGAAGAGCAGCAGCTACTAACCCTAGTGGAAGGAGTTAACACACGGTTAAGGGAGGTGATCAATACCATTGCCAAAAGTTTTGCGGGAGGTGGTGCCTCCTGGTCAACTAGAAAGTTGTACTTGAGAGTGGTTTAATTAGTGAATGTAGTAAGGAAGCCCCTCAAGAAGCATCCTCCCATCACCTTCATTAATAAGGACTTCTGGGGCTTCAACCCTAACCAAGATGATCTGATGGTCATTAAGGTGGAAATAGCCAACTTTGTTTTGATGAAGACCCTTATTGATCATAGGGGGTTCAGCCGACATCCTATACATGGATACCTTTAAGAAGTTGGAGATTTTGGAAAGTCTGATATAACCCTACTCAGAATAGCTAGTCAAATTCATCAAAGAACGAGTTGACATTAGGGGATATATAAACTTGATCACTACCTTTGGTGACGAGAATGCATCCCACACTATAACAGTCAGGTACCTTCTATTTAATGTTAACACCTTTTATAATATTTTGATAGGGTGATCGACATTGAACAAGCTGGGAGCAGTGGTGTCGACCCTGTATTTAACCATAAAGTTTCCCTTAACAACATGCCAGATTGTGATTGTCTAGGATGACTAAAAAACTGCTTGAGAATGCTACCAGAGAGTTTGAAAGTCGGGAAGTGGGAAAAAAAGCAGAATGGGAGATCAGTCTGCACTATATGCCCATATAACCCAATTGACCCTATAAAGCTCAACCCTCGGATAGAGGGGCAAAGAGTTGAATTGACCGAGGATATGCAAGCTTTCTAGCTTGGCTAATATCCCAAAAAATGTACTTAGCTTGGACTCAGTTTGGTTCCCTAGGTATTTATGGCTGTCACCATGGTTTTGGCTGAGAACGCAAACCTTTTTGCATGGACAGCCGTTGACATGCGTGGGATTGATTCAAATTTCCATTGTCATAGGTTGGCGATTTGCTTGGAGGCTAAATTGATGGCTTAAAAGAAGAGGGAATTAGGGGCAGAGAAAAGGGAGTAGTTGAGAAAGAAATGGGGAAGCTAGTTGAGGCTGGGCTCATCCAAGAGTTACTTTATCCTATATGGTTGACCAATGTGGTGCTTATCAAGAAAACGAATAGGAAATAGAGGGCCAATCAAGGCCCAGTGCTTGGCCAATTCCTTAGCTGAACTCACCCCAGCGGCCAAGTCATATGACATTCAATGGTGGGTACTATATGTAGACGATTCATTGAATTAGAAGGGTAGTAGAGTCGGAGTTATCCTAGAAGAGCCCGGAGGGATAGTACTTGAGCAATCATTGAAGTTTAACTTCTCAACATCAAACAACCAAGCTGAGTATGAAGCATTGATTATCGAACGGAATTTGGCTATGGAGGTTGGGGCGAGTCGAGTGAAGTGCTAGAGTGACTTATAATTGGTAGCCAAATAAGTGTCTGACACTTTTCAAACAAAATACTTGTGCTTATTAAGATATTACCACAAGGTGGCCTAGTTAGCTAGTCAATTCAAGGAGTTCGTCATCGAACATATCCCTAGAGGAGAGAATGAAAGAGTCAACCTTTTGTCTAAATAGTCAACACAAAAAAAAAACTCAGGCAGCATCGGACAATGATACAAGAAACTATGGCAAGACCCAGTGTGAAAAAGGAGGTTATGAGTGTACATATGGAAAAAATAAGATGGATGGCGCCTATATGGAAGTATCTCAACACAAGGAGTTGCCAGATGATAAAAACAAAGCTAAAAGGGTGCGAAGGAATGCAAGTTATTATATGGTTGAAGTAGGCGAGCTGTACAGGAAAGGATTCTCAGCCCCCCTACTCAAGTGCCTTAACTAGGAGTAGGCAATATATGTCATGGACAAAGTGCATAGGGTGATCTATGACATGCACACATGAGGTCAGTCCATGGCTACCAAAGTAACTCAGGCAGGCTACTATTAGCCTACAATCCAAGTAGTTTGCATCGACTATGCCAAGAAGTGTGAAGAATGCCAAAGGTATGGGAACATTAGCCATGCGCCGCTCGAAGAATTGCAGGCTATAACCTCATTATGGCTATTTGCTACTTGGGGGATGGACATCCTTGGACCCTTCCCCGATAGCGAAAGGCTAGGTGAAGTTCTTACTGGTAGGTGTAGAATATTTCACCAAGTGGATTGAAGTCGAGCCATAATAGGGAAAATCACAAGCATATGGTTGTCGTTAAGTAATAAAATATTGTATCCATAGGGAGTATGTTTTATGATTACCAATTTATTATGATTCAAGAAGATAAAACAAGAAAGAATTGTTTGATTAGGAGAAAGATTGATTGAGTGCAAAAATGGAGATTAAAGCAAATAATAAGAACGCAAGAATTATTAAGATTAGGAAAAACAAATGATAGGAATATTTCCAAGATTAAGGATTCACTTAATGGTTTTCTAATTGATAAATTTCCTCACCTAAGTACTCTTCATTCCCTTTTAAGACATGAAAATGTACTTAATTGAAATGACACCTACTTTCATGGTAACTATGTTCAATTATGCCCTTTCAGTTCTTTGTTAATTTATTTGATCCTCAAAGGATTAAACCTACTTTTATGATTTAAAACCTAAGTCCCTTCCCTATGGTTCCAACGATTAGGTTCATTTTTCATTACTTTCTAAGTGCCCAAGATTGTGAAAAACAATGACCAAACACTTTGCGTAAAGAAAATCAATAGGAAAAGAATCAAGAAAAGAACACAATTAGGCACAAAGATAATTCAATTTAAACAATCACTAGTCAATCAAGGGCTAAGACCCAATCTTAGAAAAGAAGAATTATACAGATATAACCATGGAGAAAACAAAACAAACAAGAAGGAACATCTAAACCTGGGGTAGAAGAAGAAAAGAAGAAGAATAATTATCTTCAATCCTCCGCTTAGAGACGTCCTGCTCAGTAGGGTTCAATCCCTAAAACATAACCTAAAGGTTCTTTTTAAATTATTGGGCAAATATGGGTTTAGGCCCAATTATATTAAAAAAAATTAAAAAGATAAAATCCTACGCTAGGATCAGCTCACGGGTGTGAGTAGAAGTTCACAAGCATGAACTCCTTTGCCCCAACTTGAAAGACACAAATTAAAGAAGCTCACTGGCGTGAGTTTATTCTCACAAGCATGAACTCCATCAAACCACCAAAATGTGCTACTGTTTCATCTGTCGGGTCTCCATATCTACAAGTTTCAATCCTAATGCCTTCTGATGCTTCTCCATCTTTACTTTTAGTGCCTCCAAATCCAAAATACCGACTCCTGAAACAAAAGGATACCAAGCGCGTAACAAGTTCCACAAAGAAGAGAAAAACAATGGAAATATGCTATGATTAAGTCCTAGATGCCAAAATATGCAATGTATCCTGAGTAAAATACTATGCATAAATGGTATGAAATGCAATGCACCAAGCCTCTTGCTAGGATAACTGCCCAGAATGTCTAGAAGTTTGTAAGGAAAAACATCATTTATTGCTACAGCCTACCTTACTCGATGGTGACTGACAATGGAAGACAGTTTACTGATCAAACTTTGAAGGAGTTCTACATAGGTCTAGGGATTCGATAATAAGTCACATTGGTGGAACACCCTCAGACCAATAGATAGGCCAAAGCTGTAAAAAGGTCATTCTCAGAGAATTGAAGAGATTAGGAAAAGCTAAAGGGAGTTGTGTGGACAAGCTACCAAGCATCTTGTGGGTGTATCGTTATGCACCCTAGTTAACTAAAAAGAAAACTCCATTTTGTCTCATCTACAACACTGAAGCCATGTTAACAGTGGAAGTGGGAGAGCCTTTTTTGCGATGAGTAATCTTCAACCCAGAGAAGAATAAAGAAGCCCTCAAGGTTAAACTAGATGTGGCAAAGGAAACCTGCAAGCATGCTCAAATATAGGAAATAGTGTGCAAGCAAAGAGCAACTCAAAAACATAACTCAAAGGTGAAATTGAGGAATTTTAAACACGGAGACTTGGTTTGGAGAGTGTCGGAGGATGCTCGAAAGAGGTCGAAGAAGGGAAGCTTGCAGCAAATTGGGGAGGTCTGTTCAGGGTAGTTAAGTAATTAGGGAATGGAACATACCGACTAGAGCAACTATTTGGAGAAGCAGTCTTGAGAACGCGTCTCATTTGAAATATTATTACAATTAGTTTGTAACCGTGATGTACACTTTTTTCCACCTCGATCTTTTGTCCCAAATAAAACAAAACAAAAGGTTTAGGTCAGGGAGGTTTTAACGAGGCACACTAAAGATTCATCAATAAAATGTTATTCCCCATGATATGTTATCTACTACACATTGTGCAATCCGAGCTAATACACCGAGCTCAATGACCTGACTATTTCAACACACCAAAAGCTTACCGAGCTAATACACTAAGCTCGACAACTTAACGATTTTGACACATTGAAACCTTACCAAGTCGATACACCGAGCTAAACAACCTGACAATTTTGACACACAGAAACCTTACCGAGTCAATGCATGAGCTCGACAACTTGATAGTTTTGACACACTGAAACCTTACCAAACCAATACACCGAGCTTGACAACTTTATGGTGTCAACATATCAAAACCTCATTGAGCCAATACACCAAGCTCAATGACAAGATTAACACATCAAAACCTTTACCAAGTCGATACACCAAGATTAGTGACTTAACATGTTTTGACACACTAACACCCTTGCTAAACCTAGCACAACTGATTATAACGAACAAAATAGCTAGGAAGTCGAACACAAGGGTGGTTAGAACAATCAGTGCACAAGTAAGTTGTAACGACCCAACTGTCGCTACTGAACAACACTATTACCACTAAATACATTTATAACCTTATAATACAATCATCGCAAGATCACAAAGATAGAATATATATATATATATATATATATATAAATCATACTTGAGGTCAACCAACTCAAGTTCCCACAGGCATGAAATAACAATACCCGTGTATCAGTCCAAGACTATACAAAGTTCTGCCCAAATAATACAACCATACCATATACATCGGTAGAGGGAAGGGATACAAAACACACTTCCTAAAGCTGGTTAGACTATACATCATATACAAAAAGAGAATAAAAGGACTATCCAAAAAGAACCCAAAAGACACCCCGTTAGTCACCTCCTCAACCAAAGCTACATCTTCAGCTCTGAGCAGCTAGATCGGCAGAAGCCTCACCATTTGCTCCCACGCTAGATGACGTGATCATCACAGTCACACCAACATATAACAGCAATAGATAAATCACAACAGAAACACAAGGCAAAGGTAAGCTTACTACAACAATGATACAATATATAATTATTGAGACCAACAACATATCTCAACATTCACACTCATACTCACACACACACACACACCTACACCTACAACACACACACACACACACACACACACACACATACACACACACACATATATATATATCATGAATTCATACGGCTAACATTCTCAACTGCAAACCTCATATCATAACAAATTCACCAAACCTATATCAATGCATGATGACACGACTCTCAAGAGATTTACAACATCTTAGGCGATTAGCCAGATCTCACCCCCTACCATGGCCTACCCAAGCACCATTCAAGGATTACTAGACTCTGATCTACGGATAAGCTTAGTGGTGTGTCGAGATAAGTATATGTGGGTGGTGGTTTACCGTGACTTAAGGCTTAGGCCGCCTTGGCCCCCTATAGAATTGCCCATCCACTCATCCCTGTAGGCCCATCTTTAAGACCCCACATCTCATCCAGACACTAGGTTGAAGGCCCGTCTAAGCTGTAACTCCTATCAACCATCCAACTTACGTGCCTGCCCGCATAACGACATGAGGCCCGTCACACAGCCTCAGCCAACGACATATACATGAAATGCATGTATCACAACATCACTCTCATTCAATAACAACAAGTCAACATGTATCTGTGTAGCAACACAATGCCACGTGGTCCTGACCTGCACCACATGTAGTCCACAACCACTACCAACACCATGCAGGCCCAAACCAGCCCCAAGCATGATCAACAGATAAGGCCCTATCCAAGCAACCTACCACTCACATCCCCTTCTCAACACAATTCTCACCTCAGACTTGCACTCGGTGTCCTTCACAACCATGCCTCACGACTACTACGCTTTCAACATTGATCAATAACAGAACACTATATTTGCTCAACGACCAACATGCTCACTCAGCGAAACCCTTCCTTATAGAGGACCAACTTTCCCCTACAAGGCTTCTCGCTCAACGACCATGAGTTTCGCTCAACGAATCAGAGTCACTCGCTTCGTGACAACTGGGGTCGCTTAACAAATTTGTTCCACGTACTTCTCCAAACTTCTGTCGATTACATCTTGCTCAACGAGCCATTTACTCGCCCAATGAATAGCCATTCCAAAAAGCAGCCATAATCTGCTCACACTCTTCACTCAACAAACACAATGTTCGCCCAGCGACTCACTTGAACAAAAAGCAAATCTCTAGGGTCCCAATTCTCTCAGCGAGCTCAGTACTCGCTCAGCAAATCACTCCCAGGTATTCTAAAATGCCACACTTGCTCAGCGAACACACACTTGCTCAGCGAACTCTCTTTTGGAAAATTACTCGATTTCTATGAACACTTGCTCAGCGATCAACATTTCGCTCAGCGAATTTCTCCTACACTACAGCCACTACTATGCTTCAAGGACACTTGCTCAGCGACGCGACGGGTCACTCAACAAACCCTCAACCCAACTTGCTCATTCCATTCCCAGTGGCATTCTCACTCAACGACTATCAGACAACAGTGACAGAACTCTCTTCTAAAAACCCCAAAAATCCAAACTTTCTACTCAGTCATACCCCAAGTCGACTTCATAGAGGTCGAATACAACCACACAACAACATACCCAATACATTCAACAATTCATACAACATTCCAACGCAAATCATTAAGAATTCAAAGGAAACCCACTTTCAACATATTTCAACCAAAACTCAGCCAAATCACACGTTTCAGCCCAATCCACAACAACATATGCATACTACTACATTCATACAACAAGTATTCAATTAATGTAAGCTTCCTTTACCTTTTGGAGTTCCAGAAATCCGAATTTGGGGAAAAGAGAAAACAAGAGAAATGAGGAACCCTTGAGCTAAATTCCGTGAAGGAGAGTGAATGACAACTTTCTAAAGTCTAGAAACGAATCCTTCTCTAGATTTGGTCTCACACTTCAAGAATTTAAGCAAGAGGGTTGGGGGAGATTAAGAGATGAGAGAACAAGGGAATGAAAGGCTAGAAATGGGAAAATGACTTCCCTCTCCTTTTTTGTGTCTTAAACTCTCCAGGGTGCTCACATTGTCTTTGGGCCCACTAAGGCCCATGGTTCATCTAACCATTCCCCACTACTCACAACTGGTCCAACTCAACTGTATTTCTCTCAACAACCCATATAAATACCAACAACATATCACCTTGGCTCAAGTACATTTTCTCAAGTTCCCAAGATTTCAGACCTAACTTCCAAGACAACATCACAAAATAACAATCAACAATAACAACTCATTTATTTATTCATCTTAATTACCTAGATTACATATTATATTTCCACTTTTTAATTACTAAAACACTAAATCATACATTAGGAAAAACACAACGTTACAATTCTCCCTAACAAGAAAAATTTTCATCCTCGAAAATTCTCTTACCTAGGAAAAGATTCAGGTATTGCATCTTCATCTTCTCAGTCGTCTGCTGTACCAACTTCAGTCCCATAAGCATACTCTCTCCACCTTCATACCAACACAACGGCGTCCTACACCTCCGACCATACAAAGCTTCAAATGCCGCCATTCCTATGCTCGCATAGAAACTATTGTTGTACGTAAATTCCACCAAAGGTAGAATTTCATCTCAACTTCCAAGATGATCAAACACATATGCTCGCAAAAGGTCATCCAAGGACTAAATTGTCTTCTCAGACTGGCCATCTGTTTGTGGATGATAAGCAAAAGTGAGCCTCAGCTTCGTACCTAATGCCTGATGCAAACTTTGCCAAAACCTCGACGTAAACTTGGGTCTCTATCAGAGATAATGCTGGAAGGCACTCCATGCAACCTCACTATCTCTTTGATGTACAACTGCGTCAACCTTTCCAATGAATACTTAATGTTAATAGGCAAAAAGTGAGCACACTTAGTCAATCTATCAACTACGACCCAAATAGCATCAAAGCCCCTAGCTGTTCTAGGCAAGCTTACCAAAAAATCCATAGTGATACTATCCCACTTCCAATCAGGAATCTCTATTGTCTACAACAGACCACCGAGTCTCTAATGCTCTACCTTGGCCTTCTGACAGGTCAAACATGCTGCAACATACTCCACCACATCCTTTTTTATACCAGACCACCAAAACATCTTCTTTAAATCCTGGTACATCTTGGTGGTACCCAGATGTAAGCTCAACTTGCTCTTATGACCTTCATCCAAGACAAGCTTTCTCAACTTAGGGTCTTGTGGTATACATACTCTATTCTTGAACCTCCGAATACTGTTTGTACCCAAACTAAAATCCATCGCCTTTTCGGTACCCAACAACTCCTTAGTCTTACAAGACTAGGGTCTACCAACTGCTTTTCTTTGACCATCTAAAGAAAACTACTGGCCATTGTGATCATACCACAACATATACGATCAGGTGACATCTCCACGTACAAGTTTAGGTCTCTAAACTTTTCTACCAACTCTAGCTCCTTCACCATCAAAGCCGACATATGCACTGTCTTCCAGCTCAAAGCATCAGCCACCACATTTGCCTTACCGGGATGGTACATCAACTGAAAATCATAATTGTCGCAACTGAGGTCACGGCAGGACGGCAAAAAAGATTTAGAAAACAGGGAGTCGCCACCAATATTTATTAAGGAAAAAACATTAGAAAAACCTAAAAAAAATGGTCTACAAAATTAGATTTTGGACTCGGGAGTCAATTATGTGTAGGGAAGGTATTAGCATCCTACAACATCCGTCATAAAGACGATTACCTTTAATTGATTAAGCAAATTATTAATGACTTTTTAAATATTTATCTCACCCTAAAAAAAAATAAAAAAAATTGTAAACAGAATTTTATTATTATAAAAAAGATTTTTATTTTATCTTAAATTTTATTATTTTTGAGATCGACAAGAGTGGGCTCTTGCTCCTACGTATCTCGTAGTGCAATGGAGAATCAGACTCACGTAGTTCTTTTGTAGAAAATATTTGTGTGTTGTTATTTTTTAATTTTCTTTATTAAATTTTAGGATTTCTAAACCGTCACAACTTATATGTCCTAAAAATAGAATCAATGGAAGTGTACACCCAAGTCAATCCATTAAAGCAAGTTAGTTTTAGCTTAACATTTTCTATTTTTTATGTTGTTTTATTTTACTTTATAAAGGAGTCTTAAGACACCAAGCTGTTGCAACTTGTGCCTTAACATCTCAAGATTAAGAAGATGTCACATCCAATTAATCCTTTTCTCTATTTAAGATATTTAAAAAAAGAATATTTCTAATTAAAATAACAATAAAAACATAGAGAAAAAAATAATAACAATAACGTTTTTTTTTTTTGTAACAATTTAATTTTAATTTAACATTTTAATTTTAGAGAGAAGTTTAAAGACATCAAGTTGTCACAACTTGTGCCTTAAAACCTTAGGATTAAAAAGATGTCACATCCCATTAATCCTTTCTCTAAAAAATTAATTAAATATAAAATATTTCTAATTTGAAAATGACATACAAAGAATAAAATTTAACGAAATAACAATGACAAAAGAAAAAGGAAATTAAACATATATATAAAAAACATAAGATAGGCAAATTTACCTTAAGATACAATTTGTGGTGAACACAAAACAATCGACCACAAGCTTCTAGTAAAAGCTCCACGAGAAAAAAAATAAAAGAGATAATAATAATAATAAAAACTTTCATAGGCTCCATGCTTTGCATTAAGCCCATAATTAATGATTTTTGGCCTTTTTTCCCATTGCTTGGTAGACACCTTTTTATGTAGGGGAAAGAGAATATGCATGGGTGTAGATTGTCCAATATGGGACTTCTAAGTGAAGGGAAGGTGAAAGGGAAGGAATGTGAGACTTGAGTTTTTTCATGATTAAATAGCCCACTTTGGGGTTGATTTTCATCAAGATAGAAGTTGATTTTGGTTTTTGAGGTAGAGATATGAGTTGTAAATCTTTCTACAAGCTTTTCAACGGTGCAAAGAACACCTCAAATGGGCAAGTATAACTCAAGATACGATGTTGTCTTTCCATGGTATTCATCATAAAAAAAAGAGTTTTCTTTTCTTTTCTTTTAAATTTTATTTTCATTTACCTGAACAAAATTGGACGTTCACAATAATCTTTGAAGAACTCTATCCACTGTCTATGCCTCATGTTTAGTCCTTTCTGATCAAACAGATATTTTAAACTCTTGTGATCACTGAATACATCAAACTTTGCACCATATAGATAATGCCTCCATATCTTTAAGGTAAAGACGATTGCGGCCAACTCAAGGTCATGGGTAGGATAATTCCTCTCATAATTCTTCAGTTGTCTCAATGCATAAGCCACGACTTTTCTAAGTTGCATCAGTACACACCTTAATCCTTGATGAGATGCATCACAATAAACCTCAAAAGGCTTACTAGGATCAGGCAACACAAAGACAGGAGAAGTAGTTAGCCTTATCTTCAACTCTTGAAAGCTCGCTTCACAAGCTTTTGTCCACGCAAAAGGTTGAACCTTACGGGTGAGTTGGGTCAAAGGTGCAACTACCTTTGAGAATCCTTCTATAAACCCTCAGTAGTAACTAGCTAACCCAACAAAACTTCTAATCTCGATGGCTGTCTTTGGATGCTCTCATTGCTACATGGTATCCACCTTTTCATGGTCGACTATAATCCCATCGGCTGAGATCACATGCCCCAAAAATTTCACCTCATCTAGCCAAAACTCACACTTGGATAGTTTGCATATAGTTGTTTTTCCTTCAAAATTCCCAACATTGTCCCCAAGTGCTCTTCATGCTCTTCACACGAACGAGAATAGACTAGAATATCATCGATAAACATGACGACAAACTTGTCCAAGAAAGGGCGGAAGATCTTGTTCATATAATCCACAAATATGGCAAAAGCATTCGTCACTCCAAACGGCATCACCACATACTCATAATGCCCATATCGTGTCCTAAAAGCAGTCTTTGGTACGTGATAAATCTATATTTATGTAGATTTATAGAGCAAGTTCACATGATTTTTGCATTAACTCATTGGAAATTTTTTAGAAAATAGACCATTAATGAAGGATTTCATGTGATGTGTGTTTCTAAGCTTTTTATTTAAAATTACATGAATTGCCTTAATTTTGTTGAATTTTATGTAGGAAGTTAGTTGAGCAAAGAAAAGAAATCCAGTCCACAGGTATAGAGGAGTAATATACTTATCAAGTGGGCTTAAAAGAAGGCTATAAGCACGAGAATGGGCCAAAAAGGAGACTTGAAGCACAAATGGAGTGTACAAAGTTGCACCCACCCGGCGGGCCTTGCCCTAGCGGCATTCCGCCGGGCGAGTTAGATAGCCCGCCCGGCGTCAAAGCGAAGCAAATTCCGACAAACCACCCAGCAAGTTTCCAACCTCGTTGGGTGGGTCTGAGGTCTAAGTTTTAATTTTATTTAAATTTTTAATGGACCTAGATTGGGCAAAATGGACAGGGGTTAAGTCTTCCATTTCAAATTCTGAAAGGATATTACAAATAGCAAGGAGTAAAGCATAAAAAGGGGGGATCACTGTCTTATCTTGATTCTTTCCTTAATTCTTCCTTTTTTGCTCTTTGGCTTCTGGAGAAGGATTCTTGAGGAGCAATAGGATACTCAGAGTCAGAAACTGGAGAAAAACCTTTTCTTGTAAAAGATTTCTTCTTCTTTTTCCTTTGATGTATTTCTTTAAAATTATGATATCTCTTCTTGCCATGAGTAGCTAAATTTCTTGTTAGGGTTGTGGTGTACTTAGTGTTTGAAACCCCTAAATGTTTAATTTTAATTGAATTCTTGTTTCTATTCAGTCAATTAGATTGCTCTACTGTTTTTATTTTCTTACTTGGAATTGATCATCCCTTGTATGCTTCGAATCGATTAATTGAACGGCGGCCGTACCACAATTAATTGGTAGACGTGTAGGGTAATCAAATTAGGTTTTGTCGTATGATCAACCTTCATTCCTAATTTCCAATTGGATTAAATAATTAATTTAATCCTCCCCTTTTATCCTTCATGCCTTCCTAGGGTTTTAATATCTCACATGATAAACTGGAAAATTAACTTAGAAAGGACTATTGCAATTTATGACCAACAATTGACAATAAAATTCGTAGGGGAATATTGGTAATTGACGAATAGTAAGGGGTTCAATTAGAATTGGATGTGAAGGAACTTAAGAGCACAAAGGAAACCACAACCTTAAGCCTATTTTTCTCTGAATTTTTATCTACTTATCATTGTTTGTTTTACAATTCCTATTTTACGTTTATCACTATTGAACCAACCTAGTACCTATTTAATTTTACCTAAACAATATAGAATATCTAGAAACTAGTAATCACCATTTAGTCCTTTGGGTTCGATATCTGGACTCACGCCCTTTTGTTACTACTGCGATAAGGGTACGCTTGCCCTTGAGCGTATTTTTAGCGCATCAAGTTTCTGGCACTGTTGTTGGGGACTAATTGTGTGATATTAGAAAAAGGAAATTCTCATTGATTTAAGCATTTTACTCTTTGTTAATAATTTCTTTTTAATTTTCTTTATTTTATTTTCCTTCATTTTTTGTTTTGCAAGATTTCTCTAGTTTTGTTTTTTTGTTGTTTATGCTAACCCGCTCTAAAAGGCCTGTCTTACAGTTTGATTTTGAAGTTGAAAGGACAGCTCGCAAGTTAAGGAAGGAGCAGAGAACAAAAGACATTATGGTTGAACAACTAGAACAACCACAAAGGACTTTGCAAGACTATTTTTCTCCTACCATTGGGGTGGCTGGCAACATTCGTCGCCCCACGGTGGAGGCAAATAATTTTGAGCTCAAGCCTGCACTTCTTGCCATGGTGCAAAATTCTGGACAGTTTGGGGGCTTGCCTACTGAAGATTCCCTAGGCCACTTGAAGAAATTTCTCAGGATCATCAACACCGTGAAGTATAACGATGTCACCCAAGATGCTATTAGACTGGGGCTGTTTCCGTTCTCTCTAACAGATAGGGCATTGGCTTGGCTATCTTCATTGCCAGATGGGTCCATCACCACTTAGGACCAATGCACCAACAAGTTTCTCATGAAGTATTTTCCTCCAGCCAAGTTCAACAAGCTGCAGAAGAACATTATGAATTTTGTCCAATTCGAACAAGAGTCCTTGTTTGAGGCCTGGGAGCGGTTCCAGGATTTACTTAGGCAATGCCCACACCATAGCTTCCCAATGGGGCAGCTAATTCAGATCTTTTATAGTGGGATCTCCACTCAAAATAGGACTAGTATTGATGCAGCTTGTGGAGGAACCATTTTGAAAAGTCACCTAACGAAGCCTTTGCTATCATTGAAGACATGGCCTCTAACAATTACCATGCCTCCTTTGGAGATAGGCACATCCTAAAGAGACCTGTAGGAGCTTATCAAGTTGAGTCCAACACATCTTTGGACCATAAGCTTGATGCTATCACTAAGCAGCTGGAGACAATCATGCATGCACAAACTCATCTCCTATCTCCACCGCCCCTCCTTCTAGTATGTAATCAGTGTGGAGTGACTGGGCATGAAGGGAAAGACTATCAAATGAGAAATTTCTTTGCTAAGGCCGTTGAGGAAGCCAATTATGCAGGCAGTTCAAACAGGAACCAAGGAGACCCATACTCCTCCCCTTACAACCTAGCATGGAGGAACCACCCTAACTTTTCATGGGGTGGACAACAAAAAGAACAAAATTCCAATCAGAATATCTACAGACCCCCACACATGCAAAACCAGGGTCCAAGACAGAAAGAGAGAAAGCCCAACCTGCAAGACACCATGATGTAATATATGGCCAAGACTGATGACCGTTTCAAGTCTTTGGAGACACAGATAGCAAACTTGACTAATTTATTGTCTCAGAGGGCTCAAGGTTCTTTACCCACTCAGACTGAGCCCAACCCAAAAGAAGATGTGAAGGCCATTATTCTTAGAAGCGGGAAAGAATTGGAGGGGCCAACCAGAAAAGAGAAGCAGGCACCACCACAGACAGGAGATAAGACTCTCATTGAGGAGAGTCATGCTGAACAAAGAAAAAAAGGTATTGTGATTTCTGAGCCAAAAAAGGTATGTGCTCCTTTTCCCCACAAATTGAAAGATGAGCAAAAAGATAAACAATTTTTGAGATTCCTAGAATTTTTTAAGAAATTACACATAAACATTCCCTTTATTGAGGCAATTGCTCAAATGCCTAAATATGCCAAATTTTTGAAAGAAATTATTTCAAAGAAAAAGAGATTAGAAGGCTTTGAGCTAGTGCAACTCAATGAGGAATGTTCAGCTGTAGTGCTTAAAAAGTTGCCCCCTAAGCTTAGGGACTCAAGGAGTTTTACAATTCCCTGTACTATAGGCAACTCTTATTTTGAAAAAGCATTGTGTGACTTGGGAGCCAGTATTAATTTGATGCCCTTTTCCCTTTTCTGTTTTTAAGAAACTGGGGATGCAAGAACCCCAACCTACTAACATTTTCTCTTCAGCTTACAGATAGATCCATTTCCCATCCAAAGGGGATAATAGAGGATGTACTGTGAAGGTGGATAAGTTTGTCTTCCCTGCTGATTTTGTAGTGTTAAACATGGAAGAGGATGAGGACGTCCCTATCATTTTAGGGCGACCTTTCCTCAACACTGGAGATGCATTGATCGAAGTCCGGTAGGGAAAACTGACTTTGAGACTGGGTGATGAGGAGGTGATATTCAGGGTGTTCAATTCCTTAAAGAACCCTTCTTCTTTTACCTCCTGCAACTTTGTGCAAGCAGAGGATGTGACAGAGGCACTGGTGGGTAGTGTTCTCCCAGGAGTAGGGATAGAGGACCCCCTAGAAAGAGTTCTCATTCTAGAGGACTTAGTTTGGAATGTATGTGCTGAGCAAGAAGAAATGTTGATGTTTCTTCAAGCTCACCAAAGTACCAAACCTTGGAGAAATCAAGGGTTTGAAGAGTTGGAGAGGGGTAATGGGCCAAAGCCTAAGCCCTCTATTGAGGAAGCTCCTGTGCTGGAATTGAAATCGCTTCCCTCTAACTTAAAATATGCTTTTCTTAATCCTCCTTCCTCTTTGCCTGTGATTATTGCTACAGGATTATCTGATACCATGGAGGAAAAGTTGTTGCGAGTTTTGAGAGACAACAAAGAAGCCTTTGGGTGGACGATCCATGATATCAAGGGCATCAATCCTATAGTGTGCACCCATAGGATATACATGGAGGAGGACTATGAGCCCCAGGCACTATCTCAGCGTCGTATGAATCCCAACATGAAGGAAGTAGTCAAAGGAAAGGTGATAAAGTTGTTGGATGCAGACATTATTTACCCAATCTCTGATAGCAAATGGGTAAGTCCAGTCCAATGTGTCCCTAAGAAAGGAGGCACCACGGTCATGGAGAATGAGAAGAAGGAATTAATTGCGGTAAGAAAAACCACTGGGTGGCAGATGTGCATTGACTATAGGAAGTTAAATGAAGCCACCCGAAAGGACCATTTCCCTCTCCCCTTCATTGATCAAATGTTAGAAAAATTAGCGGGACATGCATTTTACTGTTGTTTGGATGGGTATTCTAGTTATATACAAATACCATTGGCACCTCAAGATCAAGAAAAAACCACTTTTACTTGCCCATATGGTACTTTTGCATATAAGAGGATGCCTTTTGGGTTATGTAATGCTCTTGCCACCTTTCAAAGATGCATAATGGCAATATTTTCTAATTTAATTGAGAATTGCATAGAAATATTTATGGATGATTTTTTTGTGTTTGGTTTCTCTTTTGATAATTGCTTGAGTAATCTAAATTCGGTTCTAAAAAGGTGCAGGGACACCAATTTGGTGTTAAATTGGGAAAAATGTCAATTCATGGTGCAAGAGTGCATTATATTGGGGCATAAGGTGTCCCCTAGAGGCATTGAGGTTGATCCCGCCAAGGTAGAGGTGATTGCAAAATTACCTCCACCCAATTCTGTGAAGGCGGTTAGAAGTTTTTTAGGACATGCAGGTTTTTATAGGAGGTTTGTAAAAGATTTTTCTAAAATTGCAAAACCTATGACAGACCTCCTAGCCAAAGAGGCCACTTTTGAATTCTCTGAAGAATGCCTAAAGGCATTCAACTTACTAAAGGAGAGACTTATTAGTGCTCTTGTGGTGGTTGCCCCCGACTAGTCTATATCTTTTGAGCTAATGTGTGATGCCAGTGATACTGCTGTGGAGGTAGTTTTAGGCCAAAGAAAAGATAAGGTGTTCTACACCATATATTGTGCCAGTCGTACTCTAGATGAAGTCTAGAAAAATTACACCACCACAGAAAAAGAGATGCTAGCAGTAGTGTTTGCTTTTGATAAATTTAGGCATTATTTAGTTCTGTCTAAAGTTATTGTTTACACTGACCACTTTGCTATTAGATTTTTATTGAATAAACAGGATGCTAAACCCCGATTGATCAGATGGATACTCCTCCTTCAAGAGTTTGACTTAGAGATCCGGGATAAGAAGGGTTTAGAGAATCTGGTGGCAGACCACCTATCCCGCCTAAACCACAGTGTGATGCAACCTGCTGATAAAGGAGTCGTTTCCTGATGAACGACTCCTAGCTGTTTCTCGCATCTTTCCCTCTCCATGGTATGCAGATATAGTGAATTGACTTGCTTGCAAGGTCTTTCCAGAAAACTACACCTACCAGGAGAAAAAGAAGCTGCTCTCTGATGTGAAGCATTACTTTTGGGATGACCCTTACTTGTTCAAGGTATGTAGGGATGGCATGGTAAGACATTATGTTTCTTTTGATGAGGTAAATTCTATCCTTACTCATTGCCACTCTAAGGAAGCTGGAGGCCACTTTGGGCCAACTAGAACCGCCTACAAAGTACTGCAGTGTGGTTTTTATTGGCCCACTATTTTCAAAGATTCTCATAATTTTGTAAGGGTCTGTGATAGATGCCAAAGAGTTGGAAATATTTCTAAGCGTCATGAGATGCCCCAAAACAACATGCTTGTCTGTGATTTGTTTGATGTGTGGGGAATAGACTTTATAGGTCCTTTTCCCAAATCTTTTAATAATGAGTACATTTTGGTTGCTGTGGACTATGTTTCTAAATGGGTGGAAGCTATAGCCCTTCCCACTAATGATGCTCGGAGTGTTGTAAAATTCTTAAAAAAAAAAATTTTTACCCGTTTTGGCACACCCCGAGCAATTATTAGTGATGGTGTCACACATTTTTGCAATAAGCAATTTGACAATCTTTTGAGCAAATATGGTGTGATACATAAGGTGGCTACTCCCTATCCCCCACAAACCAATGGGCAAGTGGAAATCTCTAACAAGGAGTTGAAAAGAATTTTAGAAAAGATCGTGAGTGCATCCAGAAAAGACTGGTTTTTAAAATTGGATGATGCGCTCTGGGCTTATAGAACTGCATTTAAAACCCCCATTGGCATGTCTCCTTATAGATTAGTCTTTGGAAAAAACTGTCATTTGCCTGTTGAGCTAGAACACAGGGCACTTTGGGCCCTTAAGTTTCTTAACTTTGATTCTGAGCTTGCAAGTAAAAATAGGCTGCTACAGCTGAATGAGATGGATGAGCTTCGTTTTGAAGCTTATGAAAATGCTAAGCTATATAAGGAGAGGACTAAAAGGTGGCATGATAGGCACATACAAAGTCGCGAGTTCCATGTGGGAGAAAAAGTTCTCATTTATAACTCGCGCTTGCGCCTTTTCCCAGGTAAATTGTGATCTAGGTGGTATGGACTGTTTGTAGTGACCCAAGTGTTTCCTTATGGTGTGGTGGAAGTGGCCAAGGAGGATGGCACTACCTTTAACGTAAATGCGCACCAAGTGAAGCAATATGAAGAAGGTTTACTCCAGGTGAAATACATCACTCTTCTCAAGAGTTGATACTCTTGGGTTCCGTCAGGCTCGCGACATTAAACAAGCGCTTCCAGGAGGCAACCTGTAGTGTTCTATTTCTCCTTTAAAGAGATTTGCAATAGTCGCAACAACATTTTGGACTTCTGGAGATGATGTTGATGATAGTTATTGAGGCAGTTACTGATGGTTGTCTCCAATTGTAAGGATTGGGTTGTACTCGAGACAAGTATTTCCTTATCTTTTTACTTTCTTATTTTTTTTTTCATGTCTATTGGCTTGCTGTATTGAACCATTTCCTATGTGTTCATGTAATGACTATGTGACGCCTTTGCTTCATCTCTTATTTTATCATCATTATTGACTGTTGCTTGCTATTGTATACTCTATAACTTTAGTTGTCACTCCACGTTATACGTCACTCATAATTTGATACACATGACCCTTTACAGTATTGCCTGTTAACACTTGCTAGTCTTGAATCTGTCTGTGCTTTGTGGTTGCTTTACTCTCATCCCTGTGTGAGAATTGGGCCTAAACAGATATTTTTTTTATTCGATGTGTTTTCTTCTTTGCATGTTATTTGCTTCAGAACTTGACTTGATTCTTATTTTTGTTGCTTGATTTGTTCACACACATATGATAGAGGCACATTTCTTCTTTTTGAGCCAGGGCCAAATTTTAGCCACCCTGCATAATCACCCTTTACTAGCCCCCTTGAGCCTTATTCCGTTTGTTCTTTAAATTACCTCTTTACAAGCCTAAAAGTGAAAAACAATTTTTTCCCTCTTAATTGGAATTAAGGGATCTGCTCTTACATGCTACTTGTGGCTGAAATCTAAGTTTAGGGTTGCTTAAGGACAAGCAACGACTTAAGTTTGGGGTAGGGTACAATAACATTAAACTTTTCTTCTTACAAATTTGTATAGTAAAAAAAAAAAGAGAGAGAGAAAAAGTTGAAAAAAAAAAGAAAAAAAGAAGAAGAAGAGAAGTACAATTTTCTTTATGTTTATATTTTTTGTTACTGTAAATAAATGGGGTTGAAAACTTGGCAAGCACAAAATATTAATGCCAAGGGATGAATAATAGTGATGAAATGACTATGATGATGCCTATGATAGTCCCTTAATTTCAATTGCTTAGCCTACTTCTAAATATTTTTACCCACCGGTGACCCTAGCCTCATTACAACCTAGAAAGACCTCCTGAGTGTGTGCACTTGTTTTGTAATATTAATTTTAGATTCTTGTCAAGCATATGGTAGGAATAATATGTGATGATGTTGAGTGTAAACAAAACCCAAATTTTGGTGAATTGAGTGAAAACACTTAATCCTGAGGAGAGTAAAGCAGGTAGAGAGTACAGGCAGAGGATTTACTATTTTGTGTTAACTTGTTTTATTTTTGGAGGTAATTGTGACTCTTAAGACTGAGTTGACTAAATATATGTGTGAGATTGTTCTAAAAGAAATGGGCAACTATTAATTGTGATTGATTGAAATTATATTTGAATTGAGGCTGAAGGATATACTCAACCCCTTTGTGCAAGTTATTTCTTGCTTGAGGACAAGCAAAATCTTAAGTTTGGGGTTGTGATAAATCTATATTTATGTAGATTTATAAAGCAAGTTCACATGATTTTTGCATTAACTCATTGGAAATTTTTTAGAAAATAGACCATTAATGAAGGATTCCATGTGATGTGTGTTTCTAAGCTTTTTATTTAAAATTACATGAATTGCCTTAATTTTGTTGAATTTTATGTAGGAAGTTAGTTGAGCAAAGAAAAGAAATCTAGTCCACAGGTATAGAGGAGTAATATACTTATCAAGTGGGCTTAAAAGAAGCTTATAAGCACGAGAACGGGCCAAAAAGGAGACTTGAAGCACAAATGGAGTGTACAAGGTTGCACCCGCCCGGCAGGACTTGCCCTAGAGGTATTCCGCCGGGCAGGTTGGATAGCACGCCCGGCGTCAAAGCGAAGCGAATTTTGACAAACTGCCCAATGGGTTTCCAACCTCGCTGGGCGGGTCTAAGGTCCAAGTTTTAATTTTATTTGAATTTTTAATGGACCTAGATTAGGCAGAATGGACCGGGGTTAAGTCTTCCATTTCAAAATTCTGAAAGGATATTACAAATAGCAAGGAGTAAAGCACAAAAAAGGGGGATCGCTGTCTTATCTTGATTCTTTTCTCAATTCTTCCTTTTTTGCTCTTTGGCTTCTAGAGAAGGATTCTTGAGGGGCAATAGGATACTCAGAGTTAGAAACTAGAGAAAAACCTTTTCTTGTAAAAGATTTCTTCTTCTTTTTCCTTTGATGTATTTCTTTAAAATTATGATATCTCTTCTTGCCATGAGTAGCTAAATTTCTTGTTAGGGTTATGGTGTACTTAGTGTTTGGAACCCCTAAATGTTTAATTTTAATTGAATTCTTGTTTCTATTCAGTCAATTAGATTGCTCTACTGTTTTTATTTTCTTACTTGGAATTGATCATTCCTTGTATGCTTCGAATCGATTAATTGAACGGCGGCCATACCGCAATTCATTGGTATACGTGTAGGGTAATCAAATTAGGTTTTGTCGTATGATCAACCTTCATTCCTAATTTCCAATTGGATTAAATAATTAATTTAATCCTCCCCTTTTATCCCTCATGCCTTCCTAGGGTTTTAATATCTCACATGATCAACTGGGAAATTAACTTAGAAAGGACTATTGCAATTTATGACCAACAATTGATAATAAAATTCGTAGGGGAATATTGGTAATTGACAAATAGTAAGGGGTTCAATTAGAATTGGATGTGAAGGAACTTAAAAGCACGAAGGAAACCACAACCCTAAGCCTATTTTTCTCTAAATTTTTCTCTACTTGCCATTGTTTGTTTTACAATTCCTATTTTACGTTTATCACTATTGAACCAACCCAATACCTATTTAATTTTACCTAAACAATATAGAATCTCTGGACACTGGTAATCACCATTTAGTCCTTTGGGTTCGATATCTAGACTCACGTCCTTTTGTTACTACTGCGATAAGGGTACGCTTGCCCTTGAGCGTATTTTTAGCGCATCAGTACGTCTTCATCCTTTACCCATATTTGATGGTATCCCGACCTCAAGTCTATCTTTGAAAACACTGTTGCTCCTCTCAACTCATCCATCAGATAGTCAATCCTTGGCAATGAATACTTGTTCTTGATGGTGATCTTATTCAATTGCCGATAGTCTACACATAGCCTCGAGCTACCATCCTTCTTCTTTAACAACAACACTGGTGCTCCCCAAGGAAAACACTTGGACTGATCATCTTCTTCTCCAACAACTCCTCAACCTGTTTCTTCAACTCAGCCAACTCTGTTGATGCCATCTGATAAGGGGCCATCGACATCGGTCCCGCTTCCAAAACCAAGTCTATAACAAACTTCACTTCTCGCTACGGAGGCAAACCAGGCACCTCTTCGGGAAAGACTTTAGGAAACTCTCTAACCACCGTCACAGAATTCAGATCCAAGTCACTCTTGACTTTTAAGAATGACAAAATCATAAACCCCCGAGCTCCTTCTTGCAAAGAAGTTTGAGCTTGATTAGCATATATAAATCCACAATCTTCAAAACCAAGGAAGATTAGCGTCTTTCTGGAACAATCAATCAGAACATGGTTGGAAGATAACCAATCCATCCTTAAAATCACATCTAACTCGAACAGGGGAAGAAAAATCAAATTGACTTTGTAACTGTGCCCACTAACAACAACCGGTCAGTTAGCACAAACAACCAAGGTCACCACAAGAGTAGCAGTCGGTGTGGAAACAAGCAAATCAAATGACAAAGGATAAGTGAGCAACTACAACCTCTCCATACACTCAAAAGAGATAAAGGAATGCGTGGAATCAGAATCAAACAACATAGATAAGGAATTACTAGCTATCTTACAATTGCTCTGTACCAGGTCATCAGAATGAAAGGCTTCAACTCCACTCATAGCAAACACACTACCAGCTGTCGTAGGTCTCGTAGCTCTCGCAGCGTTCATGGCAAACCCCACCTTCACTGAGGCCATACAATCTCTGGCTATGTGTCCAGGTTGTTGACACTTAAAGCATACATTACCCTTCAAAGGACATTGACTGATGTAGTGTGGTCCGCCACACTTAAAACATCTAACTTCCTGCGATCTAGTCTGAAGTGTGACTGATAAACAGCTTTGATGAAGTCTGAGAAGCTGAAACCCCAGACCGTTGAGACCTAAGGGGTTGCTGATGTCCCTAAGGTCTACTGTAGGGCTTTCTCTGGTTCTCTCCTCTCTTGGATCCAGATAATCCACTACTATAGGTCTTCACCACTCGGGTGCCAGACTTTAATCGCTCCACCATTTTTTATCTCTCCAACAATGTGGGAAACTCTCAAATAGTCATAGGGACTATCATTCGCTTCAGCTCGTGCCTTAAACCCTCCTCAAACTTGTGGCATCTACACTCTTCAGTGGTCGCTTGCGAGTAAAATCAAGCCAATTATTCGAACTTGTTTACATACTCATCCACCATCATGTTCCCTTGATACAATCTTAGGAACTCCATCTCCTTAGCATGCCTTGCGCTCCCTAGAAAGTAATTCTTCAAAAAGTGCTCTAGAAAGCTAGCCCAAGTGATAACCTCACCTTGGGCCACTGTCAACTGTTGGGCTCCTTACCACCAGTACTGTGCCTCCCCAACCAGCATGTACATGGCATAGGTGGCTTTCCGGTCTTCCAGACAAGCCATCGCCCTGAAGATCTTCTCTATCTTCCACATCTATGAATCAGCCGCATCCAGATCTAACTCACCCCTAAACTGGGGAGGGTCATTCTTTCATAACTCAGCCAACCCTTGAAACTCGGGAGGCACAGCTACACAAGCAGCCTCAACAACGGCTCAAGACAATTCCAATTGCTCCATTGCAACTTGATGCTACTGAGCCATGGCGGTCTGTTACTGGGCCACAGTATTTTGCTGTTGGGTCATAGCAACAACCATCACCTCCAAAGCTCTGCTACCTGAGAAAAGTCAACTGAAGGTGGTGGTGGATTAGATCCCTTCATCAAGATGCTACAAAACCAACCACGACAATAACAACAACTCAAAAGCCATTCAAACACGACCACTTCTTTCATGGAAGGATCCACGCCACAACAACACAACAAAAACAATCAACATATATAATCACATCAAAGCCACACAACCAAGCATACCAGACTTATTCCCCATAGGCCAACTAAAAGACATGGCTAGTTTTGATACCAAAATTTGTAACGACCCAACTGTCGCTACTGAACAACACTACTACCACTAAATACATTTATAACCTCATAATACAATCATTACAAGATCATAAAGACAGAGTATATATATATATATATATATAATCATACTTGAGGTCAACCAACTCAAGCTCTTACTGGCATAAAATAACAATACCCGTGTATCAATCCATGACTATACAAAGTTTTGCCCAAATAATACAACCATACCATATACATTGGTAGGGGGAAGGGATACAAAACGCACTCCCTAGAACTAGTCAGGCTATACATCATATACAAAAAGAGAATAAAAAGACTATCCAAAAGAACCCAAAAGACACCCCATCAGTCTCCTCCTCAACCAAAGCTACATCTTCAACTCTGAGTAGCTAGATCTGCAAAAGCCTCGCCATCTACTCCCACGCTAGATGACGTGATCATCACAGTCACACCAACATACAACAGCAACAGATAAACCACAATAGAAACACAAAGCAAGGGTAAGCTTACTAAAACAACAATACAATATATAATTATTGAAACCAACAACATATCTCAGCATTCACACTCACTCATACACACACACACACACACACACACACAAATATATCGTGAATTCATATGGCTAACATTCTCAACTGTGAACCTCATATCACAACAAATTCACCATAATTATATCAATGCATGATGACATGACTCTTGAGAGATTTACACCATCTCGGGTGATCAGCCAGATCTCACCCCCTACCATGGCCTATCCAAGCACCATTCAAGATTGCTAGACTCTAATCTACGGATAAGCTTAGTGGTGTGTTGGGATAAGTGTATGTGGGTGGTAGCTCACCGCGACTCAAGGCCTACATTGTCTTGACCTTTTGCGGAATCGCCTATCCACTCATCCCCGTAGGCCCATTTTTAAGACCCCACATCTCATCTAGATACTAGGTTGGAGGCCCGTCTGAGCCGCAACTCCTGTCAACCATCCAACTTATGTGTCTGCCCGCATAATGACATGAGGCCCGTCACACAGCCTCAGCCAACAACATATGCATGCAATACATGTATCATAACACCACTCTCATTCAACAACAACAAGTCAACATGTATCTGTGTAGCATCACAATGCCACGTGGGCCTGACCAACACCACACGTGGTCCACAACCACTACTAACACCGTGCAAGCCCAAACCAGCCCTAAGCATGGTCAACAGGTAAGGCCCTATCCAAGCAGTCCATACCTCATGAGAAACCTCACACAACAATTACCCACAATAATTGGAAGTCCTATCCAAGCAACCTACCACTCATATCCCTTTCTCAACACAATTCTCACCTCAAACTTACACTAGGAGTTGTTCACAACCATGTGTCACGATTACTACACTTTCAACATTCATCAATAACAGAACACTATATTCACTCAGCGACCCACATGCTCGCTCAGCAAAACCCTTCCTTACAAAGGACCAACTTTCCCCTACAAGGCTTCTTGCTCAACAACCATAAGTTTTGCTCAGCAAATCAAAGTCACTCGCTCAACAATAACTCGGGTCACTCAACAAATTTGTTCCAGGGACTTCTCCAAATTTTTATCGATTACATTTCTCTCAACGAGCCATCTACTCGCTCAGCGAATAGTCACTCCATAGAGCAACCAAAATCTACTCACACTCTTCACTCAGCAAACACAATGTTTGCCTAGCGACTCACTTGCAATAGAGAGCAACAACTCTTCAGGATTCCAATTCGCTCAGCGAGCTCAGTACTCACTCAACGAATGACTCCCAAGTATTCCGAAATGCCCACACTCACTCAGCGAACATACGCTCACTCAGCAAACTCTCTTTTGGAAAATTACCAGATTTTTATGAACACTCGCTCAGCGAACAACATTTTGCTTAGTGAATTTCTCCTACACTACAGCCACTACTATGCTTTAAGAACACTCGCTCAACAACGCAATGGATCGCTCAACAAACCCTTAACCCGATATGCTCATTCCATTTCCAGTGGCATTCTCGCTCAGCGAAAGCCACAGTTGCTCAGCGACTATCAAACAGCAATGACAAAACTCTCTTCGAAAAACCCCAAAAATCCAAACTTTCTACTCATTTATACCCCAAGTCAACTCCACAGAGGTCGAATACAACCACACAACAGCCCACAACAACATACCCAACACATTCAACGATCCGTACAACATTCCAACACAAATCATTAAGAATTCAAAGGAAACCCATTTTCAACATATTTCAACCAAAACTCAGCCAAATCATATGTTTCAGCTCAATCCACAACAACATATACAAACTACTCCATTCATACAACAAGTATTCAATTAATATAAGCTTCCCTTACCTCTTGGAGTTCTAAAAATCCGAATTTGGTGAAAAGAGAAAACGGGAGAGATGAGGAACCCTTGAGCTAAACTCCATGAGGGTGAGTTAATGACAGCTTTCCAAAGTCTAGAAATGAATCCTTCTCTAGATTTGGTCTCACACTTCAAGAATTTAAGCAAGAGGGTTGGGGCAGATTGAGAGATGAGAGAACAAGGGAATGAGAGGGTGGAAATAGGAAAATGACTTCCCCCTCCCTTTTTGTTTCTTAAACTCTCCAGGGTACTCACATTGGCTTTGGGCCCACTAAGGCCCATAGTTCATCTAACCATTCCCCACTACTCATAACTAGTCCAACTCAACTGTACTTCTCTCAACAACCCATATAAATACCAACAACATATCACCTTGGCTCAAGTACATTTTCTCAGGTTTTCAAGATTTCAGACTGAACTTCCAAGACAACATCACAAAACAACAATCAACAACAACAACTCATTTATTTCTTCATCTTAATTACATAGATTACATATTATATTTCCACTTTTTAATTACTAAAACACTAAATCATACATTAAGAAAAACACAATGTTACATAAGTTGTAGTAATTATACAAGCAAGAGTAGCGAAGTATGAAAACAAAAGAAAGCAGTGAAACATTATGCAAAAAAAAGAGAGAGAAAATATTCATTCATTAAGCGGCAATGCCGAGTACATTGTAGAGAAAATTTACATCATTAATAGAGCACAACATAAAGAAAAACTCTTAAGTCCTAAAAAGAAACTATTACATCGAGTCAAAGACCTGCTCTTTCAATGGCTAAATAAAAGAAAGTGTTCCTCCATGTATCGAAAGCAACACAAGAAGGATATTGCACAAGAAACCATGAAGAAGAGGCATTGTGCTATCAAGTAGATCACTCAGCGTTGACATTATCCTCGACTTGCTCGGTGATAGAGGCAGGAAGATTGATGCCCGACAAGAAAAGGATCAGTTGTCGAAGAGCATTCTAGAAGCCGTGCATGTGCTTCTCAATGATGGACCCCTTGGCGTCCTTCAAGTCAAACTCAAAATGCTTCACCAATTCAAAAGCATTCAGTTGCCCAGTCTCCATCTCAACTAGTGCCATACTAAGCCGTGACCTTCTAGTATTTTGCTGTGTAGTGTCATGCCATCCATCCAAACAGTTTACTCTTTGATAGAGCTACTCACCGTCTCATTAGTTTGCTTTTGGCTTGATATAAAATCAGCCATCAAATTCTCAGGCCTCAACAATGATTGTTGAGTTGGATCTTGTGGCTATGGATGACTTTGACCACCAAGTCCTTTATTGATTATTTTGGTAGGAGAAATTTGAATGAGCTCTCCATCCCGAATTATAGGTATTTGAGTACAAGTCAAATTCCTCCTTCTTTGGGTAGTCGTAGAAATTATGTGTTGCAACAACATTTTCCACTTGTTCTTCTAGCCCCTCAGGTACTCCAGCTTGGCAGTCAATTGTCATATGTCCCTACACACCACAAATCTCACAGAAAAGGTTAGTAGCACCGACTGAATTGACATTACCTTTTTCTAAGTTATCAATCTTCAGGTTCAAGGCATCAACTTTGGCCAAAAGAATATCGATGTTGTTCACCTCATACTTACCTGAGGCAACTCTCCGTGAGGTATTGCCTTGCTCGTCTACCTAATGGCATTGATTTGCTACCATTGATTCAATGATCTCTAGTCCTTTATCAAAGGGCTTGTCCATGAAGCCTCCACCTGTCACAGAATGTAATGCCATTTTACTAGGATAATTCAATCCGTTGTGAAAGAAATGGATTATAAGTTGCTTCTAAAATCCATGATGAGGACATGCGAGTAGATATCTGGAGAACCTTTCCCAAGCTTCAGTAAATGATTCACTATCTCCTTGGCGGAAGTTGGCGATTTGCTTCCTCATTTCACCCATTTTAGACGATGAATAGTACTTGTCAAGGAAAGCCTTCTCAAATGCATCCCAGGTGGTGACAGCATTCTTGGGAAAAGTCCTCATCCAAGCTCTCGCCTTGCCTATTAAAATTATGGGGAACAAGCACAGGTGGAGTGCATCAGCTGAGATTCCTTGGAAGTGCTAAGTCTCGCATACTTCTAAGAAACCTTCCAAATGTTCTGTGGGATCTTCTAAGCGCAACCCACTAAATTGATTCTGTTTCAACATGCTTAGCAGAGTGAGAGGTATCATGAAATTAGCATTTGCCCTTATAGCTAAACGAGTTGTCCCAACTGACAACCCACAGATCGTTGGGGTGGCAAAGTCCTTCAATGGTCTAGCCACCTGTTCTTCTACCATGGCTTTTATGACCGCTTGGATAGTACTCACTCTATGCTTTTGTCTTTGTTGTCTTAGCCTTCTACGGAAGGTTTTCTCAATCTCGGGGTCTGCTTCAATTGGTTATCCGAGTTGGAGAGATCTTAGCATTCACAAAGAGGAGTGCCTACAAAAGAAAAGAACCCATGAAGTTTGAAAAAGAGAAAAACAAGAATTTGAGAGATTTTTGTAAAAAAAAAAAAAATTTTACAAAGCAAAAATCATCGAGCCAAAAGACACAATCCCCAGCAATGGCGCCAAAACCTTGATGTGTAAAAATCGCAAGGGCACGATTGTCGTCAAGTAATAATTAAAAATCATCTCCACAGGGACTGCATGTTAAGTGATTATTACTAGAGTTGTCAAATGGGGCGAGCCGACCCGGCCCAACCCGACCTGCCTAGGCCATCTCTCTTTAGTAGGTCGGGCCGGCCTGGTTTGTGTCCAGGCCTCTTTTTATTTTTTTGGCCCAGCCCAGCCCTATGCAGGCCACCGAGCCATCAGGCCAATGTGGCTTGAATTTTTTTAGACCTACTAATATTGTTATCTATTTTAATTATTATTTTTTCTACAAAAAATTATATAAAATTAAATTATTTAAATAATATTAAATATTTAAAATTAAATTCTACATAATTTCTAGCATAAACGAACATTTTTATTCATATATAATTGACTTAATTGCTCAATAGTCTTAGTAAAAATATATCGTTAAGCAAATTTTATTTACAAAATGAAGTATCCATGTTAACCTTTCTTTTTTACAAATATGTGTACCCTTTTCTTTTTAAGTATATTAATATTTTTTATTGAATATATATATATATATAAGCCTCATGGACTTGTATATATAAAACAGTGGGGGTGGGAGAAACCATGGGCCAGCACTATGAGGCTCTAGAATATATATATATATATATATATATATATATAATAGTGGGGTGGGAGAAACCGTAGGCCAGCACCATGAGTCTATGAGGCTTATATATATATATACATAGGGCTAGCCTGGCCCGGGCCCGATTGGCCCGCCAGCCCAGACAGGGTGGGCCAAAATGGCCCGATTTTTTTTTGGTAGTCTTTTTTGAGCCCAGCCCAACCTTTTATGCAGGCTAAGCGGGCCGACCCATCAAGCCAAGCCCATTTTGACAGCTCTAATTATTACTAAATAAAAATTGAACAAAAAGAATTTTGACTGGGAAATTTAGGGTAGATCAATTACAAGAAAAAGCAATTTAGAAATTAAATAAAGCAGCAATAAAAATTAGGGGAAATTCAAGATGAGAAGCTTTCCAGGATTAGGGTTTCACACTACAACGCTTAATACCTTAATTTTGCTACCTATGTGTTTCACTTGTTCTTATTGAAGGTGAATTAACCTAAGGCACCCTTCGTTCTCTTTCAAGATACGAAGGTGTATCTAACCAAATTTACCACCTACTATCATGATGCTGGGTTCAATTAGACCCAATAGGTTCTTTGTTAATTTAATTATTCCTCGAAGGCTTTAGCCTACTTTCGTGGTTTAAATCTAAGTTCCTTTCCTATGGGTCTAGTAATTGGGTTCACCTTTCAGTACTTCCCCAAATCCCTAAGGTTATGAAAAACGTTGGCCAATTCGTTTTGCATAAAGAAATCAATAGAAAAAGAATCAAAAGAGGAACAAGATCACACAAAGGTAAACGAAAACTAATTCATTAAGACAATCATAAGGCTATGCCCAATCTTATAAAATAGGGTTCTACTCACACATAGTTATGAGAGAACACCAAAAAAAAAAGAAAACATCAAATGAACCTAGAGATAATTGAAGAAGAGCAATCCCCAATTCTACGTGCCTCCAATAGAATTCAAAAGATGATCATAGAATCCCTAAGAAGGTCTATTTATATCTAAATTACAATTGGTCCTAAACTAATCCTCAAAATAAAATTAAAAACTTGCGAAATCCTTCTAGTAGCTCCACCCATCGCGCGATGATAAGCACCACTAGCTGGTGGTAAATGCACAGGTGTGAAAATGTGCTCTAGGGGGTGCGCCACTAGGTGGTGGCAATTGCCACCAAATGGTGGCAGACGCGCACATGGTATTTTAGGCATCAGGGGAGGTACCACCAGGTGGTGGCGATTACAACCAGATGGTCGTGAGGTCTCCGAAGCTTTTTCTCCAAAATTTTGCTTTCCAAATGCTTTGGGATGACTCCATTGCCTTCTAAATGGACTTCCAAGTGCTCAAAGGTCTTCAAATCATCTTGTGGACTTCCAATTGTAAATCTTTTTGCTTTTTAGCCCTAAGAGACCTACAAGATTTTCCTAAAAATAATGATAGACAAAGAAAAAGGTGTAACATGGTACAATAAGGGAAAATCATGCAATTAGATACCTAACTAATCCTCAACCGTAATAAAATGCATACAATCTAGTGAAAATAACTATACTAAATGAGTTATAAAATGCACGCATCAAGCCGTTGCACTTTAGCCTCCAAAGTTGTCGTAGAAGTCTAAGCCTGAACAACCTAATCCATTAAAGCCTCCTCATAAGCTTAGGCATCCTTAAGCTTGGCCTCCAGGATGATTGTTGTATTCTTGGCATCCCGGGCCTTAAGAAGAAGGGTCACATTAGCCTTTACAGCTCGGTGCAACCAGTCTTGGCCTTCCCTAGTTCGGTTTCCAGCCTTGAAATCTTAGTATCCTTAACCTCTAGGAGCTAGCTCTCTGGCCATGCCTGCTTCAACTTATCTATCAAAAACTAGGCGATCTCGAATGAGCGAGCCTAGAAGATGGATAATTCCTTTAAGGCTACTCAGGGGTTGATCGCTTTAAAGGTCTCTTGGTCGGCCTCGAATAAGGAAGCAGGCCCTAGCACCTTCTGAGGATCGAAGTCATGACCCCACATGAAGTTCAATCCCTCAAGTGTTGTGAAAAGGGCCGGGTGGAGCGCCATGGCAGAAGAAGACCCCTTAACCAGTCCCTCTACAAGAGTGTGACGAGGCTGCTAAAAAGGGGAAGGACTGGAATGGACCTCAATGACTAAAGGCGTTGTTTTTGGCAATTAGAGAGTTGGCACTCATGCAGAGGAGATTCGGGTCAGGGAACGGCTTGGCCTAGCTAGCAAAAGCAACACTGTCTTCCACCAACTTTGCCTTCTTAGCCTTTCAATTCAGAGCTTTTAGAAGTCAAACTTAACAAAAAGTTAGAAAATGACAACAAGTTCAAGACAGAAAACGCTCACTACACATTCAAACTCTATGTCCTTCAAGGGTCGCCTATAGTGAAGAAGCCCCAACACATGCTAGCAAGGTAGTGATTGGGGAAGCTTATGTAGATTGACCATGTCGATTTGGTCCTCGACTGACATCTCCTCAATTGGCCACTCTAAAATCTTTTAGGGGATTCCTCGTCCAATAAAACGAAAACCTCAATCTCCCCCAAGCGTCCAAAAAGTCAAGCATCCCTATTGACCCTAGCCAAACATGGAAGAAACCCCCCTTGAAGCCCTTATAGGAGGAGGTAAAGGCAATGAACAAAGAAAGTCCATTGATGTCGGACAAAGACACCTAACCTCCTTTTTTCTTTTCTTTCATCAAATAGTGGTGAAGGAATGTAGGGGCAGTCAGTGTCATGTGGAGGAGGTTGTATAGAACCCGAAAGGTATGCACGACCACTCAGTCATTTGGATAATGCTAGGTTGGTGCCACGTTTAGGGCCTAAAGTACCTCATCCTCGAAGGCATCAAATGGCACGATAACCTCAAGGTTGCAAAAAAACATCTCATAGACGTAGTTGAAGTGGCTTGACTAGGACCTCCATAAGGAAGACATGCTCATCTGGTTTGCATGGCCCTACAATCAACAAATCCTTTTGGATAGAGTGAGAGAAGGTGATGGACTTTAGAAGGTCGGCAATGGAAGTGTTAGATTGACACTTGGAGAAGTAGGCATCGACCTCTCTTATAACCCACATATACCCGGGTAGAACGATGGGGGGAATATTTTCTTCTTGGTTGGTCTTTGGCAGCGATGGTCGACAAGTTAGAGATCAGCGGCAGCCTCAAAAGATCGATCCTTCACTTGTACCACTAGGACCACTCTTGCTGCCCCTAGAACAACTCTTTCAACAATCTCTATTTTAGGATGGACGGTAGTCTCGACGTTATGGTGTTCCTCGCCTTGCTCATCATCCTTCTCTAGGAAGGAAGTACGAACAGAGGAGCCAGAAATTAAAGCTTCTCTTGGTGATAGCTCTCTGATGGCTCGCACCTCTAGATACATACAGTGTCTTACCTAGTTTTGAGTTGGGGGATCCTTCACTTTCTTTAGACGAGGCCATTGAAGAAAAAGAGGGTAAGGGGAAGCGGCATACCTAAGAAGAAGGAAAGGTGGTGAGTGGTGGTTTTGGTGAACCTTACGACAATCACACACCTATTCGGCACAAAGGTTGAAGGAGGAAAGCAACGAAAGGGGACAAAAAGAAAAGGGAAACTTGCAGAGGAAGCGTGATAGGCTAAAGGGAAAAAGTAGAAAATAGGGGGAACCTTTTTTTATAGATTCAAAGGGGGTTAGGCAATCCAAAAGTCTAGCCCTGCCTAGTTGTTGGATCATCCTCACCCCACCCACGATGAAAAGCTCAGATGGCTTAACAGTTTGGATACCCAAGACTATCATTGGCCCTCGTAAAAACTGCCACCTTACACTAAATGTGCCCAAGGAACATGCACGACGATTCCTAATATGACAACCCCTAGCCCAATGCCAAACAGAATTCAAGCAAGGCAACGACCCTTAGTTTAGTGGTTGAGATGATAATTGAGAACGATCAAGTGTCCAGATTCACGTTTTGCCACCTGACTAAAGCACACTCAAGAAGTTGGTCACTTAAGCTCCTCCACATGAGTTCGGAGCTTGGGGGCTTGTGTATTATTCGAATTTGGTACAACAATCGAATTGACCAAGTAAGGCCTACCTCAGTTCAATCTAGGAGGCACCCCAGCAAAGGGTCGAGTGACATCTCAGTCACTAACCAAACAGACATCTCGGGCATCCCTCGGATGGACTTAAATGAGGAAACAAGGAATGTTTGGATGGTTATATTTCATAAGATCTCACCCATTATAATGGTGATCTTAACATTCATGGTAGGTAAATCAAGTAACTTGGCCACTCCTTAGGCAAATATATGCGACCTAGGTGCACACTTTCTAACCTTAATCTAAACCTAATCCCTGCAACCCTAATAGGCACCATCCTTGGCTTTATCGTCAAAGTGTTTTTGCAGGTACTCCCCCTTGGCACGTCATAAGAGCAAGAAGGGTGAAAAGGACGTACCAAAGGTGTGGAGGAAGATCCCAGGGAGAGCTTGTAGTGAAGAACCAAATTTGGCAGGAATAGTGAGGACAATCCTATCAGCCAGTTCCATGGCCTCATTGTATTTAGAGTTAGTGCTTTCCATAGTCTTGAGTTGACAATTCTCTTCCTCGTGATCCCTTCTTACTTCAAGGCTATACATGCCATTTTTGTTAATGAAACCTTTATTGGAGAATGTCAAGCTATTGTTTTCTATGCTCCTACATTCTAAATTCACCTTAACACTCATAAATAATAGACATAAATTGAGTGTCCTTACTTGATGGTAGATATATAGATACCAATATAGTGTGGTATGATGGGTAGATAACCATGCTCCTTAAACATGTGGTCAAGATTCGATTCTTGATTCTGTGTGTATGAAAGAACATCTATTAAGAGATGTCTACCCATTAAATAAATCTTAACACCTCAAAAGATTAGTCTCTATTTTTTTGCTTGAAATATCCTAGATTCACCCAAAAAGATAGTAGATAGATGTTTTATGGGCTTAATTATGTTTTTGAATACATTGATCTCCTTTTGAGTTCAGCACTAATTATATCTTGATTGAAAAATTACATCCATCTCTCTTTATATATTATTCTTACATATTGACACCAATGTATAAATATGTAAATATTAGTGTAAGGAACATCAGTGTAATATTTTTAATCAATTAATTGGTATCAGAGCAAGGTCCTTGAGCGTTACTTCAAAATTTCTTTTTAAAATGGATGGAAATCAAGTGCCTTACGATGAAGGTGGTTCAGTTAATAGACCCCCTATTTTCAATGGTGAAAACTATACCTATTGGAAAGTTTGCACAAAAATCTTTATTGAATCGATTGATGTGGCTATATGGGATGCAGTAGAAAATGGACCATATGTTCGTAAACATGAGGAAAAAGGAAAGCAAGTAATAAAACATTAGACTGAGTGGACTGAAGAAGAAAAGAGAAAAGCTCAATACAATCTAAAAGCAAAGAACATAATAACCTCTGCATTAACTCTTGATGAGTTCTTTAGAGTCTCTCAATGTTCAACGGCAAAAAAAATGTGGGATGATTTACAAGTTACTCATGAAGGAACTAGTGATGTTAAAAAAGCTAGAAAGCATACATTGGTTCAAGAGTATGAGATATTCAACATGAATAATGGTGAATCTATATCTGATTGTCAAAAAAGATTTACACATATTGTTAATCACTTAATTAGACCTGGCAAGCAATTTGATAGGGAAGAGCTGAATGTAAAAGTACTCAAATGTCTCAACCGATTATGGCAACCAAAGATGACAACAATTGCAGAATCCAAAGATCTTACAACCATGACACTTGTTGCACTATTTGGAAAGCTTAGGAAGCATGAACTTGAGCTTCATCGCCTGGCTCATTAAGAAGAAATTGACAATAAGAAGAAAGGCATAACACTTAAGGCTTCCTCATCAAAAGAAGAAGATGACAAGTGTGACAGCTCAAGCTTGAATGATTCGAATAATGAGAATTTGACTCTACTTGTGAAGAAATTCAACAAATTCATAAAGAAAAAGAAAAGCATAAATGGAAACCTTGTATTCAAGAAAGTCACCAAGAAAAATGAGGCAACTCCCTCAAATTATACTTGCTTTAAATGTGGTGGACAAGGACATATCAAAGCAGACTGTCTGACTTACCTAAAGAAACACCAAGGGGAAAGAAAAAGCCTAAGAAACCAAGCGAAGCTAGAAGAGCCTACATAGCATGGGATGAAAATGACATGAGCTCTTCAAATGAATCCAAAGCAAATGAAGAAGCAAATTTGTGTCTAATGGCAAGTTGTGATGAGCAAAACGCTGTAAGTGATTTCGATTTTGAAATCTCTTCTGACAATGATCAATTGCATGAAGTATTCTTAGAGACGCATGAAGAGGCTCAAAAGTTAGGAATTTCAAATAATAGGCTCAAAAGGAAAATTAAGCTATATGAATCACAGTTAGCTAAGTTGCAAAAAGAGTTGGATGATCTCAAATTAGAGCATGAAACCATGGGAATGATTTACAAAAACTCTACATGTAATTGTGCATCTTCATCCTTTCTTAAAGTATTAGATTGTGAACATTGCATTAGTCTTAAAACTGAACATGAGTATCTTAAAGAGACTCTGGCAAAGTTCACAAAAGGAATAGCAAACTTGGATATCTTGCTTGGTAGACAAAAATGTGTCTTTGATAAAGTTGGAATTTGTTACAATTTTGAAACTCAATAAAAATCTTATAAGAACTTTTTCAACTTTAGAAAGGCCACTAGCTCTCCATTTGTGACTTGCTTTTATTGTGATAGGAAAGGCCATACAACATCTTCATGTTATATTAAAAATGTTGGCATTTCTAATGGCAAGTACATGTGGATTCCTAAAGGAACTAAGCCCCCTACTAACATTCAAGGACCCAATCCCAATAAAAGTTGGGGACCTAAAACTCTGTCTTAAGCTTGTTTTGTAGGTGTGCTTGAAAGCCTGGAATTCAATGTGGTATCTAGATAGTAGCTGTTCAAGGCACATGAGTGGAGATGTCACTAAATTCTCAAGTCTCTCTTCAAGACAAGATGGATATGTGACTTATGGTGATAATAACAAAGGAAAGATTCTTGGTGTTAGTAATATTGGAAATCCTTCAAACATCTTGATTAAAAATGTGTTGTATGTTGAAGGTTTAAAACACAACTTACTAAGTATTAGTCAATTATGTGATAAAGGTTTTAAAGTGGTCTTTAATTCAGAATATTGCATGATAATTGCAAATGCATCAAATGAAGTGAAATTGATAAGAAATAGAATAGAAAACATTTACATGTTGAATTTGGATAGTGCATCTACATTGCATACTAAGTGTCTTTTAGGAAAAGAAAATGATGTGTGATTGTGGCATAGAATGGCTACTCATATACACATGGATCACTTGAATAAGTTAGCATCCAAGGACTTAGTAATTGGTCTTCCTAAACTCAAGTTTGAAAAAGATAGGCTATGTGATGCTTGTCAAAAGGGAAAACAAGTCAAGATCTCTTTTAAACCAAAAAATGTTGTTTCTACAAAAAGACCTTTGCAATTACTACACATGGACTTGTTTGGTCCCTCCAAAACTATAAGTATAGAAGGAAATTACTACGGACTTATGATTGTAGATGATTTTTCTAGATACACATGGACATTGTTTTTATCCCTAAAAAGTGATGCTTTTAAAGCCTTCAAAAAGCTTGCCAAGGTTATTCAAAATGAAACCAATCTAAAAATAGCATCTATAAGAAGTGATCATGGAAGGAAATTTCAAAATCATGAATTTGAAAGTTTTTATGAAGAACTTGGAATTGATCATAACTTTTCAGCACCTAGAACACCACAACAGAATGGTGTAGTTGAAAGATAGAATAGATCATTGGAAGAATTAGCTAGGACAATGCTAAATGAAAGTAACATACCAAAATATTTTTGGGCTGATGCTGTTAACACAGTTAGTTATGTCCTAAATAAAGTTCTTTTAAGACTTGTTTTAAAGAAAACCCCCTTTGAGCTTTACAAGGGGAGAAAACCCAACACATCACATCTTAGGGTGTTTGGCTATAAGTGTTTTGTTTTGAATAATGGCAAAGAACAACTTGGCAAGTTTGATGCTAAAGTTGATAAAGCAATCTTTTTTAGGATATTCGTTAAATAGTAAGTCATATAAAGTCTGTAATAGGAGAACCTTACTTGTTGAAGAATTTATATATGCTGTCTTTGATGAAACTAACCCCCAAAAGGAGGGAAAGGATGTTTTACATAATGTTGCAGATACACTTGGAGATCATTACATGAATGAGGATTCATCACAATAAGAGGATGCAAATAAACCTGAGCAAGCAAGCCAAGAAACCACAAATGAAATGCCTAAAGAGTGGATAACAACTAGAGACTAACTACCTAATTTGACTATCTTTAGTGGAAGAAAGACTTGCTCATTAGTTGAATTTTCTACACCCATTTTGTTGACACATAGCTAATTTTCCTACAACTAGGACTTTCAAATTATCCTACTAAACCTTATATAGCTAACTGCGAAGTTGTTTAAAAGGAAAATTCATGATATTACTATTACCAAACCTAATAAATCATCAATTTATTTATTTCTCCGTTTGAAAACCCGTTGAACACTAATTCAAGAATTTGGTTCAATCATTTTAGATGCCTAGGAAAGTGTGACAATGAAGAAACAAACACGCACCATATCGTTGTTTTGCTTGTGTTCAAAAAAATTAAAAATGATATACTAAAATTATCCAATATACTTTCTTAATTAATGATCAATTAATGCAAATTAACAACTGGTTTCTAACTTGCTCTATATAGCTCATTAAATTCTTCTTTGACAACAAAAAGGAAGAAACTTATACAAGAAAGCTCAAGGAATGCTAAGTCAACAATGAAGGTAGGCTCAAATCATCCTTTATCGGTGTTTCATTTATAAGAGGGTAATATATATTACCATTTTTATACTCTTTCCTTTGACAATTTTTTGCATAGACTCGAGTTATCCTTTAGCAGTGAGCTAGAAATTAATTTCTCAAAGTACTGGGATATCCATTTAAGGGGTTGATTTTTCTTAATAAATGTTTTTTCATACACACGAACTTAGAAATCGAACTCCTGACCACGTGATTAAAGGGCATGATTATTTTTCAACTATACCACACTACGTTGGTTCTTCCTTTGTAAGTATTATAAAACAAGAAAATACATATAAACTTTTTTTTTTCAAAAATAGAAAAATATTAAGATGATACAATAGTGTATAAATAACGTTATCCTTATAAGCCTTGATTGAGACTTACTGACCTTGGAACGTCTGTCCTCCGTAACAAGTTTATATCACCCCAAAAGCAAAACAGTAATGATAATTTGTAATTTGTTTTGAACATTATTTCATAAACAATAATGTTAGGCACATGCCTACACTCATATGAAAGTATTCGGAATATCTGGAATTATAAACTCACAAGAGTTTCGTCTAATACAAAAATGATAATTAGAAAAAATAATCATTGTATTCAAATATAACTTAATATCACGTACATAAAAAGTATTTAACATTTCAACTTCATAATAAAAAGAACCAAGATAACAAAATATGTTCTACATGTTAAAAACATACACAATAAAGGCAACCAATAAAGCAAGAAATTTCAATATATTATTTAAAGCTCATTGACTTGCTTCTTAACTTGCAAGTTTGTATCAAGTTAACTTAATTTCTAAAATCCTAAACTCATACAATTAACTACAGACTTTAACGATAAAGCTCAAACACCACCTCACATTTATACGATGTTCTCCATTGATTACAACTGGAGCTACCTAATTTGCTACACACATATGTTTCTGCCACATATATGCAGCAAGGGTAACAAATGTGAGAATAAAGGTGACGTTTAGCACCAATTTAGTTGGGTCTAATGGAATAGATTAGCCCTACTTCTTGCAAAGTAGCAAACTACAATTTGAATTTTTGTTGAAAGAGACATTTTAACCATATCTTGAGTAGATCAATTATCTGTCGTGGACTCGTGGAAAATTCTTACAAGAAAGCGATTGTAGCCTATGAGGCACGGCACGGGTACTTCAAAAATAGAGGCATCCACGAACGGGGTCCATCCGATTTGGTAAGCGAAATCAATGCAGAAACCGAAAACAAATCTTTGATCCGTTGCTATTGTCGTTTGCTGGGTACGTCGATGTACTGTGTGGTTGATGTTTAGTTTTATTTGAGATTTATTTCAGTTTTTAAATTTAGTAGATGCTCTTTTATTAAGACATAATAGTAAATTAGAAGATGTATTCTAAATGGAAGGTGTTACGGTTGTAGGCCGTAACTCATGATCTTCTCGACTCAAGTGGTACTCAGGATTGCCTCGACTTCACCAAGTCTTGCATTTGATCCTGGAAGAGGGCAAAAACCCCCTGGTGGCCAGGTCGAAATATCCCCGCTACTGCGGTCGAGAAGATCATGAGTTACACACAGTCGTAACAAAAGGAAATCCTGCTCTAGTAGATAGGATTACTATAAGATCACTGACTTAGCTGGTGGTACTAAATTAGTTTGAATTTTCTGTTCTTACTCTTGCAAACTAGGCTTAATTGCACTTTTGGCCTCCTATAATATTCAATTCGTAACTTTGTTCTCTCTTTTTTTAATTGCGCAATTTTAGTCCTTAATTTTTAAAATTAAGAAATTTTAGTCCATATGATAAAAATAATAAAGGTAAGATTAGAAACCATAACCCTTCTCCTTTTTTTAAACACTAAAGCCATTAAACTATTTGGATTTATTTATAATGTAGACACTATATTGTATATAACATTAGTTAATTGTATTTTTAGTCCACACCATTGTATGAATTTAACTTTTATTTAATATTTATTTATTATTATTTTAATTTAAAAAGAAAAAAATTAAGATGATAAATTTATTTATTAAATATTTTTACTTTAATTATACTCATTTATAAATTAAACAAATTTATTTATTAAATTATATAATTTATTTATTAAATATTTTTATTTTTATTTTAGTTTTAAAGATTTAGTATTTATTGTTTAAACCTTTAATATTTATACAAATTATGAAAATTTAAAATTTAACATTTGTCAAATCTAATCTAGCAATTAAAAAATTATAAAACACCAATTTAAAATACTTATTTAACGTTAAATCTAGTTTTAAAATAATAAATAATAATTTTTTATCCTAAAATAAAATAAAAAATTTTAATAAATAAACTATATAACTCAGTATTTAATATATTTTTATACAATAAATATAAAAATACAATCACAATAAATTTATTATTTTTTAATTTTTTAAATTAAAATAATAAAGATTGAATATCAAATAAAAATTAAATTTGCACAATGGTGTGGACTAAAAATGCAATTAACTCATGTAGTAATGTTATATATTATATTGTGTTTACATTATAAATTAAACAACCTAAACGGCTAAGTGACTTTAGTGGTTATAAAAAGGGAAGGATCATGAGTTATAGTCCCATTTTTATTACTTTTAGCATTTTGCAAATCATAAATTCACTTGCCACGTCAAAGTTAACATGCCACATTGAGTTGACTAATAGTAAACAAACAATTAAGCCTACAAATTAAATAAGGAATGAGTTACTTCTCCTCCCCTCCCCTAAACCAAATAGGGTAGCTAAAATTTTCTATTCTCTTCCTTCTTATTTTTGTTTTTCTCTTCTAACCAAACATTTTGTAAAGTTGTCACATGACATATTTTTTTAAAAAAATATAACTTTAAAATTCTTTCAATTTAATTGCTTCAACTAACTTTCTTTTATGGACTTATAATTTATTTTCTTTTTTTTTTAACTTTTCATGGTTTCAACCTTTCAATATTTAATTTTTTAAAATTTTTGTATAGCTATTTTTTCTTTCTTTTTAAATAAATATTAATTAAAAGTACATTAATTTTTAATACATTATAAAAATATTATTTTAGTGTGTGTGTGTGTGTGTGTGTGTGTGTGTGTGTGTGTGTATAAAATATAGAAAAGTAAAAATATATATTCATATAATATTTATTAATTATTATTTTTCACTTGTAAAATTTATTATCTTTTAATCTTTCATTACTCAAATTCCTCTTTTATTTTTCCATGTTATAATTTTTTTTAAGTTAGTAACTTAATAAACAAAATTAAAATTTAAAACGCTGATAAGATAAATAAAAGTATAATAAAAGTAAATTAAATAATTAAAAAATAAAAAATAAAAACTCAGAAAAAAAGTTTCATATAAAATTTAATAAGAAGTTTTATTCTATAAATGAATGCATATAAAAAATTGCCATTAAAAATATTAAATAAAAGTTTAATTTATACCGAACATTAGTTAATTATATGATAATGTGTGCATCTCGGTTTATTTGACTCCATATTACGTTAGCTTGCCTTTGGTAATATCAAATCTCTTTCATCTTTATTTTGTAATTAATAATGATGGTGTATTAGTTTTTTCTTGAATCGGTATGCTTCTTCCATGTTTACGTGATCTAGTGGCTCATGTCTAAGATTAATTATAAGACGTTTCAAGAAGTAAAAACATAAGCGTTAAATATTAACTTAAGATTATTACCTATATGTTTGGTTTCACATTCAGTCATCCAAAATCATATTGAAATATCAGTTAATGTAATTTTAAGTAATTATTCATATATTTAGTTCCATGTTAAAAAATTAATTTTAGGTCCAAAATTGATTCTATTGAAGCAACTTTAAATAATTTTTGAGTTGAATTAAAAATGTTGTACTAAATTTTATTACTAACTTATTTTTAGAATAAAAACATCTAAACATAAATCACTTCACTTTAAAATCAATTTCATTAAACGCATGTATGAGGTATAATTTCTTGATCTTTAAGAAAGACATTAATTCATCTGTCTCAACTCTCATGTTCATTTTAGATTACCACAACTATTATTTCACATTCATTCCCAGAATCCCATTCCAACAATTTGTAACCATGTGCAAACTTAGGTACACTGGTTAAGCCTAAAAGTTTTGGGATCTTAATTAAGCAAAATTTACATTCAACGTCTAATCATATATAACTTAGCAATTTTATATTCTTCTATTTTTTTGAGAATCAAAATTATTAATCAAACTTCTATTATCAATAATTCAAACATTTTATTCAACAATTAATAATGTGACTAATTAATCAATTATTGAATCTATCTAACAACATAGTTAATCTTAAATAAGATAAATTTTTTTGAAAAAACAAATCTTTTAACAATAATAACAATTACAAGTATTGTCAAAAATATTCTATAGAGCTCCACGTGCATTTGAATTTATGTAATTTAATACCTTTAAGCGAGCATTGATTTATTTTATTACAGCTTATTTCAATGTATTTAATACTAAAAGCAAATCAAGACTATCAACATCAAATTAAAATACTTACTAAAATTTAAAAAATTTCTAAGATTAATGTAACATTTTTCAATTCATCTTCTTCTAAAGTTTTAAATTTTTTATTAAAATAGAAAAAAGGCAATAGAGAGAGGAGAGCTCATTTGAATATTAGATAATTAAATGTGTATTTAATTCAACTTATTTCAGAGAAATATTTTTCTTTGTCAACTTCCTATGATACATTTAAATAAAAAGTTATTATTTTCACAAAATAAGTTGAAACTAATACGAGTTAAAAATAATTAATAATATACTTATTAGTGGATGCAATTATTAGAAAAATTATTACAACAAGTCAGTGATTTAGATATAAAATTAGGATTTCAATAATAATAAATTTATTTTAACATTAAATAAAAAGAAAATAAAAGAAAATAAATAATTATCACAATAAAAAATATAATCTAAAAATTTAAATTAGCAATAAATAAAAATTTTATGTATATGAAAATTTTCTTAGACCTTTAGTTAGCGTTTGGTATTCGTAGCTAAATCACTTTCGAGTGAAGGAAATTCCCATTTACTCCTGAAAAACATATAAAATATATTACTATTTTACTTTTCTAGAAATAATGTTTACAATCAATTACCATGAGAAAGTATAATAACTTTATAATCAATTACCATAAAAAAGTTTAATTTCTATCTATGAAGATAAGGAAGTTTTTTTGTCACTTACGTACATGTTAACATTTCAAAAATTCTTTTATATCTGAAAAATACTTGTATTCTCTTCTACTAAATATGAGAAACTTTTATTTTTATGTCACTTTCTTATAAATGTTAATGTATTCCTTGTACCAAATATCGCCTTGGATAATTAGAGGTCTTAGCAGACCTTCTCTGCCTAATGACACCCACGGTCCCACACATCATATAATTTGGCATCTTAAGCACCCCATTATGTAAAATGTTAAGTGTACCAAAGAGTTGCTTGAAATAAGTTATACACATAAGTTTAACAACTAGTAATCAGCATAATTTCGTATTAGAACATAACAATCATGAGTTGCATACTTGCATTGACTCATTATGCGGCAGCTATCTCTTTGTATATAATTCTAGCGCAGCCAAATGGAAACATGGATACAAGGAGGGGGAAAAACACCCTCTTGGTGCGTTCAACTAAACTCATTATTTCTGACAAGGAAACAAAACAAAAGTGACACAAAAAAGAAGACAGAAACTCAAATTTAACCAGTGTTTTGCATGCCAGCAGCAATACCCTTCATAGTGAGAATGAGGGTGTCTTCCAAACCAGGGGCATATTCACTTGTTGGGTTAAGTGTTATAAGTTCATCAGCAGGTTTACTTATCTCTATAGACTCTCTAGAGATGTGAGGGCGCAGCTTCACATTATAGTTTGGATCACGGATACGTTTCAACGTGTAAGCTTGGCACACGTTTAGGGTAGTAATATAGGAATCACGCAAGCGGAGTCTTTGCTTCAAGTATGGATCTTCTTCAAGAAGATCCTTATGGCCAGCCACCTACCAATACAGAAAAAGAAAATCAGCTTGTGTAATAACTAATCAGTCTCTCGTTCTTAGGATGTAGTTCAATATTTAAGAAAGAATTAACAGCTATTACATACTTTGGTAAATTGAATGGCAAATCAAGACTGCTTGTGTGTATTTTGCAAAAGAATTAAAATGAAGGGCATATTACATTGATACTTCCTAAACTTGGGATTTGCGATCGTAGGTAAGATCAGTTTAGGATCATGGGATCTTTTTCTATCATCAAATAGGAAGGGTTGTTTCACAAAATATACTTCTAAGTAATTGTTTCATTGATCCTATATCTATATATATGAAGAAGAAATCATGTAACGGAGGGATTTTTATTTACACAAATGGTCAAGTGGCTAAACTTATGTCTGATACCCCTTTTTTTTAACCCTACACAAACTTCATTTGTATAATATGGTACCGTGGATCCTTCTTAATAACACAAACCTCTCATAATTTATTAATTGAAGGAGGTTTTTGTAAGGTCAAAAAAGAGGGTATCAAGCATAATTTGAACTAAGTTCAGGAATGTGAATGTAATTTGTCCAAAAATAAAATGTTACATGGTAAAAGTAGCTTTACCTGAAGGAGGAGTTTCTTGGTTTCTTCATACTTGGTCCTCAACTGCTCCGCAAATGGCCACAGATCCTTTGAAACAAGGAGCCTATCATACAGAGCAGCTATCCCTGGGTCTCCTTTGGCAAACACCATTTCTACTAAATCAAGAGTGACCCTAAAGAAAGGCCATTGATTGTACATCTCCTGCAGCACATGAATATTCCTAACATCCTTGTCAATAACATGATTGAATGCTGCCCCAAAGCCTAGCCACACTGGAAGATGGAACCTTGTTTGTGTCCAGGCAAAGATCCAAGGTATAGCACGCAGTGTCTCAATGCCTCCACTTGGCTTCCTCTTTGCTGGTCGACTTCCAATGTTCATCCTTCCATACTCCAACTCAGGTGTTGCCTGCATTTCACAAGTGATTGTCACATGAATCAAATGATGCCATAATATTCTACTGTAAATCATGTCTATAGATAAATCATCTTAATATATGGATCAAGTTTACTTAATAGAGAGAAAATTGAAAGAAAAATAATAAGTGGTTTAATATGTTTGATAGTCCTTGTAAATGTGGCAAATTTTGGTTTCAATCTCTGCAAAACTTTTTTATTAGTTTTGTTCCTAGGAAATTTTAAAAGTTTTGAAAATGGTCTCTATTACTATCTATTGATGCCATGAGATGCTTGTAAACATGACACGTTACATGTCATCTCATAATGGTCACTCATTGATGTGACAAGTCTAAAAACACATTTCTAAACATGTCATGCTTGACATGCTTCTAATCATGTCTATATTTTAGAAGACCAAAATCAAACAAAACATTTCACACACTATATTTACAAGAACTAAAAACATATTTAAAGAGTAAACAACCACTTTAGTCCCTGAAAGTGAAAAGCGCTATCACATTAGTCCCTGAATTAAAGGAAATTAAAAAAATGTCCCTAGACTGTCAAATAAGTTCCTTAATTTAACTACTTACTGTCATTTTAATCCTTAAATATATGTAATATTATCACTTTAGTCACACGTTTTTTTAATTTTGGACTAATATAATTGTCAATTTGCACTTTCAAGGACTTTTTTTTTTTATTTTCTTCAATTCAGGGACTAAGGTGACAATGCCTTCTAGTTTCAGAGACTAAAGTGGTTGTTTACTCCATATTTAAACCAAGATATTCAATTGATCTGTTCTGTAGGAACCTTACCAGGCGGAAATACTCAACAAAACGTGGTTCTTTGAACACAATGGACCGGTATTCCTCAGTGGCAATGACAGCCATCTGATCCATCAAAGCACGCCACTCCGGTTTAGGAGAAATTGGAGGGTGCATTCCATGTTCTAGAGTAGCTGCAGTGAACCGCTGAAGCGTTCTGAAACACAAGTGCTGCTCTCCAAATGATTGCTCAATAACTTCACCTTGGACAGTCACACGCAGTGATCCATGAATTGTGTCCGGAGGTTGAGACAGAATAGCAAGGTGAGTTGGACCACCTCCTCTTCCAACAGTCCCTCCACGACCATGAAACATTGTTAGCTTCACACCATATTGCTTAGCCACATTTATAAGCTCCTCCTGAGCCTTATACAGCTGCCACGCTGCCGAAAACCTTCCAGCATCTTTGCCAGAATCAGAATAGCCTATCATCACTTCTTGCTTCCCATTGATCCGGTCTCTGTACCAGTCTACCGAGAACAACCGTGCCAACGCAGCCGGCGCTGCTTCTAGATCAGCTAGCTTCTCAAACAATGGCACAACTCTCAGTGGATGTTTCACATGGCATTCGCGCTGCAGAAGCTCAACTGCAAGCACATCAGATGGTGCAGTTGCCATTGAGATGATGTATGCTCCAAAGTTGTCTGGTGGAAGCTCTGCTATGACATGGAATGTGTCCAAAACGTCTCTGATTTCTTCAGTTTGGGGAAGATCAGGGCCGAATAAAGGCCGTTTGCCACTTAACTCGGATAAAAGCCATTGCTGCCGTTTTTCCTCAGACCATTCCTGGTATGAGCCGATTTCCAAATGCTTGGTGATGGTGTCTAAGACGTCGGTGTGGCGGTCTGACTCTTGCCTTATGTCAAGCCTCACTAGGGAGAGTCCGAAAGTGGAGACTTGCCTCAAGAAATCTAGAAGGGTTCCATCAGCAATTGCGCGATCACCACAAGCACAGAGTGATCTGTAACAGAGTTCAAGTGGTTCCAAGAACTAGACAAAGTTTAAACTTTAATTAGTATCTGTAAGAGAAAGATATCTGTCACAAAATAATGTTTAACACTAACAGTATTGATTGGTTTAAATATATTTTTCGTCCTTACAAATGTACCAGTTTTAGGTTTTAGTTTCTGTAAATTTTATTCGTTGTTTATGATACTTGTAATGTTCAAACTTTTCATTTTTGGTCCTTCTCGTCAGTCTTTATTACAAAAATACTTGGGTGGCTGACAGAGCTCCAATGTCAAATGGAACTCCATCAACCATGTAAGTATTTATGTAACAGAAACTGACAAAAAGGACAAAAGAAATAAAGTTTAGATATTACAGGAAACATAAAAAAAATTACAAGGACTAAAAGCAAAAACTAATATATTTACGGGACGAGATAGATATTTAACCCAACAGTATTTAAGTGGTTCATTTAACTCCCTAAAATTCAGAATTTGATTAGTATGTATCAGCAAAAAGCTAACATGTTACGTAGGTAAAGTTTTCATACAACATATCCTTGTTCTTTACTTCTTCACCGGCAACCAAATTGAAGAACAAGTTAACTAGTAAATAGTAATAGCATATAAATATTGATGATAATTCAACAACGTTAACAAAAAATTTTAAGAAAACAAAACTGTATTAACAACTATGCTGGTCTTGAGAGACTTTCACAAACTACATAAACAAAATGGAGGCAATAGTTGCATAACATTGATGATTTGTAATATTTGTAAAAGACAGAAAGTGAAACAAAGAATATACCTCCTCAACATTGGTAAAAGTTTCTTCCTCTGGAATGTCAGAGTAGCCATGAGCTAACAAATGGCGCGAGCGCTCACGAGTCTGGTAAAGCCTATCCCTTACTTCACCCAGTAGCACACGATATGGTTCATTTGGAGGAATGATTTTCCAAAATTCTGTGTTATGATTTGAGTAAAGAGTATCACAAAAGTGAACTAATGAACCAACCTTAAGTAGATACCATAATTTTGGATGTTTTTACTAAATAAAGTACAACACCTATTCATGAATTTAAAGAAAGATCTTAGTAAACACCTATATAGTGTTTTGCAACTGCATCTTTCTTGGAAGACCTGTTAAGTTCATCTGCACGGACACGTAGCTCGTCATTGCAGCGCCACATTGACAGCTGCAGAAACAAGATGGGAAATCAGTGCCAGAGTAACAAACCAACAACAATGATCAATTTAAAAGATTTTGTAGAACTATTAATTACTTCAAACATAAGATTCTCTATCTGGGAATAGTACAAATTAGCAGCCATCATTCTAGCCAATAAGCAAACATCTCTGGTCACTTCAGGAGTTACTCTTGGATTGCCTGCATCATATTATAGAACATAGTTAAGCACAAATGAGTTATGACCTTCACCTTCAGAGAAGCTTAATAGAATCATGACTCGTTTTACAAACTAATAGAAATAACCTAGCTATCGGTTGATATTTGATCTGACAAATTGGCAGTAACTAAAATTTCAAGCTCCACAAACCCCTTGTTTTCATTAAACAGTTATTTTGTTTTGATATCAAATGGGAATTTATTGTAGCATTTTCAAGATAATAAGTAGATGCTTCCATTTCTTCTTTATGTCTTATTAACGAGTGTCTTAAGGACATTGGTTAAGGATTAATAATTAAAAAAAAATTATTAGAAATCATGGTAAATAACATCTCTGAAACTTTAGTCTTTAACCGGCCCAATGGCTTCTTGTGATCTATATAGCCAACCTCATCTAGTGGGTTAAGGTTCTGCCATTGTTGTTTGTTAGTTTATTAGAAATCATGGTGGGGTTGCATTAAAAATCACAATAGAGATGCATTAGTAATATTTTTTCATAAAAACTTTTCACTTTTAAGTCCTTAACTAGTATCCTAACAGCACTAGTCAACATTCTCCTTCATTTTATACTGAGAAATATTATTGGTCAAAGATAAGAACCATACCATCACGATCTCCACCCATCCAAGAAGAAAATTGAATGAGAGGAGCATTATAAGGGACACGTTCATTAATCCCTATATTCTTCAAAGCTGTATCAACACGACGTAGAAATGTGGGTACACCCTTCCAAATTGTTTCATGGAAGTAGCTCATCCCTGCTCTCATCTCATCTTGTGGGGTTGGAGGGGTCCTCCTAATTTCATCAGTACGGAATGCAGCTTGGATCTACATGAACGCAAGTAAAAATAAATAAATATTATTAAAAAAATACCATGGCCTTTCTCTCTCTGCTCTCTTTATCATTTTTACTTTGCAGAAGCAATTTCAAAAGACCTTAGCTTACAACTTTAAGGTAGTCAAAATATTTTTAATAACAGATTCAACGAGGAAATTTCTTCTTCTTTATTATTATTATTATTATTATCATTACTTTTGTTGCTGTTGTTCCAACTTGCAGAAAAGTCCTCATGTAAGGTAGCATACAAAAACTGTCCCTCCATGTGCTATCTAGGAAATGAGGAGAATAAGCACTCCACACCAATGAAGATTCTGATTTTAAGGTCAAAATTTAAAAAATAAACGTAGGTGACACCAAGAAAGAAATAACTTTCCCCATTATTCTGTGCTTTTGAGTGGATCAAATAGCATACAAATTTTCAGTTGTATGAAATTTCTATTTTTATATTTATAGGTGTAGGTGACACCAAGAAAAGTCTATAGACCTTGGAATTATTTAACTCCATTCAGGAGAAAAGTGGCAATAGTTGTACACAGATCTATAGTGATTTTGTATAATCTAAGTATACATTTTTCTTAACATTCAATTTAATATGTGGCTTTTGTTCTAACAAGAACTGAACACAAGAAAAACACTAGCAAAAAAAAAAAAATTGATATGAAACAAAGTCCTTAGAGTTTTGATATTCACCTCCCTCTGTAGAGCCTCATCAAGTTCCTGCTTATCATCAGGAGTGATGTCTTTGGCATACAACTGAGTTAAACAATTTCTTATCCTGTAAGGCAAAGGAACACATGAAAACTTAAATTTCTTCACTTCTCAGTAAATATATTCATGAAGCAGCAAAAGGGAAAACAAAAATTGATACAAACCTTCCATGCTTTTGAAGCAAAGATCTACGAACTGACTGAGTAGGATGAGCAGTAAGAACGAGATCAACAGTCTGGTTTTTCAATGCATCAAAAACTTCCTGAGGAGACTTCTTCATATCCACCACAAGTTTCTTGAGAGTTTCTTCAATATCTGATTCAGTGGTGGCATTGTTCTCATCAGCAAAATCCCCTTTCTTCAACTTGTTCCTTCGGCTGTGAGCAATTTGGACCTCTTCAGCTAAGTTGGCCAAGTTAAGCATGTGGGAAAAGGACTTGGCAACAACAATGGAATCTCCAGCATCCAAACTAGTTATCAGATTTCCAAGCTCCTCCAGTTTCTTTGGGTCATGCTTTCCTTCATACTCAGCAGAACGTTCATACACCTCTTGAACCTGTGCAAGAACAAATTAAGCATCACCATAAAACAGTTTTCAAGTTCATAATTTCAAAGAGAAAAAAAGGGCACATATAACCTGGTATATATAAGTTAAGGCCAACTATAAATTATAAAATGAATCAGCTGACCAAAGTATATGGCCATTTATATTTCTTATTGCTCATTTCTTTTCACCAACTTTGTATCAATCTACCGCTGAATCTTCAAGCACCAAGGGGAACAGATTCTCTCCGGTGAAAAAAAAAAAAAACTTGACATAGTCAAGTGTCATGATCTCACCATTTATTCTTTTAAACATCATCTTTATAATAGAAATATATTATATTGATAAAATTTATTGAAGAATTAGGATATCATGCAATGATAGAGTCATAAATCCATTCCCAAGTAACAAGAGACATGAGGGTCATGTTTATTCTCCTTAGGTTTAATTACCTTTCTGGTTCCTATAGTTGCGCGAACTTTACCTTTTGATCTCTATAGTTGAAAATAATACCTTTTAGTCTTTATACTTATACTTTCGATACCAGTTTGGTTCCTACCGTTTTAAATCGTCACAAATTGAATAAAAAATGCAAACAAATGTCAATTGTGGCAGTTTTTCACCCCCAATTTTCGTTTTGTGACAATTTTCTTTCACCGAGTTAAGACACACTTAACGGTAAGGACCAAACAGGCATCGAAAGTGCATGTATAGGTACTAAAAAAGATTATTTTCAACTATAGGAAACAAAAGGTAAAGTTCGCACAACTATAGGGACCAAAAAAGTAATTAAACCTTCTCCTTATAGGTGAGCTACACATATAGTCAATGTATTTAAAATAAACAAAGGTTAAAATTGAAATTAACCCCTAATCTTGTGGCTCCAGTTTTAGTTTTATCAATTAAAATACTTGACATGCAGCACATGAAAACTGCCCTTGTGTTTGATTCACAAAATTGAAACCAAAGAGTCAACTGCCAAATTTGAAGGGAGCAATTGGCATTTTAACCAAAAACTAAAAGTCAACTCTAAAATAACCAAAGAATATAACCCCTCAAGATTCCATTACGCAAAAGGCTCGACTTTCACATACAAGAGCATACCGAATGTTCTGTTTCCTTAACACTTCCCAAACCAATAGACTCAACCCAGTACCCAAAATCCTCTAATACAGGTAAAGTTCCATGCTTTTCCACACCAAACCAATCACATGAACTTTCACAACAAAATCGAGACACTCGGGACTAAAGGGTGAGCAACCAAATCCAATTTTGAACCCCATAACAAAAAGGCCAAAAGAAATTCCAAAGGCTTAAAATCAGTGAAAACTGAAAAGCTCACCGTTTCCTTAAGATCCTCCCCATGTAAGTCCTGAAGAATATCAAGGAACCGATCCAGGAGCAAAGCATCATACTCAACCAGTTTATCATCCTCACTCACTTTGGCTGGAACCAACAGCCGAAGCTGAGCATCAATGGATGCCATCTTTTCCAAGTTCCTGTTCGCCATTGCAACCTTTCAAACCCCCCACCTGCCAACATCAAAAGGGTCACACCAAAAGATCAGAAAAAACCAAAGCCCACATAAAAAAAAAAAAAAGTAACTTGGAACATACAATCACGGAGTAAATCAAAACAACATCTACAATGGAGACATTGACAATGAAAACTTTGTGGTCGGAAGACACAAAGTAGAGGGAAAAACAAGTGCCTATAAACACAGCATGTGGAATTAAAGGAGTAAATATTGTAACGTTTTTATGACACATATGATGGATGAATCAGTGGGATCTAATGTAGTAGTACCAGAGTTGAGGGCCAATTGGATAAGAGGGAGAAGGAGATGAGGATGATGACAACAAGAGAAAAAACAATGAGAGAGAGAAAGAGAGAAGTGAGAGAGTCGCACACAGATCCAAAGCGGTGCAGAGGGTGTCATTATATAGAAAAGGGAGACACGTACCCAAAAAATAAAAAAGAGACAGTTGTGAAAAACTGTCTCTCTCTCTCTCTCTCTCTCTCTCTCTCTAGCTTTGGAAGACTAGAAGTAAAGTCCTGCCACAAAACCTTCTCCAAGTTGTTTTGTTTCCGACAGTGACTTTATCGGTATGAGTTTTCAAAATTTCCATGAGATGGAAAAAGAATATGCCTTCAAATTTTTTAAGATTCTCACTTTCAAGGTTGTTGGTAGTTTTTTTCACTGTTCCATTCTCACTTTCAAACTCGAACAAGGTCTAGGCTGCATTATTACATTGGCCTAAGCCCTTCGGGCAAGAATCAATTCGGTGGGTTTAATGAAAGGGATACAACTTGATAAACCAAGATTTGAATTGTCTTTTTAAAAAAATAATAGCTGAGGGGGAAAAAAACCATTGGGCAAGAAAAGCATAAAAAGGCTTGCTTTTTCTTTTTTTTTCTATTTTTTGCCTTAGAATATCTTCTCATTTAGAAAGTGGTTGACTAATCCTTCCATTAATTCTTTATATCTATAAATTAGAATAGTTATTTAACTTTTTTCTCTCATATTTAATTTCGTTTGAATTCTCTTTTGTCAAACAAATATGAACTACACTTTTTTCTATGCAAATATTTTTTGTTTTAATTTTTTTCTAAGATTTCTCCTCTTTCTCTCTTATTTTCTAATTTAAATTCATTTTTTCATCTCTTTCCTGATTTAAACTAATTTATCCCCTTCATCTTTGGTTTCATGTGATTTTTCTTTGATTTGCTGAAAATAAATTATTTTTATTTCTTTTAACTTGATATTGATTTATATTATTTTATCTCTTACCTAATTTAATTTTAATATATTTCATAATCTTGACCAGATTGATCAATAATTCAATATATTAAAATAGAGTATTATTATTGAATTTTAATTATTTTAATTTATTACATTGACAATTATTATATTTAATATTCATCTATAAATAAATTTATTAAATTTTATCAAGATCATTTGATGTATATTTACTTTAAGTCATTTGATATATATTTACTTTGATTGTATGATATGAATAATTTTTTACTTTTTATGATAAATACGTAAAATTACGTATTGAATTTGACTTGTACAATGTACGGGCTAAAGTACTAGTTTTATCAAAAACTAGATCCAATTCCACAACAAACCTGTGTTTTGAAAATTGAACCAAACCGACCAATCAGACCGAAAAACCGTGAATCGATCACCTATCTAGTTCAAATATACCACAAAACTGACCTGGAGAAGAACTAGTCAAAGAATCGTAAAACCGGTCAAAATCCAGTAAAACAAATCAAAGTTAGTCAAAAATTAGCAAAAAATCGATTTACAGCAGGTCAATAAAAAATGCTTAATACAACATTGTTTTAAATTTTTTTCTTAAAAAATGAAAATTAACTTGAAGTATTTGTCCTTTTCTTTTTTTATTCTAAATAGAAACTTGTTTTTATTAATAAATGTTCATGTGTATTGTTAAAACTTAAACTTAAGTATTATGACATATTTGATTTAAACTTTGGTAGGTACTGTAAATATTGAGAATCTATAAAATTATGTTTTATTTTTAGTTTTTAGTTTTATAAAGTTATGACATTATGTTTCTTTAATATTATTCTATGTATCATTTAATAATAATAATAATTATTATTATTATTATTAATACCAGTTCGAGCATGGTTCAACCATGACTGAATCATTGAACCTTGAACCAGTACCTTGACCGATTTGATTTTAAAAACATTGTAACAAACTAAAGAGGGCACTCGTTCTCATAATATGTTCTTATACACAATAATCTTAAAATCAAGCACAGATGATATTCTACAATAATTAAGAATATAATTAGAATATTTTTTATATAAATGTCAATTTAGGAAATCCTCTATGTTTAAACTAATTTTTAAGAGTGAATTAACTCTAATCCAGGGGTGTAAGCGAGTCCAACCCGACCCAACCCAATTACATTTTTGCGGGTTGGGTTGGGTCATCAGGTTGGGTTGAATTTCTTTCAACAAACCTAACTAAGTTTGGGTTGAGTCACGAGTTGAGACATCTCAAACTCAATGAACTTGACCCAACTCAACCTTTTATTATTTAATAAAAAATATTATATTTTTTACTTTTGACACATTTTTAGTATTTTTCCTATTTTCATTATTTAATAAAAAATATATTATATTTATTTAATAAAAAAATATAATTTTTTCTATGTTCTCTACTTTTTTATTTTTTCTGATTTTTTAATTTTTTTGAAAATTTCAAATTTTGTATGTGACTCAATTACTAAACCCGACCCAACACGATTTATGGTTAGGTTGGGTCATTGGAAAAAACTCTAACCCGACCCGACCCGATTAAATTTAATTGGGTTGGGTCTTAGACGAGGGTAAACCCGACCCAACCCAGGCCATTTACACCTCTACTCTAATATGTTTTTAATAAACACAAAATCTTGTACTTATTTTTTAGGTAACAAAAAATCTCATACTTATTAAACCACCAAAATCTCTTTTATTTTATGTGCTGTGTTGATTTTTGTCTTAGTAATAATTTTTTAATTATTTTTGCCTTTTCAATCTTTTGAGGATTCCCATGAGTTAAAGGATGTGAAACTTGCATGTTTTTAAATTAATTTGATGACAATATTTTGAAAATCATTGATTGATGATAATAATGAAATATATTTTTATTTTATATAATGTATTAAATATTAAATTATCATTTATAATGGAAATATATCATTTTGGTGTTTAGTTTTTGTTGGAGATTTTTACTCTTATTTTTTAATACGTAACTACCACAGAATTAACTCCTTACTTCTTTGTTTATTTAATCTCTTTCCTTTTTCTCTTTTATTTTGTTTTTTAAAAAGATATAGAGAGACACGGAATATCTCTCTTTCTCCTAATATTAATAAACTCAATAGTAGTTACTAGTTGGAATAAATAAAATAGATTGTAACCCATAGCTGATTTTATGAAAATTATAAATTAAAATATAACATTTTTCCAAACTAAATTATTTGTAAGTCACTCTAAAAAATAACTATAATTTAATAAATATAACTAGAAAGATAAAACTAGAATAGCATGGTCAAGATTAGAAACACCTTTAATAGCATTAAAGATGTATTAATGTCAACTTTGTAGGATGATTTCAATTTTGTGTACCGCAAAAAATTGTGTAGCATTTCAAATCTTGGACTATTTTTTGTTTTTTAGGAAAAAACTTGGACTGGTTGATTTGACATAACATTGGTGAAACTTGTCACATGTGTCTAGATTGATTAAATTGATTTGAAATATATACAGAATTTAATTTATATATATGGTTAGTTTTAAAAAAATTTATATATACATTTAATAAGAATTCATCTTGTTATCATATTATTTTATTCATAAATATAATATGACAACAAGATGAATTCTATTAAATATGTGTGTAAAAAAATTTTACTATATAAATAGCTCATTCAATATTATATTAAGGTTCTTTTAAAAAACAAATGTTTTTGAACTAATTAGATGCATCATTTTACGTATTATGACATATTTGGACTTATTCCAATCCTTTTTCTTTTTTTTTTGAGGTAAGACTTATTGCAATCCTTGGCATTATACATTAATGAATGTTATTGTTGAACTTGAACATATTGTCGTGTTACTTGGTTATAAACGTAAGTCACTTTATTAGTACGTTAGTTTATTAAGGCTTAAATATGTTTCTAGTTTCTATAAAATGAGTGAATTTTAATTTTTATCTTTGTAAAAAATTTTCTTTAGTTTTCATTTCTCAAAAATATAATATTATTGTTTTTGGTCCCTATTGTCATATGACACTTATTAACTACTTAAATGTTTAACAAAAGGTCAAGCAATCATCCTAGGTGATACTCACTAATATCTGTGGTATTATATCAACATGTGATACCTCTAAAATGTTTTCTAGATTCCTAAAATAAATATTATTTATATATCTTAAAATGAATGTTAGGGACCAAAAATAGTGTTTTTAAATAAGAAAAATATTTTATAGGGACTAAAGCCAAAATTCAGTCATTTTATAAAGACCAAAAACAGTTATTTAAATTTTTAGAGGAACGAAAAATCAAGAAATTTTTTTACAAGGACCAAAATCAAAACTCACTCATTTTATAGAGACTAAAAACATATTTGAGTTGTATATATATATATATATATATCTTAAATGAAAGTATTTTTAAGAATTATTCTTCAATGAGAATGTTTTAGGAACTTTTTTAATGAAATTAATTTTAGAAAATTTTCTTAATATCTTATCTCTTTTGATTTATCTTTTTCATCTTTGTTGCTAAATTGAATTTCAATATTTTTTAAAAGAACTTATCAATAATTAAAAATAATCTTGTATCACAATAACATTTATTTATCATAAATCTAAAATATAATTTATATATTTAAAAATATTTATTTATTATGATTTTTAATTATAATATAATTTATATATTTAAAAATATTTATTTATTATAAATTTTAGTTGTATAAACTAAACATTTATCTTATACATTGCACAGACTATAATACTAGTTATTATCAACTAGGAGAAAAACAGACACTTTTTACCTCTCTTCATCTTAAAAGAAAAGAGAAGAGAAGAGTGCAGTAAATAGTTTAAAGAATAGTTAAAGCATAAAATAGTGGATAATTTAGAGAGTAATTAAATGATATAGTAGTCTAATAAAAAGTACGGACCAAATGATGATATCTTCTTTATTGTAGTTATAATTTATAGATTTAATTGAGATTAAATTATGACTAGACTCGTAAATTAGTATTTTTATCAATTTTATTGACTAGTGTAATTTTAAAAGCAATTTTTAAATACATTACGTCTACAATATTACTTTGTAAAACTAATTAGTATATAGTCTTCCAGCCGGTTAGGTTTTAAGTGATGATTTTTGTTGAAAAAATTTCACTATTGTAATTTGCTAATCTAATTATTTTTATATTAATTAAAAACATTCTGATTATACGACATAGATGATGTAACAACAAACAGAAAAATATTTGTTATAATTTAAAGGTCTCCTTTACCCTCCCTTGGTTGCTTTTTGAATGAGTTAATTTTCATAAAGATTTTATATACTATTAGTATAAATATTTTATAAAATCAACTAATTAGAAATTATTTTAAATATAATTTTTAAGATAATTATTATAAGAGAAAATAAGATATGCATTAAGAGTGCATATCCATTAAACTCTAATAAAGTCAATAAATCTATTATATATGACAATATGTGATTAGATGATAGTATTAATGCATACAAACTAAAACACTAGTCACTAATAGTTAAATAAAATACAATGAAAAGAGCTATTAAATTTAAATAGTACATATTTAAGTCTTTTTACGTAAAATTATGGGTGTTATAAACATTTTTTTACTTGAACAAATTTATTTCTTTTATAGGATACCTATAATCTACACAAAAAATAAAAAAAAAATATAAAGAAAACTAGACATCCATTCATCCGTTATGCTTTTTTTTGGTATCCACACGTTTCAATATCCAAACGTCACTTTTGACTTTTGAGTTTCGTTGACGTTATACTTTGATTTTAATGAACGTGTATATTAGCTTTGTTGGGACACCTTAGGAAGGTATTACTATACATTCATAGATAATTACGCAGAATACAAATCTTTAGACAAAAACCTCAAACATTAAATAAAACGTGAAGTACCCTAGGAAGGTATTACTATACATTCATACATAATTACGCAGAATACAAATCTTTAGACAAAAACCTCAAACATTAAATAAAACGTGAAGTATCTCAAGGAGTAGTTGAAGTACCCTACAACTCTTTAAAATAAAGCATAAAGAAATAGTCCTCATGCAGGAGGATATTAATAGAAATCCAACAGTAAATAAAAGTATCTTAAACTAAAAGCATGATCCCTCGTCCTTTCTTTACTTCTCCTTTTACTCCACTTGCTCTGAAATATGTTAGAATAAACCAATGAGACAAAAATCTTAGTGAAAGCCCTAGGGGGACACTACAACATCACATCAACATATAAACATAAACTATAGTCACAAATGTAATTCAATAGTCAATCTCATACATCATAACATTCAATAAGTAAGAGACAATAAGGCACATGATTCATCATATCATATCTTTTTACTTTGATTAACCTTTCCTTTTCCTTTTCTTTTTCGTCCCTCTCTGGCATATTCACTATTGCAAAAAAATGATTTTAGAACAGGATTTTAAAACTGTTCATGTTTAACTGATTTAAAATAAGACACGGTGGCATTTTTGCAATTTTAATCAAAAGTTTTTAACTCGGTTGTATTATAACTGATTTAAAATCTAAGATCTCATTTTTAAATCGGTTATGCATGTAACCGATTTAAAATTTTGGATTTTAAATCGATTACACTGAACCGATTTAAAAATGAGACTTTTTAAATCGGTTCCTTTTGGATTCGATTTAAAAAGTTTTTTAAACCGATCACACAACATACTAGATTTCACCAATTCAATTCACCTTTTGTGGCTCTTGTATATTGCCAAGGAAAGAGAGAGAGAGAGATCTCATCAGCTTGAGATATTAATCACACACTATATATATATACATAATACATAGATAGGAAAAATGGATCCTATTACAACACATGAACATTATCTTCCCCCTCCTTTCCACACAACAAGAGATCTCCACCTGCACCACCAACACCAGTTCCACGCCTTACAACAAAGCACAGAAGACGAGCAAAGCGAAAGCAGCGGGGGCCTGAATCTCGCTCAAAAAAGGGATCGCGAAGAAAACAACAACAACAACAACAACAATAGTGAAGTCAAGGAAGGAGCTGTGTTTGGTGAAACCAAGATTACAAGAAGACCTCACGAAAGACCTTCTGAATCCAAGAATAAGCCCAAACCCCCCATCATCATCACGCACGACAGCGCCAATGTGCTTAAAACGCATGTCATAAAGGTCGCCGACAGCTGCGACATCATCGATAGTGTCTCCAGCTTCACACGCCGCCGCCAAAGAGGGGTTTGCATCATGAGTGGCACTGGAACCATCACCAAGACCTCGGGCATTGTGGTCACTCTGCATGGAAGGTTCGAGATTTTGTCCCTCACCGGATCCTTTATGCCGCCACGAGCAGCCTCTGGTTTGACCATATATCTGGCTGGTGGATAAGGACAGGTGGTGGGAGGAAGCGTCGTTGGAGCGCTCGTTGCTTTGTGGCCCGTGGTTATTATGTCAGCTTCGTTTAGCAACACTACGTATGAGAGGCTTCCGCCTTTTAAATCGGTTCTTACTTCAACCAATTTAAAAATTGTTTCTTAAATCGGTTCAAAATGTGGTTTAAAATCGTAATACCTTTTATATCAATTGTATCTAAATCGGTTGTATAACCAATTTTAAAAGCCTTTTTTAACTAATTTAAAAAGTGTTTCCTGCACTAGTGATTTGAGCTTAACAACTCAAGAGGCATCCCTCTTGATTTGCCAAGCCTCGTATTATTATACTCCTCTGGCTTAAGGAGTGTCAGCCACTGTTTGGGGATCAAAGAAGATGGATATCCTTCCCTTGCCAAAGAGGGCCTTCTAGTCTTAATACCTTTTTCCTTTAGATAATTACATAAGCACATTGTTCCTTAATCATTCACATAATTAAACATATAATTATAATCCACATAGCACATTCAAAATAACAATCTCCTCACTTTCACTCATAGGGGCTTCAGCATGGGCATGCTCAAAATCTAAGACGCTAACCCATGAAACTCAACACTCCCATGCTTTGTAGCACAAAATGAATCCAAAGCAAAACTCCCCAAAACCCAATACGGTCATGCTCATTGTAGAGCATGAACCTAAATTAGAAGCATTTTTCCTCTATCTCACAACAATGGGTACAAGGACAAGGCATACACAAGTCAAGTCAAGGATTCTCACTTAAACCTCTCAATTTTCACAAGCATCAACATATCCCAAAGAGAAACCCCTTTCTAAACCCTAACATAGCAACTCACAAAACCCATCAGAAAAGCCCTATAGAACACAACATCACATTCATAGACAATTCGTTAGGTAATGCAATTATATAAAAAGAGATTCATATAGGAAGAACATTCAATAGTCATATAATGATTACACAAGTATGAGGAGGGAGAAGCATGCAAGAGGCTGCACTCACCTCAAAGCATGATTCCTAAGATATCTATGATGAACAATTCTTCCCTCTCCTACGCTTTCTCCTCTCCTCCTTTCTTTTTTTTTTTTTTTTCTCCTAGTCCAAAAGTAAGGTGTGTGATAAGTGTCTCTAGGTTTTGTCTATTAGTTTGTCTCTTATTGGGTTGGGCCTTTCCTAATAAGAGTCTGTCTCTCTCTATTAAAGTCTGTTCTTTTAATTAGTGCCTTATTATTATTGCTATTCTTATTATTGTTAATATTATTATTACCACTCTAAGTTTTTGTGCGATGTTACATTTGTCATATTCAAAATTTCACTCTAGCAAAATTGTAATGAAATCCTTATTATTATAATTCGTTCTCCCCTCAACAAAATGAAAAAAGGAAAGTCATTTTTTCGTTTTTTTTTTCTTATCATGTTATAGGCACGAAGTATCCACTAGATTTAATGATAACTAATCTCTATTAAGAAACCTAATTGGCCATCTTTAATAGGGTCTGTCCTTTCAATCACCGTTTTTCCATTCATAAGACTTCTTGAACTTAGTTCACTCGAACCAATATGATGTGGTTGGTATTCTTTGTATTAGTGTTGTTCTATTTTAATTTTTAAAGTATAATAATGGTAACGAGGTTTCAAATTAAGATATCATAAACCCACTAGGGTCTGCTTAGTGATGAGAGGTTTGGGTAATTTGTACAATGTCTTAGGTTCTAAACTTGTTATCATCATTGTACATCAAAAATTAATATATCATATACCACCTAGCGCGTGGATCAACTGACATAGAGTTGTTCTAACTTAATCAATAGTATTGAGTTTAAGTCTTGGGTATGCAATTGTGTGAAATATATTTAGAGAGAAAGCTTATTAGGATGACCTAATGAGTTTTCTATTTTAATTTTTAAATCTTAACAATATGATCTAGGAACGCCTTTATTGAGCAAAAAGGAAACAATGAGACGGGAAAAACACCATGTTCAAGTAAAAAAAAAAAGTTTGGAGCAACTTGGGTATATTATATAGTAATATCAATAAATTTGTTGGTGCATGATAACTCCAAATGCAATAACAATAGAACGGATATTCTTTCAGTTTCCTAATCATAGGCCGGCTACCATATAACCAAACTAAAAAAATAGTTGAGATAAATATCAAATATAAAAAAATAACCATAAATTGTTAAATAATTAAGCCTCTTTAATATGTTGAATATAATTTGATTTTGGATAGTATGTTTGATAAAAAAAAATTATTGAGATAAGACCTTCCACGATGATCTTTATACTTTAAAAAGAACTAATTTTTTACTAAAAATAATAATAATAAGGTTGACTTTTTCATAATTTTTCAATTACATTTATAGATTTTTTTTTTCCACTAATGATTATCCCGTCTGCCTTAATAACAATTTTTTAATTAAACAAACATTTTTTAAACGCATAACAATTTATACATTTAATAATAAATTCATATCAATTAATACATCATTCTGTCGTGCATGGCATAGGTCACCGCACTAGTATATTAAAAATATAATATGATTACCAATTCATTTTTATTGTATCTTCATTTTAATTCTTTATAAGAATAAATTAGTGATGTTTTAAATTTTTAGTAGGTTAATTTGATAACCAAAATTTTTTAAAGACTAATGTAGAAATATATTTAACAAACTTATTTAATACCAAAAAATCATAAAGGACTAAGATGATGATAAGTTAATATTTAAAAAACAAATTGAGAGTTTGCATTAAAAAAGTAAGACAATTACTAATTAAGAACTTAGCATGTGAGGTTAAAGAAACAATAATAATTGTTTAATGGCATCATGACACCAACAATACTAGTCATCCACGTTACAAAGGCTTAGCTACCTAAAGCTTCATTTAGAGTGTATATTTGCTTTAGTAATTCCTATACTTAAAAGAGATTAATTTTGACTATTAATTGGAAGATATTTTGATCTATACATAAAAAAAAGAGTCTATATTTCAATAGATATTTTTAAACTTGATTTTAGATAACTTTAATTTTATTAAATTAATTTTAATTAAAAGTGAGTTTTTGTGTGTGTGTATAATGAAGACAATGGGGATAGAAGTTAAAACCCCATGCAAATTACTCAAACTCTCCACCATTAAGCCAACTTTAACGAGTTAATTAAAAGTAAGTTTAAAGTAAAGTAATTAACCTTTGAAAAATTTTATTATAAAAGTAAAATTATAATAAAATTCAATATAAAAATCTGAATCCAATACAAAAGTTATAGTTTTCACTTATTCAAATATATTGATGAATAAACTAAATTTTTTTCCATACAAAATATGTTAGACACAAATGAATCGTGCATGTGAGTTACCGGTTTAGCTGCTAAACCAAACATAGGCTTATAAGTAGTCAACTTATTAAACAAAAGAATCAAAATCGATGCAATCAATTTTTCATGCATTCACATAGTTAGCAAATTTTAACTGTTGGATGAAAATCAAATAACTCAAATCTTGAATGAGTGTTTTAAATATGATTTATCAAGATAAAATATGGGCCGTCTGATTTTCATCCAAACATTTCAAGTTGCCAAATGTGTGAATGTGTAAAAAAATCGATTGATCCTTGAACAAAGAGTCATCAAATTTACACTTAATCAAACATTTTAATTAGTGTATTTTATATTATGTTAGGACAAAGGACAAATTATAACCCTCATTAGTTTTGTTTTAACAAACAAAGAAAATAAGTTTTATAGTTAAAACAAAGAAAGTGTTTTCAATATAAAAGACAAAGTCATTCGTCTTACTAAGACAATAAATGAAAACACAATTTTTCATTAAACATATAGTCTTGCAAATATATGCTTGCCTAATCTTATCTTTGTTTTAGGAACAAAAATCATAGAAATTCTTAACAAGTATTGAAGCGTATCAAGGAAGCTTAGATGAAAGTCAAACAAGGGCTAATTTCACCTACTTCATTAAAAGACGTGCCTAACCGCCATATAAAGTACAATAGTGTACCTTTTTAAACAAAAGTAGTTTTGTTCTTTGTAGCACGACAACAGTACGAGAAAAAGGAAGATAAGCAGAAGGCTTTATCTTATTAGTGTGACTAATTGGTAAAAGACATTTAATGCTCCAACATTCACATTTCCTTGCTAAAGTTGAAGGAAAGAAGAGACAATGATTTTACAATGAATATCTCCATATTACCTATAAATACTAGAGACAAGAAGAACGAATAAGAACTTTTGCTTGCGAATTCTCTTGCATGATTTCTTTGTGAAACAATGTAAGCGTAAAAGTCTCTAAATGATAAGCAAAAGCCTTGAACTTTATCTTGTACATCCGTCTTACTAAGACAAAGTAGTCAATGAGCTTTATTCTTAACCTACTATAAGAGAAAACAATGGAAGCCTGAAGAGGATTTGTGTTCAAAGAATACTCTGTTAGTTGCTTGAAAAAGCAAGTCAAAGAATACTTGTGGTTGAACCTGAAGAAGTTTGAGTTAAAGAATACTATTAATAGTGTTTTTGTTAGTGGAAAACTTGGTAGTGTGCCAAGGACTTTACATAGTATCGGATTAAGACAAATCAATATAAAAACCTTGTGTGTGTTTTTTTAATCTCTTCCCTTAAGTGTGATTGTGTTTTTATAAAAACTGTTGCTTAAAAAGTAAATATGTTTTGCTTGCCTTACACGTTTAACTAGATAATCTCAATCACGTCTTTCACTAAGTCTTTCATACATTGTCTCTTCTTTAAGACAATATAAGTTTTGCAAAAAGATTTGTGAAAATTCTTTAAAACACAATTCAACCCTCTTATGTGTTTTCCTGTATTCTACATATTACATTTGTATAATAATTTTTAAATTCTAAATAAAAAATATGTATAAACTATTTTTACGAAAGGATGATAAAATAGGCCAACTCATCTCAAAATGGGTTACGTCAAATTGTCTCATTTTAGAAAATGAGTTAGAAGTAATAAACTACCCTATTTTAAGGTGCATTGACTGGTTGAATTGCCTAAAAATAAAAAAATATTAATTAAATAGAAATGTAAAAAATAGGGAAAAAAAAAAAGGAATCCAACAAGTGGGTCTTTGTGAAGAACTTAGTAAAAGAGCACCTAGCAAAGATGCAAAATAGCAATAGTTAGGCTTGGGTATGGTGTAGCACAACAACAACAAAGATGGCAACTTATAAAGACACTAGAGACAAAGTTGGAACTTGTGGAACCACTGAACATGACCTTAGGGATGAGACCACAATCCACAAGATAATAAAAGGAAATAAGATAAAGACACATTCACTAAAAGAATATGGTGTAATAATATTGAACACTAAGCGTCAGCCCCGACATTGACGCTACTAGCGTTGACTTGTTCGACAAAGTGGATGCGACCTTTAGAATCCATTTTAAAAAAATAATATAGAACACATATAGCAACAACCAAGTTGATGTTATTTTTTAAAAGTAACATCAACTTTGGCCATTGTTAGGTAAGATATTAATGTTAGTGTCAGTCTAGCCAACACTAACATCAAAAGTTCATTAACATAATAAATACTTATAATAAATATTACAATATCATTGACCTTACCGTCGACATATCCTAAGCTATATTTGTATCATACCCACCCTAAGTCCTTTTTCCTTTCACTTTCCCTTTTTCTTACCTTGCTTTCCTTTTCTTTCTCTCTCTTGCGCTGTGTTAAACCAAGTTGTCGGAGCCAAACCACGAAGCAAAGATGCCACCACCACTGATAAACATCTCTTTCACTATTTCTCTTTCTCTCTTGCTCTTTCTCTCTTTATCTATTTATTGTTCTTTGTCTCTCATTCTCTCTTTTCACCAACATTGGTAATTGCCATCATCACGATGCAAATATTGCCACCTCCACTGCGAAAGTAAGTAATTTTTGCATTTTAGGGCTTCTTAATTGTATTTAGAATGACTATGACTATGACTATGACTATGATTTGTATGAAATTTTGCATTTTAAGGTTTCACCATTACATTATTTTCTTAACTATGACTATGATTTTTGGAATGATTATGACTATGATTTTTGCATTTTGGGGTTTCTTTGTTTTCAGTTATGTGAGCTTAATGACTATGATTTGTACAAAATATATTAAAATTGAGAGCTTTGACGCCAAAATTATCAAAGGCCTTTAGAATTTGAAGGTCTTTGAATCATGGATGAATTGGATATTTTAAATGGGAGGGTTTGTTAAATAACCTTTGCACTATGGATGATGTCTTGCTAACTTAATTTACCTGTAGTCATTTTGGAAATTGATATTGTGCACTTAAGGTTGATATCCTACTTTGTGTTTTGATTAAGTTACTTTATGGATAGAACAATATGTGTTAGAGAAATTGTTAATTTGTAGTTGTAAATTTAGCCATAGATCATCATTTAGAAAGGTAGCCCTTGTTTTCAAGTCATCCTTAAACAATTAATTATGTAGCACAACAATCTCAATTTTGCATAATTAGGACCAAACCGTATAGTTTTCATGCTCAAAGTGTGTCACAAGGCTTTTCTTGATTAAAGGTCAAGTGCTAGTCTATTAAGTGAAACAATATAGTGGTTATTACCTATGTTTGAGATCCTAATAACTAGTGTAGTGATCCCTAAACCAATAATTTCAATTTAACATAAGAAATGAGCTTGAAATGGGAGTTGGCATGACCAAAGACTGTAGTGTCACATATAGGTACCTTAAAACACTTAGTGTTCTTGGTTTAGGGTGGGAATAGACCTTAGTGCCTATTTAAATGTACAAGACCTAAATCATAGAAATGATGAGATAGAAGTGCAAATTCTGCATAATTATGTAGAAAACATGTTGATGGATGCATAATAAGCTCTCTTTGAGACCAATATGGACCTAGGTTGGTCATCAATGCGTTAGTGATCAAAATCACACTTTAGTGGTCAATTTTGGAAGATAATAGAACCTATACATGTGTGTTAGAATGTACATACATGTCAAACTAGAATGAAAACATAGACACCAAGTGATGTAGCAAAGTACTTAGCTTAAGACTCAGTTTAATGTGTAGGAAACCTATGTAGGCTAAATCTTCCCTAATGACCTAAATCCCTTAGAAAACTAATTTTAATACACTTGAACATAGAGGAATAGGATCCCAATGAGAAAGGACAAAATACCAACAGTGGATGGTGGGAATCAAGTCAAAAAGGGTTTTGAACCCTTCACATAAGCCAAAGGAAGTTTATCATGCTAGTGAGTGTGCAGAATCTATAAGCTATGGAGTTTTGGGACCAAGTTTGACTATATAGCCTAGATATCACAAAAATAAAGTGTCTACCAAGTTTGACCTTGATCAGGAACATGCAACTCTAGTTTAAGGTGTTAATTATCCTTTAAAGTGCCATAGGAACCCCTAACTTGTGATTAGCATAATTTTTAATCAAAATAAGATTTTGAGATGGGATCTTTTAAAAAGAAGCTACTCGTAAAAGTTTAGGACAGAATACCACTTATAGCTCAATTGAGTCAATTTATTCCTCTAGGTTGTAAAATAAGACCATTTCAGCTTCAATAGAGGGAAGCGAGCAACTAACTCATACATGAAAGAAATTTAAATATAACCTTTTACAAATAGTTCTATATCCTAAATAGAGCTTGGTTGTAAAGTTTTAGATCAAATGGAATCAAATTGCTCAAATTAGACAATCTAATTGCCAATTGGAGTAGGCTTTCAAACCAAGTGTGTTTCCTACAATTTTATACTATCTAAACTAAATTGACTACCAAACTTAAGGCTAGTTGGATGAGTAGAACTCAATTTGGATCCTTGGAACCAATACTTAAGTCTTTTAGGCCTTCTTAGTGACTTTTACAAATAAATTCTAAATTAGACCAAATATTGAGATGAAATCAATTCCTATGATTTAGCATAGCCATAAGAAGTCTCAATACCAAATTTCAACCCATAGTATATCACAATTTGGATCCTAAAATGTCCTTTTATAGTTCAAAGGAAGCACACTGAAAGCATGTTATAGAAATCCAACTTAGGCCATGAATCTGAACCAAAACTCTTTGCAAACCACTAATCTGAAGTAATCAATATAATGAAAGCATGATGTTTACTCAAGTGCTTGTTATTTTTATTTTATTTTAAACTTGATTAGAAATATTTTAAGATATAATATAAGATTAATAGTAGAATATACACTAAAAAAATTTGAAACTAAAAATTTTAATTAAAATAATTTATCTGTAAAGAAAAATTATAATAGTTTTTAATTAATTAAAAAACTAAAATTATAAGCATCCCAAAATGCGTTTTTATCAATAAAATAAAATTAAAATTTATATAAATGTCATATAAACATACTTTCAGTCATTTTACATTTGTGAGGTACTTCAACAAATAATTTTATCAAATACTTATAATTTAGTAAGCTAGCTTAACAATTTTCAGTTATTGGCTAGCTTTTCAACTTTTAGATTATTTGTGTTTAACTCATGAATTACAAAATGCTATGATTTTTGCTAGATAAATTAATGTAAATATGAATATAGAACCTAAATTTTATAAAAAAATTACTTTTAATTTGTACAAAAAAAATTATGAGATTATTGAAAATGAAATTATAAAATTTCTTCAAGAATTATTTAGGATTGTGTACTTTTTGTACATCATATATCACATTATTTCTACACTCCAAAGTAGGTTTGAACAATTTTAATAAAATGAACGAGGACATTTTTTTGTTTTCTACTTATTGTTAAGAAATTAAAGTCATTAGATAGTGCACATTCGAAAAAAAATGTTTAAATCTTAAACATTCTTTAAAACATAATGATTATTTAGATATTGATGGGAGAGGTCAATCCCCTAGATGAATTTTAGTATCTCAAGAGATTAATTATTGGCGAAGGTCAAGAGATATCCTGGGTCACCAAAAAAAAAAAATTTTTAGAATTAAATTTTTTAAAAGAAATTATACAAGTAAAAAATTATATATCAATTAATATACCTAATTATATAAGAAGACTTAGTTCTTTCTCAATATATATATATATATATATATATATATATAGAGAGAGAGAGAGAGAGAGAGAGAGAGAGAGAGAGCAATGTTAATATTTCTAGTAACTATTAGTTTAGTAGAAAACAAAAATTAATAAAATCTTACTTAAGATCAACAATAATTAAATGCATTGGTTTTATTATCAATTAAAAAATAAATATTAAATAAAATTACTGACAATACTTTAATAAGTAATTTTATATTTTAAAAAATAAAGATAAATTTTAAATAAAAGTACAATAATCTTATCAAATTATTTTACATAATTTAAAAAAAGTTCCATTTTAAAATTTGTTTTAGGTTGAAATATCATAACATCGCCCTTGAATCTATATATAAAAGCGTATTAATATATAAAGGTTAAATTACTTTTTTGGTCTCTCTTTTTTTTACATTATTTAATTTTGTTCCTTTATTTTTAAAATGTTCAATTTAGTCTTCTAATTTTCAAAAAATATTCAACGTTGCCTTCTATCCAAATTAATACTAACAACATTAATGTATTCGGGACACGCGTCTATTTTACTCTTTCTGTGGTTTTAAACCGCCACTAAGTAGTTTCCACATAGTGACATTTTTAAAATTGCCACTATAATTATTTTTATTTTATTAAATTTTAAAAAATTATAATAATTTAATAATTTCACTTATATAATATTTATAGTGTTATTAATATTATTATTTTAAATTTTATAAAAATTTAACTTTTTTAGGTTTTTAAAATATTATATAATAAATTTTTTAAAATCTAAAAAAATTAAATTAATGTTAATAAATTATATTATATTCATATGATATATTATGATAAATTAATATTAATATACTATATTAAGTTAATATTAATAAAATGTTTATATTTTATTAATATAAAGTTTAAAATATTTATTTTAAAATTTATATTAATATTAATTTAATTTAATATTTTATTTTAACATAATATATTAATATTAATAGTGACATAATATATTTATATTAATTGAATATAATATACTAATATATTAATATTAGTATTATATAAAATATTTAATATATTATATTAAATTAATATGAATATATTATAATGCTATAAAATAATAAACATTTTAGAAATACTACATTATTGTATTATATATTAATAAAATGTTTATATTTTATTAATATAAATTTTGAAATAAATCTTTTAAACTATATATTAAAAAATATAAAAATATAAATATTAATTATTTAACATAATATTATAATAATGTAATATAATATAAATGTTAATATAATATAATTTATTAATATTAATTTATTTTTTATATTTTTAAAAAATTATTATAAAATATGAAATTATAATTTTAATATAACTTTTAAAATTGTTTTTAATTTAATAAAAAAATTATTATAGTTACGATTTTAAAGCTGTTGTTATGTGAAAACAACTTACTGGAAGTAGAAAGTGTAAAAATTGCATTAACATTGTTAATGTCAATTTGAATAGAAGGGCAACATTAAACATATTTTAAAGATTAAAAGAATAAATTGAACATTATAAAAATAGAGGGATCAAATTGAATAAAGTAAATAGAAAGAGGGACCAACAATATAATTTAACCATATATAAATTATAAAAGACAAATTATACAAGAATTGAAACTTTTTATAAAAGTTTTTTTTTAGGAAAAACATTTTATAAAGTTTAATCAATATATAATCACTCAAAAAAGATTTACATTTGGCAACAATAAAACTTTACATAAAAATATATTCTTTACACGAAAATAAAAGTATTAGAAACATTTTAATTAATATATATAGAATTTAAAGAATCAAAAGGAGAATTTTTTATTAAAAAATGTAATAGTGCACTTCCCAACGCAACTCCAACATAATTTTTAATAAAAAAATTTAAATAATAATTCCTTAACTAGTGTCTTTAGGACAACTCCTGAAACCTATAGTAGCTTGCAACTCCTATCTATGTGTATGTTCTCATTAGGGATGGCAAAAAAATTCACGCTCACAGATATTTGCAGATAAAATCCGTCACGAGTAGAAAATGGGTACTCAGGGATATTCTAAATGGGTATATCCGCTACTCGTTTATTAAAGGGGTGGGTACGGGTATCATGGTACTCGTACTCGCAGATACCCGCTACCCGCAATTATATATTTACTTAAATACCCTTATATATTATTATAAATAAAATTACAAAAAAAATCCAAAATTTTCAAAACAATTGTTCATTACGAGAGAAATCTTATACGATTATATCACAAGAGAAAAGGAACATAAATTTGTGGGCTTTTAAACTATTTTTTTTAGAAAAAATGTTAGAATAATTAAAATCTATATTCAAAGTAATTATTTTAAACAATAACTCTTTAATTTATAAATTCAAAGTAATATTTGTAGCACTTTATGATTGTGCATAACACACGAGATAAATTTGTTATTTTATTTATTTATTTTTATTTTTCAAGAAGTATCTGCAGATATCCACAGATACTTGCAGATATTAAAAATATTTGCGGGTATTTGCTTAATGGGGCTGGTACGAATATGGGTTTTATTCAGCAGGGCGGATAGCGAGTAACTACTACTCATGCCTGCCCCACCCTGTTGACATCCCTAGTTCTCATGTATTAGAGAAAATTTTGGTAGGTCCCATTTTAGGAAGCATTTGCTTTCCAAGCAACAATTGCTCTCATCCAAAAGTGGGGCGCATAAGCATATATATTAATATAAAATTAAATGATAGTTTCAGCTGCATTATTTATTTTTTTAATTGACAAATGTATGCATTGCATTGACAAACGTATGCGTTTTTTTAATAGTTTCAGCCCTATTTTTTATGACCGTTCATTGCATTCTCCATTGTTTACATTATTGAATTATCAAAAAATATACAACGTTATACGTAGATCGTGCATGTATAATATTGCATAATATAATTGTTGAAAATGAATGAGAAGCATATAATAACAATATTGATTTTTCATATGATTGTCCAAACAATAATGTCTCAACACTTGAAGCTTTTAATGGTTCCCATCCCAAATTTAGAAAATTTTTAGAAAGTAGAGCACATCTTCGTGAAAAGAAAATACATTGTCATTTTCAAGCAGACTTAGTAAAACATATTTGGGAACATAGACATGAGAATAATCAAAACTGAACACTATTTTAAGAATATATTATTTTGTATTTCTTTATGTATTTTAAAAGTTATTATTAATTTTAATCTGTATAATTTTTATATATTTTAAATTTTAAATAAATTTTTTATTTAATTAAAATGTACTATATATTTATTTATTGTTTAACAATTGACATTCAAATATATTAAATTGAAATTAAGATGAATAATAAAATATAAAAAAATAGATATTTTGTGGGATCCATATGAGAAACTTTAATAAATTTCTAAGTTAAAAAAAAATTAAGTGAATTATTTAAAATAAAAAATGATATAACATTATAAAGAAGTATAAAATATTATTAAAAAAATATTACAAATTTCTTTGTTGGAGATACGTAAGGAGACCGGGTTAAGATCCTTTTTTATTTACCCAGTTCACTTATTGTTTCCAACGTGTTTGGCAGTTTTCTTTCAAGAGTCGTAATTTAAAGCTTTTTAAAAAAGGTTCTATTTTTTTTTTTTTTTTTGAGAATGCCTGTCGTTTTCAATCTTAGACTTTTGTATCAAAATCAACGTTCATTGTTTTACTTTTTATTAATATTTGTTTCTTGATGTTTTTATTTTTTTTCAAATTCAACTTGATGTTTGCTTCTTATTAATATGATACTTCATTATTCTTATTTTCTGACGATAGCACAGAGGAAGAAAGAAAGAAGCAAAATCATGATCGATAAAATAATGATTGACGTCCCTTTCTCATTTAAACAAAGAAGTTTCTTCTTTAATTATTCTTTATTATTGCAGTGCTTGTATATAATTATTAATTATTGATGTTAATAAAAGTGAAGTGGCTGGTTTTAGTTACAGAGATGGGTAAATAATACACTTTTTAACATATTTTTTTAAAATATATTTTTACTATTACTTAAAATATATTAAAAATCATTAAATTATATACATTTATTTTTTATTTAATGGACTTAATTTATGATTTTATAATTTATAATAATTTTAAACAATAATAAAAATATGTTAGAAAAATGTATTAGTTGACTTGTAAAATTTACCTATGCGCACCTTTATGACCGAAGCGTGAACGGGACTTCGAAACGTATTATTTGGTCGCAGTCGTAAGTTTTTTGTTTTTTTTTGATAAAGTAGTTCGCAGTTTTCATTTTTCAAACATCTCTCTGAAATTTGTGAAGACTTTTAGGTCTCTTCCCATCCACGTGATTATTCAACTCCAAGCCTTTGTTTTAAATGTGAAGGCTGCTACTTTTCACGTTCAATGAATAGGTTTTTATAAATTTTGAATTAAATTATAATAAAAATTATTAATATATTTTTTATTTGTTAAATTATTAATAAAAATTTTAATTTGTTTATAAAAAAGTATGTTATATATTTATTAATCATTTTATAAATAAATATTTAATTTATTTATTTAAAATATATTATATTTATTTATTTTAAATATTTTTATTAATAGAGCTTAATATTTATATATATCTTACGGTCAAATATCATAGAGTATGTGATTTATATACATTTCCTAAAAAGTTATGTTTAATCAATAAATTTTGAATTATTTGAATTTATAAATTATACAAAATATTAAATGATTCACTATTTTTTATAATAAATAATGATTTAATTTAATCAATTCATTATTTTTTTATAATTCGACAAATTTACAAGATTTATATATAAATAAATTGAATGATTGATAAACAAAAAATTAAATCACTACCCCTTTCCACGGGCATCGTGGTTGACAAGTTAGGTCAACTATAATACAATTTCCTTGTTAACGTGCAATATACTTTTAATTTAATAGCTTATCATGGATCCAATAAAAAAAATTCATATAACTTATCAGACTGAGATAAAACCAGATGGGTTCTTATCATAAGTGAATTTTATTACAATTTAGTGAATTTATAACATAATTAGCGGCGGCCCACTAGCCAGTAGCCAGTCTATAATTACGGACTTATCTATTATGGATGCAATGTGTTACCCAACACCCCCCCACCCCTCTTTTTGTTTGTTTTTGTGTGTGTATGTGTATATATATATTTGTGTGCGTGTGAGTGTGTATATGCGTATATATATACACATATACAGACATATATAGATATACATACACATATATGTGTGTGTGTGCGTGTCTATATGCATATATATATATATATATATATATATATATATATATATATATATATAGGGTCAGGATTCGTTGACACTAGATGTCAAAGTTAGTCAAATTATATCTTCAATAATTTTTTGTAAAATGCAAATTTAACCAATCTAACTGTTGAATTATATGATATTATTTCCATGATCATGTTTATCAAATTTTACATAATTTGGACTTTTCTAGATATGTCATCTAATATTGAATATTTACATATATTTTAATTTTTTATTGTATGTTAAAATAAAGTGATAATATGAACTACTAAATAATTTTGGAATTATATGAAATTTGGTATACTTAATCTAATTAATAAGGACATTAAATTCAACAGTTAAATCGATTAAATTTGTATTTTACAAAAAATTATCGAAGGTATAATTTGACTAACTTTAACACCAAGTGTCAACAAATCCTGACCTATATATATATATATATATATATATATATATAGGAAACGACTCTTGTGAGAATACTTGCTTATGTGAGAACATGAGAACAACTAATAACAGTCTTCAGATCAAGATTAAAAATAATAAACTGTTGAGATTAAAACACTATTAATTAAAATGCCTCTTATGAGACCACCAATGTCATTGCCACCACCATCATCACCCCTACCCACCACCGTCGCTGCACCCCTACAGTCATCACCCCCACCATTGTAAGCCCCATCACCACCACCGTCGTCACCATCACCACCCCACCACCATTGCCACCGTTGCTGCCACTTCATTAGCCCCCACCACCACCCCCATCGTCGTTGTCATGTCACCACCCCCCACCACTATCGCCACTGTCGTCGCCACACGCCTAGCACCCCCACCGTCACTGCCTAGTAGCAATGGTGGGGGTGCGACGGCAATGGTGGCGGTCGTGGTTGCTGGGTAGCGACGGTGGTTGTGGCGGTGGTCGGGGTGAGGCAGCGGTGGAAGTAGCAATCGAGGCGACGATGGTGGTGGTGGTGGGGTAGGGCAATGGTGATAGGAGTGGTGAGGACGACAACAACAACATTGGTAGTCTCATAAGAGATGTTTTTAATAGGATTTTAATCTTAGCAGTTTATTATTTTTAATCATGATCTAAAGAGTGTTATTAATTGTTCTCATATAAGCAAGTGTTTTCACAGTAGTTGCTTCATACACACACACACACACACACACACACACACACACACATACATACATACATATATGTATGTATGTACACACACACACACATATGTATATAAATTAGACTTGATAAGACATATTAATATAATATTTAATATTATTAACATAATATATATAATAAATGTATATCATTAGAAAATATTAATTATTGTATTTGTTAAATAGAATACATAATATATTTTTATTATATTATTTTATGTTATATTCATTATAATTAAAATATTAATTAGATTTAATAATTATAATATATGTTTATTTGGTGTATGATTTTTAATATGAATATATATATATATATATATATATATATATATATATAAATTCAAAACTTAAAAATATATATACATGTACTAAAGTATACATTAAAATTTTTTATTTTTTTAGTAGAGACCACATGTAGAATCACTATGAGCGATAAAATTCTCCATTTGAATAGTTAACACAAATATATACACAGGACTTAAACTCAATATCACTATTAAGCTGGAATAACTTTGTGCAAGTTAATCCACACACTTGGTGGTATTTTTTTATTGTTATTTGAAATATTTGTTTATAAAACATATTTTAAAATAGAAAATTTTAACTATATATATACATATATATTTATATTTATATTTATATATGTATGTATGTATGTATGTATGTATAATATATTTCTTAATTTCTATCCTTTATTATTATTTTAAATAAATTATTATGAATTATTTTATATTTAACTATATATTTGAAAAAATTCATATTTTTTAATTATATAATTTAAAATAACCAAACTTAAAAATAAAATAGATATGAACACAAATATTAATGTAGTATTTATATAAATAAATAATTAAGAGATTTTTTTTCCTATATAATATTAATTATTGTATTTATTAAATCTAATATATAATTGACTTTCATAATATTGTTAATTTATTAAATTTAATAAATATAATATATATTTATTAAGCGTTTGGATTTTTGCACACGCATTATGTGTGTTAAAAAACATATTATTAAATAAAAGTAATTATTACAAATTTTAACACCTACATATATGTATATATTAAAGAGTTTCTAGATCAGTTGTATTAAAAATCAATCTTCAAAATATCTTTTAGATCTATTCCTAATATAATTGAACTAGAAAATAGCGTTTTATAAATCGATTCTTGGTACAATCAATTTAGAAAGTCTAGTATAAGTTTTCTAAGTTTAGTAATGTGCTCATAGTTTTGTTCTTATTCCAATTTTTAATTCTTATTCTCTGGTTTGATAAATTGAAGAGGTCTCAAAGAAAGTATTTTTAAGAGAATATTGAAGATGCCTCAACCTCATTGATCTTCTTCTCATTTAAGTATGACTTCCCTCTTTGTTTTCTCTTCATACATCTCTTCATTTTTTTTATTCTGAAAGTTCTTTATACATCTCTTCATTTTCTTCTTCTTCATCTTCATCTTCTTCTTCTTCTTCTTCTTTCAAATTCTCCTTGCCTTTCAAAACCTTATCCACTCCTTCATAAGGTAATCTTGTTTCTCTGATGACTTCATCTTTCATACCTTAGTCCCCTTTGTTTCAAATTTTAACCTTGTTATCTCTCTCTTATAGACAATGTGTGTGTGTTGTTTGAAAGCTCTAAACAACATATTTGCAGGCTCTAAACAATATTGCCAACTCGCTCAAGGCATCATGGTCTGCTATAACAACAAAGAGATCACAAACCTTCTCTTTGTTGGTTATATGGGCCAAACGCAAGAAACTTGATTGCACATTTTTTTTATTTTCGTTTGATTCAATAGGAATTCAATTCTTTCCTCCAAGGTAGCTAGCTTTTTTACCCTTTTTTTGGGTTCCTCATTTCTTTTATTATAAATCTCTTAACTGAGTTATATTCATTCATATCCAATAAAACTACCACCACTACTTTATATACTTCAACACCCATTTTCTACTAGAACAAATGTAGAAAGCACTAAAAAATAGGTGTTGGAGTGCACAAAGTGGCAATGATATAGCTTTGTTGGACATGAATGAATATAATTTGAGTAAGGATTTCTAATAATAGAAATGTGGAACAAAAAGGAAAGGAAAGGTAATTTGGAGAAAGGAATTGAATCTCTATTGGATCAAACGAAAATAAAAAGACAAGATGTATTACATATAACAACAACAACTACTACAACAACAATAATGAAAAGAATTTGTTCTTTATTGTTTCTATGTCTATTTCTAGGTTTTTATTTGTAGTTTTCAAATTAAAGCATTTTATATCATGTAAATGTTAATATTGTAGCTAGTGTACTAGTTGTACAAGTTACAAAAGAGAGAAGAGAAAGAAGGCAATTAAAAGTATTAGAAAATTCAATTAATGAAAATAGATAGGTGTCAAAATTCCCTTGATTTTCCTCTAAGATAATCTCTTTCCCTTTCTAAATCCCTTCTTATTATGTGATTAACATCCAATTTTTCTGATTTAGTTTATCCCTAATTCCTTGGGTGGTAAACCTTTAAAACCCTAATTCCTTAGGCGAGCAAAATTAGTAACAAGCATTAGATGTAGTAAATTCATACAAATGCATTCAATCTATCCCTATCCCTAGGCTCAAGAATAGTATGGTTATTAAATTGGAATAGTAACCCTAACTTTCTAATTGCAAGATTTAGATTGTGGATCAATTTCTCAATGAGTATCAATCATGGAAAAACATTAAGTATAAATTCAATAACATAATCCACAAAATAAGAAAAAAGATTCAAAAGAGAATTTGACTACAAAAGGTTCAAATTAAGGTTCATCCTAGTCTAACCCTAAGAAAATTAAAAACAAATATATAAGAGAGAGATAAGGATAGAGCCCCAAGGATTGTTCCCACTTCCTTACATCTTCAATGGTAGAGAATGATTCCCAACCTCTTCCTCACTTCCGGTCCTAAGAGGAATCAAAGAATACCCTCAATGATGTAATTTCTTCGAATAAATAGCGAGTCTAGGCTTTCTAAGCTGCAATAGAACATTTAGCTCGCAAGTACATTAATAATCGAAGAAATATGAATGCACTAGCACACTAGGCATCAATGGTACTACTGTCTTGGGAGAAGTGTAAATGACGCTAGGTGTCATTTGTACTACATCAGGCGCCAAATCGGACATCAACTTTTTCCCCCCTAAAATTTTCACCTTCTACTGGCACTAGGTGCAGTGTATCCTCCATTAGGCGCTATATAGGTTGAACTAGTTCTTAATCTCTTCACAAAAGTTGTAGATAATTTTGTCCTTGAAACTTTGGCACTAGTCTAATGTTGTTTCAATCTTTACAACTCAAGATATGCTTAAAACACTACACCTATGTCAATGTTCTTACTTTGATTCTGACTTTGTAGGATGCAAGTTGGATAGAAAGAGTACTAGTGGTGCATGTCACATCCTTGGAAATGCATTAGTCTCATGGTTTAGTAAGAAACAGGTGAGTGTTACATTATCTACTGCCAAGGCAGAGTATGTAGCTGTTGGTGGTTGTTGCTCATAAATTCTTTGGATTAGACAACAATTGATGGATTATGGAATTAAGCTTGATCATATTCCCATTAGGTGTGATAACACTAATGCCATAAATCTCACCAGGAATCTTATCATGCATTCTAGAACTAAGCATATTAAGATTAGGCATCATTTCATTAGAGATCATGTTCAAAATGATGATTATATTCTAGAATTTGTTGAGAGTAATAAGCAACTTGCAGATATTTTCACCAAATCTCTAGCTAAAGAGACCTTTTTCTACATTAGGAGAGAGCTTGGCATCATAAATGAGTCATGCACTGATTGATATGTGCCTACATGGCTTATGAGTTATTTATATATATACATATTTGTCTTTCATATTTGGTGTTTGGTTGATTGATGTTTGGTTGTTGTTAGATTGATTTCATATGAATTTGAATTGTGATCTTGTGTATTTTCATGTATGTTTGCATGTTTGGGTATGATTTGAACGAATTTTGGTTGAATGACAGCGTTTTAACTTTGTATTTTGTGGGGAGTATTTGAATACTCTTGATCAGTATTCGAATACTTGAAGCGATATTCGAATACCCTGTCTGGAGTATTTGAATACTCCAAAAAGTATTCGAATACTCAATGGTCTAATATGTCCCAATGTTTTGATTTCTCTCTATTTAAACCCCCATTGTTCGTTTCTCTCACATACCTCACCAAAACCATTCTAAAACCTCTCCAAACCCTATTCTCCATAGTTTCTTTTGGTTTTTCCTTGAGTTATTTGGGCATCATGTCTACAAGGAGACCTCACATTCATAGTGGTGGCTCTACTTCTACTGCTCCACCTACACGTAAAAGCTATTGCATTGCTGCCTCTGACTCTCTACTGTCTAAAGAACGCCGCTCAAAGAGGCGTATGGATTCCAACACCCCTAACTCACCTATTGTCCTTGACACAACTTTGATGAGTATGAGGAGCATCTAGGTAGTCACTCTTCTCATTCCTCTTCTACTTATTCCTCTCCCCACTTTGAGCACTTTGGGTCTCATCATTCTGATTCTGATGGGGAGATGGATACTGATGTCTCCAACAACATTCAGTCTTGGTTTGATTCTAATCGCCAGTTTAGGACATTTATGCAGAGATTCCACTTGAAGGAAATCCTAAATCTTGTCTCTTTGGATTTTGTTGTTTTTGAGGAGCAAGGGTTTAGGTTTCTTAACCTTGTGGTGAGATGAGGGTTGAAGCGATTCATGTCTCTCTTTCTTTCTTACTCCCTTGATCTTATTCATGCTTTCATTGCTAGGCCGATTAGAGGTGATGATGGGCTTCTTCACCGTAAGGTCGCGAAGAAGGAGTTTATTATTCGTCCACAAGATTGGACCACTGTTGCTGGCTTGTCTTTTACAGGTAACTTCTATATTTCCCCTATTCCCCTACTGACCTCACAGACTTTCATATGGACTACGTTGTTTCTCATTTCTTGCGGGATCCAAACCACCCTGACCATGGTGAGAGGAAGACCAAGGTCAGGCTGTTGACTGTGGAAGGGCGTTGCTTGGCATATGTGGTTGCCAAGATTCTTTATCCTCGCGCTAGGAACTTTAATGTGGTTCTGAAGAATGATTGGTTTTTGATCCACTATCTTCGTAATAATATGAAGATTCATTGGCCCTTTTTCATCACCAACAGTTGGCTTGCTAGTAGAAACCTTCTTTCTACTTAAATTCCACATGCTTGCTTGATCTAGGCATTTCTCGCTCTTTTTGATATTTCTGTTGTTGTTACCATTTTGCCTCCATATGATAAATTTGGTAAGACTACTTTGAGCAAGATGCACATCCAACAGAGCGATGACGACACTTGGATACACATAGGGCATTTGGATATGAACTTTGCACAGTTTGCTGATATAGCTAATTAGATCCACCTTGATGTTGATACTGATTTTGGCTCTCCTCCTGCTCTTGAGCCTCAGCCTGCACCTGTTGAGTTTACTGATCATTTTCAGAGGTTTGTTGCTGAGTGTCTTATACAGTTTGATGGATGTCTTACTAACTTGATCGACTTTTTGATGATCTACACCACATGGTAAGGCATGAGTTTTGTTCTCTTAATGAATGATATGATGGACTTTCTATTGATGTCTTAAACATCTCTGAGCAGCTTAGCAGTTGAGGACTCATATTGTTGATGACGACAACGATGAGGATGATGCTTAAGGATGTCCTGTTTTAGCTTTTTAGGATGATTATGTTTGACTTGGATGTATTTTGTTGCTATTGATGTACTTTGCTGACTTTGGATGTATTTTGACTATGATATAGTTATGCCTAGTATAGGCTATCCAATTATATACTTTGACTTATATTATGATCACTTGGCTTTGTACTTTGATTATCATGTATTTTGACCCTTTGATTAATGTCATATTAGTATGTTTGTTTGATCATTCAGTATCTTGTTTAGGCTTCTCTCTTGCTCATTGCTTTATATGTTTATCTCTTTTTGATAACGCCAAAAGGGGAGAAAGGCTTGATTTTCTTTGTATTGCAGGTATGCACATATGTAGGGAGATCATACATAACACTTGCAAGAGTTAGCACAAGTGATGCACACACTCTTTTCATCTACCCTTGCACTCAAATAAGATGGATGTTGATGAAGGCATTGACATAGGTTGTCATCATCAAGAAAGAGGAGATTGTGAAGATTGTAGTTGATCATGTAGTGAAGAGGATGATGCTGCATTGCATGAGCTCTCCATTTGGATGCTTTTATATTTTGATGATTCCTTCTCCTTAATGCCTTTTTGATTGTATTCCATTTGAGTTGTATTTGTTTCCTTTTATTGACTTTGAGTGCCCCTAGGTTATTCTTTTGGGTAGTTGTGCTTATCATTGAGTGCATGTGTGCTTTGGCATTTTTCTTTTTCCCTTGGTTTTATGAAAATGTTTTTAAAAATGGATATGGGCTTCTTAAATTATTTTAAATTAGTTATGAAGTATTCCCATACTTAAATGTTCTTTAATATGTCATGGAATACTTTAGAAAATCGTATTTTTCATTTTTAGGGACAAGTAATCAAATACATATAGGAAGTATTCAAATATCCCTTGCAGAAAAATTTCACAGAAAGCAAACTTTTCAACCCTGCAAGAAGTATTCAAATACTTGACCAAGTATTCGAATACTATGGATCAAGTATTCGAATACATCAGCAAGTATTCGAATACTCAGTATTTGAATACTTCAAGTAAAAGTATTCGAAGACCTGTAGAAGTATTCAAATACTCCATCCTTGGAACAAATTTCGAAAGCTCATATTTAAAGACTATTTTTACACTTTTTGCAAGAGCGAACACTTTCGAAAAATAAGGGGAAACTTTGCCAAAATGTCTTTACTACTTGCTCTCATTGTTCTCTCATTGAATTGAGTTCTTGCACACTTGGGTAGTGTGTTTTTGGGGTTCTTGTTGCACCTTATGTAAGAATTATGAAGTCTTAATGATGCATTCAAACAACTAGGGTAAGGATATCCCTAGGGTTCCTTTTTGGAGAAGAGTTTAGGGTTCTTGGGTGAGGTACCCCAACCACAAAGTGAGGCATCTTTGTGTACAAGAGAAATTTAGTGGTTACACTCAATCTTTTGGATTGGAGACTAGATGTAGCTTTTAAGTGGATGAGAGTGAACTAATATAAATTTCCTTACGCATTCTTCTAAACCCTAACTCCTTTTAATTTTTTTGTTTAGGTTGGAATTATTGGAAATGGACCTAACAATGGCTATGGGTAATTGAAACAAAGTAAATCTTCATTTAATTGAATACTTGTTGATCTTATTTTATCCATCATACATTGGATTGGTGTTTTGCTTATAATTTCGCTACACTCTTACTGGTTATTCACTAATTAGCATTACATTGTACTTTGGGGAGACATAACCATTACATTGCACCATTCATTAGATCATTAGTTGTTGTGGTTGGTCATTATCATGCATATCATATCAACTAAGAGATTCATAAATCCTTGATCCTTCGTAAGTGGGTTGGCTAAATTTGTTTTTGGAAAAGTTTTTTTTTTTTTTACTTGGGGCTCACTACTATTATATTTTGAAATGTTTGTGAAAATTTTTTCAAGGTACTCAATTCACCCCCCCTCTTGAGTACTTTCTACCTATTTTGTTTTCCACATTTTTTCCTCTATTGATGTAAAAGATTGGAAGAGAAAGAACTCATAGTTACAGGTCTATGTGTAAAATTTTCTCTTGGAATCAAAAAGAAAGAAATTAATATAGTTTTAACTATATATTTATAAGGTAATAGAAGCTTGTGGGGACACCTCATGGTCCCTATAATTATGGTAGTTACTAAAAGAAAAAGTAATTTTTGTAACCTCTAACATATACGTTTTTATTACATTTTTTCTACTTTTCTCATTTTTTTATTTCTGTTGTGACGTAAGTCACGATGATCACAATGTTGAGTCTCCAACGAGCTCATACGGTGGTGGTTAGACGTATCTGATGGTGGCTCCTACAAGGATTCCAATGCCAAAGTCAGGATGAGGGGTCGAGAAGTGAGAAAGTGAATGAATGATGCGTACTTGGCATGAGGAGTCTTATTTATAGAAGATATTTGGCGAGAAAGGTTGTTAGAGCCATTAGGGTGCCACGTGGGATGTTATGTGGCCGTGTGCGTTCAAGTGCCATATAGGCTGGATTCCTTAAGTAGCTTATGTCAGTGTGACTTGGTTAATGGGTAGTGCTGCTACAAGGTGCCTTTAAGTCAGTTACTCAGGCTAAGCCCACTTAGGTGATTACGAGAACAAGTTAGACCCCAAAATAGTTGCCCCTAAGTCGATATTGCTTAGGGGAAGTAATACCGACTTAGAAGTCTTTGGAGTTGAAATGACCTCCGAACAATTGCCCAAAAGTCGGTGTTGCTTAAGGGAAGCAATATAAGCTTAGAAGCATGAGGGTGGATAGTCCTATCCCAGTTGCCCTAAGTCGGTAATATCTTTGAAGGATAATGCCAACTTACAAGCATGTTGAAAATGTAGGTTGTCCACCTCCAAGTTAGTGTCAATTTGAGTGAAAAGGCCCCGACTTTCGGGTTAAGCATGGTGCATATACGTGTGATTTTTCCATTGGCATGTCTTTTCATCGTCCCATTCTAACAATTTGCCACAAAAATGCACAAATCGAAGTAGGCATTTAATGCATAATGATTTGTGTATTTGGATTTTGAAGCCGTTCGAATTTTTGAAATGTGACCGATTTTGAAGTCCAAACTGCTTGAACTTTCTAAAGGTTTTAGGCCCAAAGCACCTCGTATATAAGGTTGAAGGGCCCAAAAAATATTTTTTTACCCTTTTCATTTTCCTTCACGTCCTTTTGAGTGCTTTGCGACTTTCGGTTGGCTTGCAGTTGATTTCCAACGGACCTTCTAGTGATTTTTCTTATAGGCATTTGCTTTTTCTGCTCGCAATTTGTACTGTATTTAGTTAGCTTTTTTTCTTCTTTTCATTTCTTTGCATTGTTGTTGTTGCTATGTTTGCTTGTTTTTGCCTTTGTTAAAGATGGCTTCGCGCAAACCAGCTGTGACTTCATTTTTTGGTCGTGGCGGGCGTGACGATGCTCAAGTGAACTCTACCGGTCGCTCAAGGTCTCCAGGAAACTCTTACAATCCCTCAGCCGACTGTCAAAGGCCCTTTGGTGATCTTAAGGGCCCTAGAGGCTGTATAAGTCCTTCAGTTGCCTCTGTGGGAGGAACTATTTCAATGGATAGTGGTGGTGAGTGTCGTGATGTGGCCATCATTAGGGGTAGTAATTGTAACTCAAATGCAAGTAAGAGGATGAAGCGTCCCGTTTTTGCTAAATTATGGGAGTGGAAATTGATGTTGCCTGAGGATGAAATTTATCTAGAGAGATTGGAGCTATGTCGACAGCATCTGAAGGTGGTAGGCTTACCGTATAAACCCAAGGAGGTTTTGGAGTATGCAAAAGCTTGGATGCTATATCTGAATTTAATGCGTATCCCTTCTAGGCCCGGGAATACATCTACAACAAGGAATATTTCTATGTCGGAGAAGAATGTTGAAAAGACACAAGTGATCCTTCATTTTGTTACTGTTCATCTACCTAAAAGTGTCAGAGTTGTAAAGGTTAGTGAGTCCTTGTCTCCTTTTGACTTTTTATTTGATGTTTCTAGCAAGAATATGGGCAATAATACAAGGAACGTCAATACTACCTCGGAGGTGTATTATAAAGCTCCAAACATGGAAATTAATTAGGCTGATAGGGAAGTTTATAGAACCAGGTCTTGTTTTGCACCAGAAATGGTAGATGACTTACTTCATGTAGTGCGACTTACATTTAGTGACAATGCCAGGGTTTGGGACATTGAGGTACCCAGGGATGATCATAGAATTTGTTCTTAAGGGCAGAAGGAGAATATCGATTGTCCCTTAGAAGACGCCTCAAGACAACAAGTTGATTATATTTATCTTGATTTTCTGCCCATGTTCTTAACATTATTTGAGGATCTGGGGGTTCGGTTACCATTAACCGATTTTTAGATTTCTGTTCTGAATTTTTTGCGAGTTTACCCTTAGCAACTACTTCTGAATGCTTGGGACTTTATGATGGCTGTTGAACGATTATGTGATTGTGAAGATGTTGTTTGTAGTCAACATTTGTTTTGTCATCTGTTTAACCTAGTTAGGGCAACTTTGGATGATAAATACTCTGCTATTGCACTTTTCAAGTGCTAATAACTAAGAGATTTTGAAGACTTATGAGGAATCTTATAAAGATTACAAGGACGAGTACTTCTTTTTGCACCTAAAAATCCAATCTTAGGATAACTTATTTGTGGTTCATGGTGTGGGCAAGAATATTAACAAGCCCCACTTTCTGTTGTATTATACTTACGACCACTTTTGTCGTGACGTGAAGAAATACCATTTCTTGGAATTTGTACTTACGTTGAAAGAAATTAAAGCCTATGAACATCTCAAGTCTCTCATAAAAAACATTGAGGGTCGCATTCCATGTAAATTATTAATTGGATTAACATCGACTGAGTATTGGGCTATCATAGGTGTGCTTGAATTTTATGAGTCATACTTATACTTCTTGTATTGATATGCCTTTGTTTGATTGGTGTTTTTCTTGGCATTGATTCGTCTTCCTTTTTTTGCAGACAGTCTCATAGGGAAATCTAGTGTTGCTACTTTTGCCTTGGCGAGGCAACAGGATGCCTGAACATTAGCTAAGGGTAAGGGAGATGCTCGCCCAAAAAAGCTTGTTGACGAGGCTAAATCTCATAAAGTGGCTCCATTGTCCAACAAGCCTTTAATTATATGTGATTAAGCATCTACTGAGGTTCCACCCCTTACTAATACTTCTTTTAGCGACCTTCCTCCTCCTCTTAAGAAACAAAGCTTAGATGCCGCTTTGTTGGGTCGAAAGATGGCACATGACATGGATGCTCTCATTATCTCAGGGCAGTAGTCTAAGGTAGAGGAGAGATGATGGGTGAATTGAGAAACATCCAGAGTAGCTTTGCCAAGCATATCGTCAATTTGTGGTTCTATAGGAAGCTTGTGGCGGGAAGAATCCTCTGAATGTCATAAGGGAGAAGCATGGGGTAATAACTTGGTTGAAAGAGGCCAAGGAAGGAGCTCGAAAAGCAAAGGAGGAGGTTGGTAAAGAGATGCTTGGGCTGAAAAAAACCACAGTGGAGATGCAATTGGACATAGGTAAGATGGAGTGGGAAGAGAAAGCTCTTCAAGCTAGGTTGACTAATTTTGAGGCCAAGGGTGTTGAGTCAACTCAGAAAATTGTTGAGCTAGAAGCTAAGATTGTGCAGTTAAAAGCTAACTACACTAAGATGTATTAGATGTGGATGGATGCCACAGTGGTTTCCTTCAATAATGAAATGGAGCAGGTTCATTATCTTCTCAAGAAGGCTATAAGCTTGGTTGCTACTTCACCTAAGTAGGATGTGCAGAATGGGGTATGGTGTGCTCTTATTGGTGAGGATATGGCCCCTTTTGAGCCACTTAGTCCCAAGGTCCAGGAAGGGGTTTGAGAGGAGGTTCAAAGGTTTGACTTGTTCATCTTAAACCTCGGTCGAATTAAAATTCACATACTCAAGGTGACAACCTTCCAACGTTGATGCTTATGCTTCGTCATCTTAATGGACTTTTGCTTGTTCACCTCAAACCTCGACCAGATTAAAATCTGCATACTCAGGGTGACGACCTTCCAACGTCGATGCTTTTGCTTCGTTGTCTAAGTGAACTTTTGCTTGTTCAACTTAAACCCCAGTCAGATTAAAATCCATTTACTCAGGTTGATGACCTTCCAACGTTGATGCTTATGCTTCGTCGTCTCGGTGAACTTTTGTTTGTTCACCTCAAACCTCAACCTAGATTAAAATCTACATACTCAGGGTGACGACCTTCCAACGTTGATGCTTATGCTTCGTCGTCTCGGTGAACTTTTGCTTGTTCAACTCAAACCCCAATCAGATTAACATCCACATACTCGAGGTGACGACCTTCCAACGTTGACGCTTATGCTTCGTCATCTTGATGAACTTTTGCTTGTTCACCTCAAACCTCGACTAGATTAAAATTTGCGTACTCGGGGTGATGACCTTCCAACATTGATGCTTATGCTTCATTGTCTTGGTGAACTTTTGCTTGTTCACCTCAAACCCCGGCGAGATTAAAATCCGCATACTTAAGGTCACAATCTTCTAATGTTGATTGGATGCCTTTGCCTAATTTTCTTTTTTGCTTTTGACATGCACTTTTCTTTTTAGGCCAAAAACTCTTGTTTTGTTAATCACATAGGAAAAAATGGATTACAAGAGCTACGAATTATAGTATGTAACTCAACCCACTTATTTTAATCAAATTCTATCTATGAATTGAAAATGCCAAACCTTTCTTACCAACATCTTTAGATGAAATATCGGCAAAGGTTGGATGCATTCTATGTTTATAGGATTGGAATCTTGGGAAGTGTTTCCAGTGTATAAGCTTTAGTGTTAGTCTTCAAAGTAACCATGTAAGGGCCTTCCCATTTCTTTACAAGCTTTCCTTGACTGATGTTCTTCCTTTCTATATCAACCTGACGTAGCATTAAGTCACTAGGATTAAACATTCAAGGTACCACTTTCTTATTGTACCTCGTAACTACTTGTCTCTTAAGCATGGCTTCTCTAATCATAGCAATCTCTCTTCTTTCCTCAACCATATCAAGCTTGGTGCAAATGAGGCCATCACTGTCTCTTAGATTCAGGTTTGCCACTCTCTATGTCGACTCTCTGATTTCTAATGAGATCATTGCCTCCATGCCATACGTAAGGCGGAAGGGAGACTCTTTAGTGATAGCGTAGGGGGTTGTGCGGTATGCCCATAGGACATGTGGTAATTACTCAACTCAGTTGTAGGATAATCTAGTTTGATGCTTTTGCTTGGCCATTTGTTTGGAGATGTTCAATCGACGTAAATTTTTGCTTTATTTTTAACCCTACTAAGAAGCTTTGGAAACCTTAATCCTTGAATTGTGTGCCGTTATTTGATTTTATTATGTTCAAGATTTCGAACTTGTATATTACCTACCGGAATATGAAGTTCTCCATGTTTTTGTCTATGATGGTAGCCAATGCTTCTGCCTCTATCCACTTTATAAAATAATCCATTGTTACCACTAAGTATTTCACTTGGCATGAGGCCTTAAGAAATAGGCCAAGTATGTCGGAACACTTCTGACATCGATTGCACTTTTTCACAAATTCCGTAGCATCACTCTTTAAAGTTAGCCAATAATAGCCTTCCCAGAAAATTTTCTTCGCTAAAGCTTTGCGCTCGAGATGTTACCCACATCATCCTTCATGTAATTCTACTAGGACATAATATGTTTTTGACTTTCTCAAACATTTGAGGAGTGGTTGGGAAAAGCCCCTTCTATACAACCTATCATTGACTACATAGAAATGTGTTGTCAATCTTTCTAACCTGTATACTTCCTTTTTATCCTTCGGGACAACTCCTTCTTACAAATAATGGATCATAGGAGCTATCCAACTTGGTTCTACTTTTACCACCATGACAAGGTGGGGTTCATGAACAATTTATTGGATCACAGATCTGTTATTGCTAGAAGATTTCGTGCTTGCTAATTTGGACAGGATGTCTGCCCTAATATTCTTTTCTCGAAGGATATATACAAATTCTATCTTGTCAAATCCTGTGATAAGAGCTTTGACCTTTACTAGATATTTTTGCAACATCGACTCCTTGGCTTGGTATGCCCTATTAATATGTGAAATCACCAATTGTGAGTCATTGCATACTCACACCAACTTTGCTTGTACATGAGATGCCATCATCAATTTGGCTATACAAGCCTCATACTCCGCTTGGTTGTTAAACGCAGGGAAAGTAAAGGTCAATGACTGCTTTACAATAACCTTATTTATAGATTCCAATAGTATTTCGGCTCCACTACCCTTCTCATGTGATGAGCCATCTACAAATAAAGTCCAAGTTGGATCTTGGAGTGCTAGGTTAGATGGTGTTAACTCAACAACAAAGTCGACCAACATCTTAGCCTTCAACACTTGCCTCCATGTTTAGATAGTTCAATGGCCCATGATGTCATTCTTCTTGCTAATTCAAGCCTGTGTAGGATATGGCGAATCGGTTGGTTTGTACGCACTATGACCTGGTGGGATTGGAAATACGGCCTAAGTCATCGAGTCGCCATTACCAGTGCCAACATTACCTTTTCCATTTTGGGATAACATGATTCAACTCCATGAACAGCTTTACTTACGAAATAGACTGATTTTTATCCCTCCAATGTTTCCCTAATTAGCACCGTATTAACAACCTCCCCCGCAACGACTATGTATAAGTACAACACTTCCCTATGTTCAGGTTAGGTAAGGATAGGTGGTGACGACAAAGTTTCTTTCAACTTTATAAATGTTACTTCACATTCTTCTATCCATTTGAAAGGATGATCTTTCCTCAAAAGCCGAAAAAAGGGTAGGGCATTTTGCGTCGACTTTATTACAAATCTTGTCAATGTAGCCAAACATCTTGTCAACTTTTGGACTTCCTTATGTTATGGGGACTTTTCATCTCCAAAATAGCCCAATATTTCTCTGGATTCAACTCAATGCCTCTTTCTAAAAACATATACCCTAAAAACTTCCTAGTTGCGATCTCGAATGTGCATTTATTGGGATTTAACCTCATATTATACTTTTTAAATTTGGTCAACGTCTCTTTCAAATCATCAAGATGTGCTTCTAGGGTAGCATTCTTGACAATCATGTTGTCAACATATACTTACAGATTTCGCCCGATCTGCTTCTCGAACACCTTGTTCATCATCCTCTAGTATGTGGCCTTAGCATTCTTTAATCCGAATGACATCACCCTATAGTAATAATTGGCCTTTTTCGTCATAAAGGTGATTTTCTACTAATCTTCAGGGTGAAGTGGAATTTAGTTATATCCAGAATAAGCATCCATAAATGATAAAAACCAGAATTCGAATGAAACATCCACCAATTTGTCAATATTAGGGAGATGACATGAGTCTTGTAGGCAATGTTTATTAAGATTGGTATAATCAACACACATTCTCCATTTGTCGTTTTACTTTTTTACTAGGACCACATTGGCAAGCCAAGTGGTGTACTTCACTTCTCGAATAAAATTGACTTTTAGAAGCTCGGTCACTTGTCTTTCTATCTCTTGTAAGCTTTGTGGAGCCATTTTTTTCCAGTGTTGACACACTGGTTTTATTGAAGAATCCACCTCTAGGCGATGGCAGAAAAAGTTGGGATCTATCCCAAGCATGTCCACCGACTTCCAGGCATATAAGTCGACGTTATCCTTTAGTAAGGTTGATAAATCAACTTTCATCTTTTCCTTCAAGTCGGCCCTTATCTTCACTATTTGTGAGGCCTCTTTGACTATCTATACTGAGGTACACTTACCTTTAGGCTCGAGACAAGGTAGCCAAGATTCCTTCTTTATCTCGTCTTGGTAATCATGTTCAGTCAATAATACTTATTCATGACTGACATTTGGGACATACTCTAGCCTCGAGTTAGGGCCAACCTTAAGAGACTCCTTATAGCATTCTCTCATTGTTTTTTGATCTCCTTACAAAGTGACAACTTGCATGCTATCACTGACGAACTTCATTTTGAGGTGTGCTGCAGATATAATGGCTCCTAATGCATTTAATGTTAGTTTGCACAAGATGGCATGGTAGGAGGATTTAATATCTACTACAATAAACCGAGTGATCACAATTTTTGTAGTAGTTGGCTTCCTAAAAGTAAAATGAAACTTAATATGGCCTACCAACGTGATTTGGTGTTTTGAAAATCCTATCAAATCCTTATGATATAACATTAACTAAGATTTTGGGATCTTTAACTTTTTAAAAAGTTCATAGAACACAATGTCTACTAATGTCCACCAACAACCTGTGAACCTTCTAATTAGCCTTGATGTAATGATTAGGGGATCATCATCATTACATCGCCATAATTAGAATTGTCAAAGACTAAAGGCGGTGCTTGCTCTTCTTTTAGCAGGGCTTGGGACTTGTATCCTGGAGGAGGTCGTTAAAATTTCTTTGACATGTCTTTTTCTAGCATTATTCGTTGGTCCTTCACTAGAAAATTCGCTCACTATGGCGTATATAGTCTTATAACTTCATGTAGGGGAGTGAGTTGGTGACCTTATAAACGACCTTGGCAATGGCCGATGTGGTGAAGTATGTTGTACAACTTGAACCTCAGCATGATCCTGCGTCGATCAAGGTGTGTACTATTTCTCTTAGGACTGTGTCGGTATGGCAATCTTCTTCTTCTTTCTTAGGGAGAATGTCCCTTCCTTAGACTTCTTATTCTTTTCTGCGGTATAGGGGAACAGTGAGATCTTTCATGGTTACCTTTGCCTTGTTTATGCACAAAGTGACTCAGCCTCCCTCGTCTTATTAGCATCTCAACAACATCCTTCAGTTAGTAACATTCATTAGTGTCATGCCCTAACACTTTGTGAAACCGACAATATTTTGAAGGATCACCTATCGCCTTGTTCTTCAAAGGTTTGGGAGGCCTTACACCTTTTTCTTGGAACTCCACATTCAACACCTCATTCAAAATCCTTTCTCATGAGGTGTTTAATGGGGTATATTCCTCAAACCTTGGTCCTCCCTTATATAAACCCTAATCTTCATGGCATGGTGGCTTATCAGTCTTTAAAGGTGGGTTTTTATTCTGTGTTCTGCCTTTTGAAGCCTTCAACTTCTTGACTTCCAATACGTTCTCATAATTGATATACTTCTTTGCTTTCTTTAGAAATTCTTCCATAAAAGTCGGAGGAGTTTTAGCAATCGCAATAAAAAAGGGCGAGCCTTTTTTCACCCCATCTTTGGCTAGCATTAAAACTCCTAGCCTTGTTAGTTGCAAAGGCGGTATGGCACTTCTCCTTTAGCTCGATCCAAAAATCTATGGATTGTGGTGCTAACGATTGGAATCACTTCAGCACGGAGGCTTTCAATGAAAGCGAGAATGCTCTGTACTTGAGTAAGGCGGATGACCCTTATAGGACATGGCAGATTCAAATGCATAAAGGTGGTCATTTGGATCGGTCAATCCATCATAAAGCTCCAAAGACGGGAGCTGCTGTGGTTGCTTCAACACTTGTAAATTCAAAATCCTTATGGAAAACAAGAGATTAAACGGAATCACCTTATCTTATTCACTAGTTCCAACAGCAGCAATATGAGCATCGTGTATATCTTGCACAGGGCTAGGTTGTAACGTCGATCCTGCTAAGCGTTCATCGAAATCACAATTATTCTCCTTATTTTGCTTTTTCTCCCGTTCGGCGCGAAGTTTGACAATCAACTTTTCCTGCTCCTTTAGAGCCTCCCTCTATTGTTGCACTAGTAGAACCAAATCCACCATGGAAACTGATGGCGTGGGAATGCCATTACCAACATGTTCTCCTTCTGGTGTGATAGAGGCCTCTTCACCATTAGCGTGCAATGGTGGAAGTTGCAGTGGCGACGAGGCCACAACAGACTTGCGATTTCTCGTGTTAACCATCACAGAGATAAAAAAACTCCAACAAGAATGGAAGAGTCATAGAGAAAAAGTTTCTCACAGATGGCATCAATATTGTGAGGTTAGTCACAAGGATCACAAGGCTGAGTCTTCGGCGAGCTCCTATGGTGGTGGTTGGACGTCTTTGGCAGTAGCACCTACAAGGACTCTAATGCCAAAGTCAAGGCAGGGTCGAGAAGTGAGAAAGTGAATAAATGATGTGTACCTGGCATGAGGAGTCTTATTTATAGAAGATCTTTGGTGGGAAAGGCCGTTAGGGCTATTAGGGTGCCATGTGGGATATTATGTGGTCATGTGTGTTCGAGTGTCGAGTGCCAATCAGACTGGATTCCTTAAGTAGCTTATGTTGGCGTGATCGGTTAGTAGGTAGTGTCGCTACAAGGTACCTCTAAGTCAATTACTCAAGGTAAGCCCACTTAGGTGATTTGGGGGCCAAGGTGGACCCCAAAACAATTTCTTTGGTTTCGTCAATTTTTTTGTTCGTTTCACCGTTCTTTTTATGTATTCAAATGTAGCATACTACCGTTATTGCAGTTTGATTTTTTACTACTTTTACTTTACAACTTCATATATCAATCCATTAATTTTAACGATCACTAATTTTTCCTAATACACCTAACCTCAATTATTTCCTAATACTTTTACTTTTACTTTACGCTGATAAATTTTTCCACCTCACTTAGTCGACACCATTAAATAGTCACTCCTAAAAGCAACAAAACTCCCTCATGTCCCTTCACTCACGTCGGCTACAATCAGCGTGAAAACCGGAACTTTGAAAAATGAAACACGTCAATTTCTCCTACGCCACGCAGGTACTAGGAAGAAGAAAAAATTGAGCTTTTAAAAACCCATCTTAATTACCAACCAAATTACCCGTCTTCAAAGAAAAAAAAAAACATTTACTTCTTGTTTGTTAAAATAAATATAATTAAATGGGCTTAACCAAATAAAACCCAATTCAACGCAAATTAAGTACCTTATGCATGGACATTCAAAATTTGATATTAATTTTACACTTAACAGTTTGATTCAAAGTAAAAGGGAAAGTTAAAAAAAAAAAAAAGGAAAAAGGAAAGGAGGAGAAATTTTAATAAAAGAAAGAGGAAGAGAGAGAAGAAAAGCTTCTTTGGTTTAATTTGATTTGAAGGAAGGAAAGAAGAGGAAGAGATCATCTCATTTGGCTTGTAAGAAAACGGAAGAAAAAAAAATGAAAAATATATTTTTAGAAGAGTGTTAGGAACACATTCTCTAACACATTTCTCCTAATACACGTTTTATTATTGTTAAAAGTTTATTAAAAACTACAAAATCATGAAAGAGAGTTAGTGAAACCCATAAATTTTTGTAATTTTCAAGAAATTCTAACCAATAAAAGAATGTGTGTTCAAAAGAGTATGTCAGAAAATATATTACTAGCATTTCTATATGTTTTTATATTTCTATAAATATTAATAGAAGAAATGAGAGATAAAATAAAATTTTGAAATTATTTAATTTGTACAATCTAAAAATTATAAAGTATTTTTCTTCTCTAATTTCTCCCAATTTTTAAACTAAGCACAATAAAACTAAATAAATTTATTTCCTGTTTACCTCGTATATATTTCCATCCGATCATATACATACACTAATTTGAATTAAAAAGTGTAAGCACACAGAGTGTTCTTAGCTTTGAGCAAATTGCTTGCAAGCTCAAGACCGCCAAAATTAATGCGACCTTAAACTATATCTCACCCAATCATGTGATCATGTGACAAGACCTCTCCATACGAAGTATGTTTCAATTTTTTTCTAGTGGTACTGCTTCTACCTGAGGGAGTGGTCCTAGAAGAAGCTTATTATTTGAAATCTTTCACGTTAATTAATTAGTTGGTAAGAAAAATACTAGTAATATATTTTTTAACATACTTTTGAACACATTTTTTATTACAACAATAACAACAATAAAGTCTTATCCAACTAGGTAAAGTCAGCTACATGAATCACACGACACCATTCAACTCAATTAAAGATCAAAGTTTTAGAAATGTTATTTACCATGAGATTTCTTTTTAACAACTTCGTCCAATGTCTGTTTTGGCCTCCTTATCCTCTTTTTCATAAAACTAAAAACCATGCAACCCACTCTTCTCATTAGTGCCTCTCGGTTGGCTTTTTTGTACATGCCCAAACCACCTTAATTGACTTTTTTGTCATCTTTTCCTCAATCAATGCTACACAATCTCTTCTCGTATACAATTATTTTGTATCTTGCCTTTTCTTGTGTGGTTACACATCCATCTTAACATTCTCATTTCTGTCACTTACCTTTTTTTATGTTCCTTTAAAGCCCAACATTCACTATCATAAAATATAGTCGGACGTATAGTAGTGCGATAAAACTTGCCTTTGAGTTTGGCAGGTTCATTGTGATAATAAATAACCTCCGATGTATTTCTTCATTTTAGTCATCCTGCTTATATCTTATGCATGACATCGTCATTAATTTTTCTATCATTTTGTAGTATTGAACACAAATATTTAAACTTAGAAACTTGTGGTATGACATCTCCTCCCATTTTTACTTCCAAGTCACATTCCTCTTGTCTCTTGCTAAAATTGTAATGCATATACTTTGTCTTACCTTTAATTAAGCAAAAACCCTTTTGTTTCCAAAGTTTGTCTCCAAAATTTAAGTTGAAAGTTTATTGTTTCTCTTAATTCTTTTTTTTTTTTTTTTGCATAAGTTAATAAATATTATTAAAAGCATTCCAATTAAGCACAAGATGTGCAAAAATTAGAAACAAGAGGCAAAGTACATATAATTAAGTGTAGCACAACCCCATCTTGTACAACACTTGGGAACCCCAACATAAAACTAATCCAGAGATAAGTCTAAACATGTCCATGCAAACCAAATCTTTTGACCACACGAGACCACCCTCACATTGCAATACCAAATCAATAGGAAACAAAATTGTTTTCATTAATTCCTTAATCAAAACTATATAATTTGCAAAAAAAATTCAATAAATGATGGTCTTTTATATGTCTTTGGTAAGCACATCCAAGACTAGATTAAACAAGTACTTAAGGTTGAGCATTAATGTAATCCCATTCCTATAGGAAAGTCCTTAGTCTTGCCTTTTGGAGTTCTCACACTAACAGTTACCCCATTATATATGTCTTGAATTAGGGGTGTTTGCAGATTGGATTGGATCGGTTTAAAGAGAAAATCATTCGATTCAATCACTTCGGTTTTATTAATTCATCATCCAACCGGTTTGGTTTAAAATTAAATCCAATCCAATCCAATCCAATTTAAAACGGTTTGGATTGGATCAGTTTTTAGTTTTAATTGTACTATTATTTTTTTAACAAAAGTATTAAATAAATAATATTATATATAATAAATATATTAAAAAATAATTTAAAATATAAAATATTTCATTAATGAGTCATTATATAACTAATACTAGTATAACTCGTCAAATATATATTATTAAAAATAAATTTACACAACTTGATGATTATGTTTATGTATCTTTACTTAAATAGTTACTGAAAAACTATCTTTAAATAAATATATTTTTTATAAACAAGTATAGTTTATGTGATAATTTTACAAATATATAAGAAATAAAAACATCAACATGAGTGATATTAGAAAATTACAAGTGAAAATATATATGCATGTATAAGTTCGGTTTGGATTGGATCGGTTTTCAAAATCAAATCCGAAATCCGATCCAATCCAATAAATTTTTTTGATTTTCAATTTTTTCGGTTTTCAATTTATTCAGTTTTCGATTTTTTGGATTGGTTTTTTCGGTTTTCATTGGATTGGATCAGTTTATGAACACCCCTATCTTGAATAGCTTGAATGTAAGCCATGTGAATACATGTCTTGAATAGCAGTTACCCCATCATACATGTCTTGAATGGCCTGTATTTTTTATATAATAATTTCTTTCACAATAAAACTTTTTCACCTTTTATTTCCCGACATTAAGACACTTGTTAACATTTGTCAAATAAAAAATGAGTTGGAATGTTACTATTATTTTTCATTATTATTATTTTGAAAAACATTAATAACATATTCTCTTGATTATTAACTGGAATGTCAAATGTGTATAAATTAGACCTACTAAATAATTTGAATCTCACTCCTTATTTAATAAGTTTCGCATAAAATTTACTCAACCTTAAAAAATTTTGACAAAGAATTTTACTTTCAAACTTATTTTTTTATAATTATTAAAAATAAAATTTAATTATTTTAATAGTCAAATAATTTAAATAATAATAATAATAATAAAGGAATAAAATGTGTTTTTGGTCCCTAAATATTTGGTCAAGCTTGGTCTTAGTCCTTATACTTTAAAATTGACGAATTTGGCCATCACATTTATGAAATAAGGTAGAGTTAGTCTGTGATGCCACATGTGAGACACATGACTGTCACGTCACACTTGGCTACCATGTCTTAGTTGTTAGCCACGTTAATAAATAGGGCTAACAGAGTTAAGGTGAGGAACCAATTTTACCGATTTTCAAAAATGCAAGAATCAAATTCATCAATTTTAAAATACAGAGACTAAGACCAAATTTGTCCGAAAATAGAAAAAACTAAAACACATTTTACCCCAAACATTATTATAATTTGTCCAAATTTAGAAGTAAAGTAAATTTAATAAAAAAATTAAAACGAGTTTCTAAGTCATTGTGTTGCTCAGACAGAACACACGAATCTAAATTTGTGGTCGAGAATGCGGGTATACAAATGAGAGCAATTTTTATGGTATATGAACCAGTTGATATTGGGCAGAGCAGGCCATATTTGGTGGTGCCGTGCCGTACCCTCATCACTTTGGAGCTGAGAGCTGCTGCTTCAATTCCAATGGTCTTTTTCTTTTGGTTATTCCGTCTCCTGAGGTTTTGAAGGGTACAAAGCATGTGGGGTGAGGGATATCACACATATAGGACATGTGAAATAGATCTTTAATGGATGGTGGTGGAATGTTTGGATTTGTGGCGATGAGCTTCTAACTCCCACTTAAGAGAAAACAATATAATTTTACTTAAAAATATAAACATGATTACAAATATAATTTTAATCAAATACGAATTTATTAGGAAATAAAAAATAGTAACTCTTACTTTAAGTTAAAAATTTTACAAATTTTATGCTAAATTTTATTATAATTTTTTTAATATAAAAGTTTTCAAACATAAATTACTTAATTCAATCATTTAAAAATGTTAGAATTTATATCATTTTTTAAAATAATAAAAAAAATCTCTAACGTCAAATATTTCGTGAAATGTTTGATAGCGGAAATAATTAATTAAAAATAAATTTTATAACTATTCGTCAACTTAATTAATCACTTATTAATTAGGAAGTATTCTATAGAATCATAATTTTTTTGAAATTAAGTTAGAATTAAAATGAGTAAATAATCTATGCACTGTCAGTGTAAATAATTTTACACTATTATCCAATCATAAATTGTTATGTATGGTAAGTTTGTTGACTATTACAATAATTACCTTAAAAGTCATACTAACAATGAATTTTGATTGGTTGACATTACATTGACTGTGCGTAGAAATTAAATTCTTAAAATATTTAGATTGACAAAGAGAAGATATGTTTTTTGGTACGCCCATGATTGCAAAGAATATCTATAGTCGTTTACCAAGACTAATCTCTTTTGAGAGATCTGAAGGCACTCAAAGGTGGATTATCCTCTACCAATTATATTTTTTCCATACACAAGAGTCTGGATTCAAATCTTTGACTACTTGCTTAAGAAACTCGAGCCCTTCACCACTCGGATCAACTACTAATAATTTTGTTATATTTGTGATGTGACCTTGAATAAAAGCAAAATAAAATTATTCAAAGACTGATTAAAACTAATAAATGTTTGAATAATGATTAAGTCACGTATCGCTAGGAGCATGAATATAATAGGAGATCTGTTCACCTTTTAAGAGTTAGAGTATTCATGTGCATCATGTGTCTTGGCCAACAAAAGATAGATAGGTGGGATATGGTAAAACTGCTGAAATTAAGAACTTAAAAATTGACCTTACATTCTAGTGAAATTAGAAATCATTTTCTGTGGTGATCATATAATAATTCTTCATCCCTTATTAATATGTACATTATAAAAGACATGTGCATGGATAATCCTACTGTATTCCTTGAATTAGAATTTTTCATTCACTGATCTTTAAGTTGGTAGGTATGAGATGTATAATGCAGTAGCTCCAACATCATGTTACTTTGTAATTTGTAACATTCTTGCTAATTGCATACTGTAATAGGGATATTTGGAGAAGTTAGAGCTAACCATTAACGACTACACATTTATGCATTACACTTGTGCCTCTCAGCCATATGTTCCTTCTAGTACTATGATTGGTTAGAGCAAATAAAAGCAATAAATGAAGGAGATGTAACAAAACGATAAGATCATTGTCTAATATTCATGAGAGATACACATGGAAATAAAAAGTAAAAAAGTTGAATTGTGTTTGTTGAAGTTTACACAAGTTTAGAAAACTTTTGTAGGAATAAGTTTTTTTTTTTGGTGAGTTTTTGTTGGAATAAGTGTTTAAGTATAATTGAAAACTGATGATGTAACTCCCCCAATTTGGTTTTCTTCTAAAATTTAGTCATTTAGGAGCAGAGATTTTGGTGTGTTATCTAAAAAAATTTTACACTTTGAGAGTGAAAATTTTCTTCCTTCGGAAGCTGCCTACTCAGAATTTTAGAAACTTAACATAAAAAATTAGATTCAGTTAAAAATTTTAATTCTAGGAATCTAAATTTTTTATTGAAGTAAAACTTTGGTAAATTAACTTGCAGAAATTTAGAATAATTTAATTCTTTAACATCAATAAATAAACTAAATTTTAGAGGTGAAAATTCTAATCTTGAATGTTTTAGACTCTTAAGTTGAAATTTTTTAACCTTACAAATTCATATTAAGTAACAATTTAAAATCTTAATCACGTCTTACCATATTTAATGTTAGAATATTTAATTATTATATTGTAATATAATGGGTTTGATTTTTTTCTTTCTCTAGTGGCCCATGTTATTGATCATCTTTCATCTTATGGTACTAAACCCACCCCACAATCATGTTTTTTTTTTCTTTGAAGTATGTTTTCTTCAAAGAAATTTAGAATAATTTAATTCTTTAACATCAATATATAAATTAAATTTTAGAGGTAAAAATTCTAATCTTGAATGATTTAGATTCTTCAGTTGAAATTTTTAAACCTTACAAATTCATCTTAGTAACAATTTAAAATCTTAATCACGTCTTACCATATTTAATGTCAGAATATTTAATTATTATATTGTCACATAATGGGTTTGCTTTTTTCCTTTCTCCAGGGGCCCATGTTATTGATCATCTTTCATCTTATGGTACTAAACCCAACCCACAAGGACTTTTCTTTTCCTTTGTAGTATGTTTTCTAAATTGGGCCTAGTTAGACGATTTTTCTGGTTTGCTTTATGCTATCAAAGCAATCGAAACGTAATTATATTTGCAGCACCTTACTTTTTTTTTTTTTTTTTTTCTGTTTGTACTTCCCTGCTTCTTATTTTTAACATTCCCAAAATTAGTTTCTTGAATATACAAAACACTTTTAAAATTAATTTTCAGAAGAAAAAAAAAAGGGGATTTGTATTTTTTGAAAACTAATTTTTGAAATATATAAAAAAGGAGATGTAAAGAGAAAAAAATGAGTGCGAAAAAAATTTCACTCCATTGAAACCCACTTATAGGGTTAAATTCACGTATGCTTTTGTTCCAACTACATACTAGCCCACATCAATGGTCCATCTACGTTGTCTAGCTTTTCGATGGGCCGCTGCTATTCCCACTCCATTTTTTGTTATTTTCACCCTAAATCTTGTTTGGATTTGTTTATTTTGAAAATACCCCCTAATGGAAACATGTTTTTATTGTAATTTTGTACAACAAAAATGTATTTCCGTTATTGTAGAGGGGGGGGGGGGGGTGCGTCTAAAATACATAACGAAAACGCTTTTTCATTATGTATGTATTGAAAATATACAATAGAAAAGCATTTTCATTGTGTATCAATCCTAAATACAAAATAGAAATGCATTTCTGTTACGTATTTGGAAACTAATTGTTTATATTTATTAAAATCACTTTTTTTTACGTACAACTTTTAATGGTTTACTAACGCATTTGAATCGGTGCAATCTAGACCATTGATTTTTTGTGTGCAATCTCGACCATTTCTTTTTCTGATGCACAAGACATTGCTTTTAATGATGCTCTGACGCATGAATAGGGCATGCGTTTGAATCGGTGCGATCCAAACCCTCGATTTAGTCAGTGTAACCTAGACCGTTTCTTTTTTTGACTCATAGGACATCGTGTTGAATGATTCTCTGACGTGTGAACAGGACACACACTTGAATCAGTGCAATCTGGACTTTTGATTTAGTCAGTGCAATCTCAATCGTTTTTCTTTCTTGATACACAGGATAAAGTCTTTAATGATTATCAGACGCGTGAACAGTATCTGCACTACGTGTGCTATAAAAAACTTACAATTGCCTTTCTTGATAGCCATCTTCGTTCCATATTATTTCTTCTCCTTTGAAGATGGACGAATTCTTTGTTGTGGTGTATTATGATGGTCAGATGACAACAACCTCTAAAAGGGGTTTTGTTTTAATGTCCTCATGGTCCTGATTTTCTCAAGGTTATTGAGGACATGATGGTTACTACTCTAAAGAAAAACATTTAGGATGCAATTGGAAGTAGTAGAAAAATACTTTATATTCAATACCATCAACTTATACCTATAGGGGATGATTGTGTTCATTACGGGTCTATGGACATTAAAGACAACAAGGATGTGGCAAGGATGTTGTCCATCTTTGGCCAATTTTGTAGGCTTGCACCGATTGAGTTGTACAATATGTTAGGCAAATCTCCTGAAGAGATCCTTGCTAGTCTACGTTAACCATAAACCACTGAAGAGATCATCGCGTGTTTGTGTGAACTTGAGGCATCAACCAGCTCCAACGACCAAGCAACTGTTAGTTTAAGTGAACCATGACGATGCACGTTCTTTATTGTTCTATGTGTTTGTATCGAATTTATGTAGAAGTGCTTTTTAATTTATGGAATATTATTGTTTACATGTCGTTTGTTTGTTTTTATTTGCATCGCGTGCTATACTTGTAACAACGTAATAGTGATACCTACAACGTAACAAGTGTAACATTTATAAAATTCAAAACATCTATAAAATCCAAAAATATATATATAATAAAGTCTGCACATAACGTATAAAATACTAAAAAAGGATCTAACTGTTAAAAACAAAGAAAAAGTCAAGCATTAGATGTGGTGGTTGTCTTCCTTCACCTCTTCCTTTGATAGGTGTACCCGTAGGCTATGCCTAACTAAGCAATGGCCAATGCCTTTGAGATCATCCTATCATCGTCTGTGCCCTCAGGCACCACCCGAAGATGCAACATACGCTTCATAAGGCCAAAAACTGTCTCCCACTATGCCTACAAAACAAGAAATGCAAACTTTTACCAAAAGTTGTGTCTTTGTCATTGAAAAAACATAATATAAAGATGTGGATGCTTACCTCGCATGATTGAGAGTCGTAGGATGTAGACTTTGTTATAAGCTGCTACGACATAAGAACTCATGGAGGGCCTCCTAACCTCAGAGGAATCAAATACGGATAAGATACCTGGTGGAACCACTCAAGGTAGCCACCTTCACAGATCCATAAAGTGTCATGCAACACATCCGCTCCTCTCTCGACCATGTGTGCCTCATCAAACTAGTTAGTTAATGATGGGAAGTCAATAGGGGGAGGGCGAGGGATCCCCTAGATATAGCCAAACAGCCTCAGGACCCTCTCCAGCAGATGTGCACACATTTGGGTACCTTAGCGGATGAAGCTTGAGTAGAGCGAGATGGACTCCAATAGGCGAACGACCTTGTGTGCATCATATGGCACCCACACAACATCATCCATTTGCAACGGGTCTAGCACTTGCCTAGTCCCTAGTGTAAGACCCATGCCCCTTATCGCCTTCCACTGATAGAGGCGAGGATGTTGCTTTAAGTAAGGGACAATTGACATTTTCTCCACAGTAGTAGGGAAGTGCTAGCAGATCCACGCTTGTAACCAGCAATTAATAAATTAAATTACATAAGCAAAATAAAACCTAAATAAATATAAACCCTAAAATACAAAATCATACCATTATGAGGCTCATGTATCCTCCAAACTGTGCCGTAGAGCGGAGGTTGGCAATGTTAAACTGGTCGTATAGGTATGCTAGCATAGCTGAACCCTAAGAATATCCTGCACATGCCTGCAGCTCGTGGAAGAGGTCCAGATAGCTAACTTAGACATATGGAGAGCTCTTGTCGGCTAATATCGTGTAATTGACAAGATGTAGGAGATATGATCTTATAGCGAACATCGTCTCCCTAACTATGACGCGTGCAAGGTATGTGTTCGTTAGCCAAGATAACTCCACGTGAGCTCCTTTCGCTGTCGCAATGTGTAAGTCAACATATGTAGCGCCTAACTCACTCATCAATAACCCAATGGCCTTATTGCGGTTGTAATAGGCTTTTTCGCATAGCTTGCCTATAATAGGCAAGTGCAGGAGACATGACACATCAGCTAAGGTGATGGTCATCTCCCCTATTGGAAGGTGGAAGGAGCTAGTGTCCTTATGTCATAGCTCAACAAAGGCACATACCATGCCCTTGTTAGTAGCAACATATCATGCCTCTATGAATGGGCTGATCAACCTCATCTTGCCCCAGGGCTAGCTGAGCTAAATGTGTCTTGTAACATGGTCCTTATAAGACATAAGTAGTGACAGGTATACAGGACCTCTTGGAAATGGAGGTCCAACAATTAGATGAGCCAAATTTGCCTCAAGCTCCTCTGCCCCCTGTACCTCAAGCTCTGCCTCAAGTACATCATCATGTACCTCCTCTTTATGCTGCTGCTGTCTGCACTGTTGCAGCCTGTTTAGCTTGCCGTACGGATGCAGTCGGCGGTGGACGCCTAGATGTGCCTGGTGCATCATTTAGTTGAAGGCCTCGTCTAGAACAAAGGGCACTAAATCTCATGCGTGACATAATAAACTTGAAACTTAGTTAGAAAATAATTAATAATCAAATATAATCAATATTATTAATTATAAATATTCTAAAAATAATTAATTTAATTATTAAATTAGTTATATTATCAAAAACAAATAATTTAAATTATTAAATACATATAAATAATTAAAACAAAAATTTAATTTAAAAACACATAAATAAAATTATTTATTTCATTAAAATAAAAAACTATTTAAAAAAAAAAATTAAATCATTAAAATTATATAAATAATTAAATAAAAATTTCATTTAAAAACAAATAACTTAAATTATTTAATTCATTAAAATAAAAACTATTTAAGAAAAATAATTAAAATCATATAAATAATTAAATAAAAATTTAATTTAAAATTCACACAATACATAACGGAATCATGATTCTGTTATGTATCTTGAGATGCATAATGGAATCACAATTCCGTTATGTATCAATACACAACGAAATCTTAAATCTAAAACTTAAAAGAAAAAGGGTGAACTCATAGGTTGACAAACGCAAGACAATGTGGCTTTCCAATGAAATTTTGGTGACAAAACAAGAGCTTCAATGATGAACAGGTGATTGGGGGCTCAGAGAAAGGAAGAGAAAACAATGGGGTGTTAGGAAGGGAAGCGCAATGGGAATGGGAAGGAGAAATGTAACACCCATTATAATAAGACAAGCATTTATTATTTCTTAATCCTTTTATTGGAAACGGCTTAATTTAAAATTATGCATACTTATTTTTTGTAAACGTTTAGTAAATCAAAGAGACATTATATAAAGAACCATGATCATGAAATAAACGTCATCATATAACATATATGTGTTAAGTCTTACATATAAAGTCAAAATACATACATAAGGAATTACGTCAGCAAATAGATCAAAAGACATCCTAGATACCCTACTCATAACTGTACAACAAAATGACCTATGTTAGAGCAGTATAAGTCTATACTAAGCCACCCCATCATATAGAATTTACAAAAAGTCACATGTATAGTCTCCATCATTGCGAGTCCTTAGAATCCATCGCATCAGCATCCTTTGAGTCCATTATATCATTGTCCTCGTCATCTGAAGATATATGATCGTTGGCCAATTGCGTAAGGCCATCAAAGCTGCCAACACTACTAACTTCGGAAGAGGAAGCAATCCATCAATAATTCTCACTCGGATGGTAAGAGGGTCTAGATGAAGATTCAGTAGTATCGGGGTAAGGAGGGATCACAGGTGGTGGCTCGTAATACTGAAGGTAGGGTGCAGGGATCGCCATAATGTCATCATCATGACCATCGTCCATCTGAGGAAATGAGGCGTAATCCATATTAGCATCTATAGGTGATGGCGGAGGGGGCTGTAGCCCTCTAACAAAATCGTTAGGGGTGGTAGTAGACAAAGTCATAGGTAACATAAGCTACTCCATTAGAAGGAACACGTCAGGGATATAGGACATTAATGTGAAGGTGACATGCCCCTGGTATGTAGAATACTGAGTAGCCGGGTTATAGACTTAGTGACTTGGTGACTGTACGATACATGAACGTTTGCCATCTCGTGAAAGTAATCCATTTACTCGTACATGATAACATATGAAAAAGAACAAAAAAGAAAGGAGTGAGATTTTTATAAAAGCCTCATTCGTTTTCTTAATATGCTACAAACAATAAATTAAACAACTAATTAGGAAAATCCTAAGATCTGACCTACGTTATTGTCATTCATTTACATACCTTTACTTGATGTATATATCCATACCTATCTCTGATGATTCACTTTAACCATCAGGAATCACTAGAAGTAATTGGGAGTTCACGTGATCCCTCACAAGGTACAGGCATCCATGTCGTAATCATCATCCTCGAGGAAAGGGCCACATGCTCATTAGGAATATACACTCCATTAATCTGGTGACGCTAAGTAGGCGTTAGGGTTAACAAGTTAGTTTACGTGATTTATCTTTGCTCAGGGCGTTAACTTGATCATTGGGACGGTCACAACTTGGTACCTTTACCTTCAAGACCCCAACAATGATCCCTGCCTTTTATACCGCAGTGTACCAAACTTTTACTTCCTAGACACACGAACTCATGCTTCTCAGCATAGTCCTAACTTAACGAGGGCTTCCTTTGACTTTGTTTCTATGTTTTTAGGCATACTCTTTAGGTAATCTAGCAGAGTTTTAGAATCACTCTTTACAGAGATATTTACCCATCATTCATAATATGATAAAGGTCTTGGAGGGGCTTAGCAATCTTGTTAATTGTCCTTTAAGACTTTTTGTTTTTTTGGACCTTGTTAGGCTTTTGTGGACCTTTTGTATGCACCTAAGTGTTGCTCATTAGGTGCTATGTGGACTTTAGTTATTTTTAGTTGTTAGCTAATGTTTTAGTTTGCTTTGTTTGGGCCTATTATGAATTGTATTTGGCCTTTTTATTAGTTGTGGTATAAATAAGCCCTTAGGACCTTATGTAAGAAACTTTTGGCATTTTGAATAGCTTTTGCTAATTGGGAGAGCATTGCTCCTCTTGGTTCTTGCTTTGAACCTTTAGATTCTTATCAAAGAATTCTATTCTTTGTAGCGAATCCTCCTCGACTTATCAATTTTCGAAATGTGGCGTCGTTCTTACCATTTCTCATCTATTTCACTTTTTCTTTCCTTCTAATTTTGGTTCTAATTTTATTACTCTTGGTGTTGAAATTATTGATCCAATTTAGGGTTTCATCACAATAACTTAGAAACAATTCAATTAGGAAATATAGCAAGAAAATGTCAACACTTAAAGTTGCATACAAAAATTCATTTTCACACATACATACTTTTAAAAATAAATTTTCAATTTAATTTCTTTGATTTATCCTTCTCCTTTTCTAATTTTTCAAATTAGACTATTTTAAAGGAAAGGTTCTTAATCCATAAATATAGATAAAATTTAGAAATTAAAGTTTAAGAGAATTGCTAATTAAAACGTGTGTTTTATTTAAAAGTATAGGCATTTTATTTTATTGACAAAAACATTTACTAGAAAGGCTTAGTTGAATAAAATTTCCATTTCTTAGCCATAAGTTAACAAAAGATTAGACGTCAAGACCATTTAATTTATACAAGAAAAATTTTATTTCTAAAAACTTTCACTAGTTGGGCAAGAAGCCCATTTAATTCAATTGGTTCAAAACTTTGTTTCCTAAATTAGTTTCATAAAAGTTAAAAGATAAAATTTTCTTTAAATTTTTCTACTAATTCTAAGATTCATTTTTACTAAGTTGAACCAAATTAAGTAATCGTCAAAATGCGTAAATTAATAAAAGAATTCATTTTCGTTAATCTATTTAAAAAGGGCCGTGAGCCTTTTATATAAAACAACCAAAAACTTTTTTATTTTGTCACTTTGAAAATTTGGACATTTCATAAAAATCAAAATTTCAACTTTTGTAGAAATTTAATCCTCCTTCTACTATTTTCATTTCAAGTTAAAATACTTGCTAAGTTGTCTTAAAAATTTATTTGATAACTTACCATTATTTCTTAATCAACTCCATTTATTTTTGTTATCTAGAAAAATTTCATTTTATAAATTATTTTATTCTTAACCACTTTATTTATACTAGTTGTTTAGTTGTCAAAAAAAAATTTAGCTTCATTTTATTTATTAAAAAAAAAACCGAGAGCCCATAATTAGAGATAGGTTCTAAAAATTTTTATTTCAGGTGATTCAAGACCATAAACTTGATTTAAATTAATTAACTTCTATAAAATTAAATTCAATGATAATTTAACATAATAGGATAATAAATTCTAATGAATAACCAACAAAATAAAGGCAACATAAAAATAAATAACAACAGGACAATAAAATAAATAATAAGAGTTAAATGAACAAAAAGTAAATAATAATAAATTAAATGGAAAAAATATAAATGATAATGAAATGTAAAAAGCTAAGGGTTTTGGGGAAAAATCACTCCAAAACCATCTATATAAAAACAATTAAATGGAAAGTAACTAAGGGTTTTGGGGAAAAAACCATTCCAAGACCATCTATATAAAAGCAAAGCAATTAAATGGAAAGTAAAAGCTTATATATATATATATATATATATATAGTAGTAATATTAATAATATTAAGAGTAGACATATAGTATGGGTTTAAGGGGGAACCCAACACTTAAACCCATTAAGAAAACCTATTAGAAGCTAAAACCTCACTCTCCCTTTACTTCTAAATATGGTTGTTGATGGTGCTTAAAAAGAGGAGAGGAAGTATTTAAGTTTTTGGAACTAAACCTAAGCTTGAAAATGCTTTAATGGTGATTTTTTTTTTTAAGGCTTAGAGAGGGAGAAAACTGGTTCTTCCAGCCATAACAGAGAAAGAGTATGAAATTCGAAGAAAAAAGTGTGAGAATGGTCGTGTAGATGGAGTAGTATTTATAGGGGAAAATTAGTATGGTTTTGATTTAATATTTTTCACTAAAACCTTAAAAATGTAATCCCCCAACTATTGTAAGACCTGTTTTTTATAATATGTGCATAAGTGGTTGATAATTTAAAAATAGAAATTAAATTTAAATTTAGTATAAGTGAATAATTAATAATATTTGTTGTGTAAATTTCAGTAAAGTTTTCTATAGAAATTAAGCTTGCGCGGATTCTAGCATTGCAGAGATACATTGTGAAGGCTGACAATGTAAGATTTGCAACATGTTGATCCCTAATTAAGTGATTGAATAACTAACAAGAGGAATTTAATTTATTTTCTAATGAAAAATAGATAATAAAAATTTACATGTTGCTCTTGTTTGAGATTCAGCAAAGATCTCTACGAGAATCTAGTTTGTGATGATATCTACTGGACCGATATTTATCTGTAGAACTGATGAGCAGTACAAGACCATGGAATTTAATTATAATCAAATCTAAATTAATTATGATTAGATTCTATTTAGTTTGACAGCTTTCCTTACTCAAAGGGTTAAAACATTGGGGTTTTTCTCTGTTACTATTTAGGACCGTTTATCGAGAAACTTGTTAGATAAAGAGAACTAACTATCTGACTGCTATAGAGGAAAATCAAACATGCCCTGAAATAGATTAGTGATTCATAAACTCATTAATATTTTAATTCCAATTAAATTATCTTAATTAGTTTGAATGTCAAAAACCCTAAAAACTAATTCGCTAAATTTCGGTATTTGATCGCGTTTTCACTGTTAGTATGAGAAATAAAAAATTTCTACTATCTAGACCCATACTATACGTCCTCCCAAGCCCAACCCAACTAAACTAACTATTAGTCCTAAATAAACTAGTTTAGTTGCAAGCTAACTAGAAACTTTTTCCCAAATTCCTATAACTAGTCTTATCATGGTGTCCTTAATGTACCTAAAACCACTAACCCACCCATTGTTTCCCCCCTTTGGCCATCCACCTCCCTCCCTTGGAGAAGATGATATTTGTTTTCCATTTTAATTCAAACACATGTCCTAATTTACTAGTTACCAAAACACCCTCCTTAAGTGCCTTATCACAAGCCTTAAAACACAAAACCCTTTTCATTCTCTCCCTCTTAGAAACCGTGGGCTATAGAGAGAAGAGAGAGCCTTGTTCAAATTTCTCTAAGTTTTAGAAGAGAAGGTAGAAGTTAGAGTGCCCAAGAAGTGGTGCTACGTAAAGCTCCATCCTTTTCATCCTCTTCTTCCTTCATCTTCTCTTTTCTATCAAGACCTAAGTGGTCTAAGTCTTTTCCTTACCTCCTTGGTTCTAAACCTTGTTCTTTCTTGTGTTTATGTTCTATATCAACCATTCTTGGTGTAGGTTGGTGGCTTACCTTACCAAAGTTTGAGGAAGATTCTCCCTTTGCTCCAAAAACCTTCTTGCAAGCTTGAAGGATCTTAACATATTGTAAGGAAAACTAACATTTTTTCTATGTGTTTGGACTATAATTTTTCTGTTATTGGATGTGATTGTTCTCAAAAATGTTGTTGGTATTTTTAAAAGTTGCTAACTTGATGAAGGAAAACATTTTTGTGCTTGAGTATAATAAGTTCTTGATGCTGTTTCGTTTTTCTGTTTGAGCATGGTGCACTATTTTTGTGATATCTGGAGTCGTGGTTAATATTTTTGAGTGCTTGTTGTTTTGTTGTAAACTAGACAAAATTTCTCCAATATGGACTCAAGAAATGCATTAAAAGGTAAGGAACAAAAAAGTTAAGCCTTTTGAAAGTTATGCATGCTCTCTAAAAATGCTGACCCGACAGTGTGTAATAAAATGTGATTTTGGAAGATTTAGTTGTAGAAACTATTTGAACAACCAAAAATTAGACACAAAAATATTTCCAAGCATATATGGTTTGCCTATATTTGGTTCTGTTTTCTATTTTTAATGATTTTTGGAAACTAAAGGTTGTACCTATTTTCTAACTGAAATTGGTTTTGAGTAATGTGAATTTCAAAAATCACATAAAATTGCGTGGACCTTTGTTTTTGGTATTCTTGGTCATTTTGAAAAGGTTTTGAAGTGTAATTTTAGAAAATAAAAGGTTTGGTCTTTGAAAATTTTCACTTGGACATGAAAAATGGCAAGACATGTTCGCTAGTCTCTCAGCAGGTTAGTTTGACCTTACTATCTTGTTATTTTTGTATCTTTTTTGTAGATTTTTTCTTGAGGTGATATTTATTGTTTTAGAAAATAGACAAAATTTCCTTTCCAACCATATATGTATCATGTTAAGAAAATATCATTTACTATTCCAAAATGAATTTCAAAGCAGAGGATGAAATCTAGAAGCCACTGGAATCTGTTTTAGAAAATAAGTTTTAATGACTTTTGTATAATTTTATAAAACACTATCTTTTGTGCTAAAAACTTAATGGTGGATCTTTTTAAATACAAGTCAAATATGAAGTTCATTAAAATATAATCTTTACTATATTTTACATATTTAAGAATGTATTTTTGATGATTTAATTAAAAAGAAAATTTAGTAAGACTTACAAAACTATGTTTTATGAAAAACCTAAGACCTAAGCTTTGACTTGACAACTTCATAAGTGTATATTCTTATTTAATTTTTAATATTTTTTTAATATTTTAAATACAGAATTTATATTAATTGATAAACGTTGGATTAAAAGAGTTCCTTGGTAAAAGTTGAAAAAGGCATGACTTGGCAAATAATTGTGACTTAATGGCACGGTGATTATGTTATGAATCTGTTGATAAAGGCTTATCTGGGTGTGAACGATAAGTAGTCGTTAATATATGCTACCTCCAATGTCTGTTTATGATAAGATGTTTGTCATGCACGCATGCATTGTTGTATGAGCAGGTGATACCAAAGGTGTAAGTATTCACAAGATTTTGGTGCTAGCCGGGTGTGAAAGCTTGAGGACTACGGATGGCGCGATTCCATAGGAGACCAGGGCCTTACAAACCCTGGGTTGTGGTGGTAGTTCCCCTATACGGATATCCTGACAAAGTGCATTGGTTCCCATGATCAGTGGCCAGTATTCCCCAAATGGTCTAAGCACGTGCCGCTTTAAGAATCCTGATTAGGGTATCTGTATTTATTATACCATGATTAAGGAATATCAGTGTTGGTCACTCAAGTTTTTAGATTTCCATGGAGAGTCTAGGTATATGGTCTGCATTGCATACTTGGTCATATCTTAATCAAGAATAATGAAATGAAAAGCCCTATGTGTGTTTATTTAATTATCTTGATTGAATGTATGCTTTATCTTATGACTTAGTATGATGTATGCTTTGAATGCTATGTTTGTTCTTTTGGGTAGCTTATCCTTGCTTGTGTGTTTTGTGTGTGTGTGACTATGATGATCGTGATGATTTGTTGTCGCGAGAGCAGATGGACGACAATCTTCCTAGACCTTGAGTACTATTTCGCCTTTTGGGAGTGCACATTTATACTGAAGGACGACGCCTCCTGGATCTCACTACGGTCAATGGACAACGAGAAGGAGGAATCATCTTTGTGTACAGGTTAGATCCCGACACCTCTACGAAGCTTGGAGGAGTTACTTTCCGATCCTTCTGGCGACCCTATAGCTTCTTCGATCTGGCATCGCCGAATGCCCCTAGAGGTGAGAGGCTTACGTACATGGTGAAAACTCTGTCCATTGCCTTGGGTCTTCCTACTTGAGCTTTTTCACTACTGCTTCCTCCTTCATTGTCATATTCCTTTTTCAGCTCCTTGTAATTATTGCTATAATGGCTAGGCTTGCCATAGTTATAGCATGTTACCATCTTAATCGTGTAGTTTCTTGCTAGGTAAGGTCCTTTACATTGGAAGCATTGAACATAATTGTTCGGGCCAAAAATGGTAAGGGTAGAATTGAAAATTTTCTATCCCAAAGAACTTCCAGAAAATTGAGGCAGACATTGACAAGGTTTCTTCTTATTGAAGAATTCCTTCCTCTTGTTCCACTATAGACCTCCAGGCTTCCATTGCGTCTACCTCACCTTAGTGTCATCCTCATAAATCCTACAGTGGTTTACAAGTGTGGGAAATGAAGTGATGTCCATGTAGCCAATGGCCTGCTTGATGTCAGGCCTCAAACCATTTTCAAACTTTGAGCACCGGGAACATTTGTCTATGCCTTCATGGAAATAAAGACAATGTTTTGATAGTTCGTCAAACCTTGTTGCGTATTCCTCAACTGTCATGCTTCCCTGTCATTGGTTTAGAAATTAAGTCTCTTTCCTCCTTTTGAGATCTTCAGGGAAATACTTCCCCAAAAATGTCTGTCTGAAGACCTCCAGGTGATCTGCCTTCCTTCTGCTTCCTATTGTTGTCTGGAAAATCTCCACCAATTCTCAGATTCTCCATATAATACGAATATTGCAAAGGTGAACTTGTTCGCTTCAATGCACGCCATAGCAGTGAAGATCTTCTCGATCTCTGCAATCTATGAATAAGTAGCTCCAGGTTAAAACCTCCCTTGAACTGAGGTAGGTTGTTCTTGCGAAAGGTTTTCAGTCCCCTGTACTCAGCAGGTCGGTATTGCGTGCTTGGTTCATATTCTCCAAGACAACAGTCATCCTTTCCAATAGTCGTTCGATAGCATAGTTCCTAGGTCTGCTAGTCATTTTGTCTTGAAAAAAAAAACATCTGCCTTAGTCTTTTCTTAGAATAATACATTATACTAGAAGAGAAATAGTAGGTTGCAATTAGCACACCTTGAGTCAACTCCCAAGAAAGTGAGGTGGGTCATAGAGGACATTCTTAATACTAAGTCTTTTCTAGTCAGAACTTTTCCTAATGTTGTACTTTTCACTTTACTATTCCTTAACCAATAATAGTAAAATTCTAAGTGTTAGTATTCTTTATGCATTTGTCATTGTCCTCAACTTTCGCTTTTTCCTTTCATACTACTTATCCTATAGTTCTATTTTTCAACAGAAAACGCAAGAGCACACAACAAACAATAGTCAAGTCCATAACCCAAGGCTTGACGAGAAAGAACTGTTCTGATACCACTTAATGTAACAACCACTATAATAAGACAAGTGTTTATTATTTCTTAATTTGTTTGTCGAAAACGTTGGCTTGATTGAAAACTTATGGATACTTATTTTTCGCAAATGTTTATTAAATCAAAGAGACATTATATAAAGAACCATGATCATGAAATAAACGTCATCATATAATATATATATGTCAAGTCTTACATACAAAGTTAGAATACATACATAAGGAATACATCAACAAATACATCAAAAGACATCCTAGATACATGCCTGTAACTGTACAACAAAATGACCTATGTCAGAGCAATATAAGTTTATCTTAGGCCACCCCATCCTGTAGGATCTACAAAAAGTCTTACATAGAGTCTCCATCACTGCGAGTCCTTGGAATCCATCGCATCAGCATTCTTTGAGTTCATCATATCCTTGTCCTCGTCATCTAAAGATATATGACCGTTGGCAATTGCCCAAGGCCATCAAAGATGCCAACACTACTAACTTCGGAAGAGGAAGCAATCCATCCATAGTTCTCACTCGAATAGTAAGAGGGTCTGAATGAAGACTCAGTTGTATCGGGGTAAGGAGGGATCGTAGGTCGTGGCTCATAATATTGAAGCTAGGGTGCAAGGATCACCATAATGCCATCATCATGGTCGTTGTCCATTTGAGGAAATAAGGCGTAATCCAATCAGCATCTATAGGTGATGGTGGATGGGCTGTGGCCCTCTGACAAAACCATCAGGGGCGGTAGTAGATAAAGTCATAGGTCACGTTAGTTGCTCCATCGAAAGGAACACGTTAGGGATAAGGGACATGAATGTGAAGGTGACATGTCCTTGGTACGTAGAATACTGGGTAGCTAGGTTATAAACCTAGTGACCTTCGTGACTGTACGATATATGAACGTTTGCCATCCCGTAAAAGTAATCCATCTACTCGTACACGATAGCATATGAAAAAGAATAGAAAAGAAAGGAGTGAGGCTTTTATAAAAGCCTCATTCATTTTCTTAATAGGCTATAAGCAATAAATTAAACAACCAATTAGGAAAATCCAAAGGTTTGACCTACGTTATTGTCACTCACTTACAGATCTTTACTCGACATACAGATCCATACCTATCTTTAATGATTCACTTTAACCACAAGGAATCACTAAGAAGCGATTGGGAGTTTGTATAATCCCTTACAAGGTACAAACATCCATGTCATAATCATCATCCTCGAGGAAAGGGCTACATGCCCATCAGGGATATACACTCCACCAATCATAGTGATATTGAGTAGTTGTTAGGGTTACCAAGTCGATTTGCGTGATTTATCTCGATTCAGGGTGCTAACCTGACCATTAGGACATTCACAACTCGGTACCTTTACCCTCAAGACCCCAACAATGGTCCTTGCCTTTCATCCCACAGTGTACCAAACTGTTACTTCCCAAACACAGGAAGTTATGCTTCTTAGCATGGTCCTAACTCAACCTAGGGCTTCCTATGACTTTGTTTCTAAGTTTTCAGGCATACTCTCTAGATAATTTAGCAAAGTTTTAGAATCACTCTTTACAGAGATATTCATCCATCATTCATAATAACTTAGAAACAATTCAACTAGGAAATGTAGCAAGAAAATGTCAACACTTAAAGTTGCATACAAAAATTCATTTTCACACATACATACTTTTAAAATTAAATTTTCAATTTAATTTCTTTGATTTATCCTTCTCCTTTTCTAATTTTTAAATTAGACTATCTTAAAGGAAAGGTTCTTAATCCATAAATATGGATAAAATTTAGAAATTAAAGTTTGAAAGAATTACTAATTAAAACGTGTGTTTTATTTACAAGTGTAGGCATTTTATTTTATTGACAAAAACATTTACTAGAAAGGCTTAGTTGAACAAAATTTTTATTTCTTAGCCATTAGTTAACAAAAGATTAGATGCCAAGACCATTTAATTTATACAAGAAAACTTTTATTTCTAAAAACTTTCACTATTTGGGCTTGAAGCCCATTTAATTCAATTGGCTCAAAACTTTGTTTCTTAAATTAGTTTTATAACAGTTAAAAGAAAAACTTTTCTTTAAAATTTTCTACTAATTCTAAGATTCATTTTTATTAAATTAAATTAAGTAATTGTCAAAATGCTTAAATTAATAAAAGAATTCATTTTCCTTAATTAATTTAAAAAGGGTTGTGAGTCTTTTATATAAAACAATCAAAAACTTTTTTATTTTCTCACTTTGAAATTTTGGACATTTCATAAAAATCAAAATTTCAACTTTTGTAGAAATTTAATCCTCCTACTATTTTCATTTCAAGTTAATTTTTGTTTGTTTCCTCTTTCTAAATTCTTTTGATTACAAAAGTTTAAAATACTTGTTAAGTTGTCTTAACTTGATTTAAATTAATTAATTTGTATAAAAATAAATTCAATGATAATTTAACATAATAGGATAATAAATTCTAATAAAGTACCAACAAAATAAAGGCAACAATAAAATAAACAACAAGAGTTAAATGAACAAAAAGTAAATAGCAATAACTTAAATGGTGAAAATATAAATGACAAGAAACTAAAATGGACCATAAGGAAAATAACATAAATATAAATGACAATGGAATATAAAAAGCTAAGGGTTTTGGTGGAAAAATCACTCCAAAACCTTCTACATAAAAGCAATTAAATGGAAAATAAAAAGCTAAGTGTTTTGGGGGAACATCCCACTCCAAAACCATCTACATAAAAGCAATTAAGTGGAAAGTAAAAGCTTATATATATATATATATATATATATAGTCATAATGATAATAATAATAATAATAATAATAATAATAATAATAATAATATTAAGAGTAGACATATAATATGGGTTTAAGGAGGAACCCAACACTTAAACCTATTAAGAAAACATATTAGAAGCTAAAACCTCACTTCCCCTTTACTTCTAAATATGGTTGTTGATGGTGCTTAAGAAGAGGAGAAGAAGTGTTTAAGTTTTTGGAACTAAACCTAAGCTTGAAAATGCTTTAATGGTGGAATTTGTTTTTTTAAAGGCATGGAGAGGGAGATAACTGGTTCTTCCAGCCACAGGAGAGAAAGAGTCTGAAATTTGAAGAAAAAAGTGTGAGAATGGTAATGTAGATGGAGGGGTATTTATAGGAGAAAATTAGTATGGTTTTGATTTAATTTTTTTCACTAAAACCATAAAAAATAATTAAAAATGTAATCCCCCAACTACTAGCTCTGAACCAGCTTGAAAATGGAGCCAAAGGGGAAAAATTAACAGCTGCAATTGTTGACTATTTAATTAACATGTGTTTGTAATGGTAAAAGTAATAAAATATTAGTTTGTGGTAAATAATTGGATTAAATTTTTGGGTTAATTTTAATTAATTCTGATCACACCATGCATTCACATATATTTTTGTGAGTCTAATTTTTTTTTTCAGATTTTTCTTATATATATATATATATATATATTATTTATAATAATATTTTCACTAAAAATGGCATTTATTAAGCTAATAAATCAAGTCTTTATCAAATAATTATATTTTTCATTTTTTCACCATTTTTCCCTCAAAATAAAAATTTTATAATTGAAATTACTCAATATAAAATTTTGAAAATATTTTGAAGTCAAAAAATCTCTGGTTAGCTCCCACAGTCGCTTAAAGGTATATCTGTCATTCCACAAAAATTGTTTCAATAAATTTATGAAATTTTTTAAAAATTATTATCAATTATTCTAAGTATATAAATGACTTAAAAATAAATTTTGGACACTTCTAACTATTTTTATCTATTTTCTCAATTATATAGTTTTTCTTGGGGCAAACTAATCATTTTACCCTTTTTCGGGCTCCTAAATATTTATTAAAAATCTAAATTAACTACTATTCACTAATATGAAGGTAATTGTGGGGATCAAACCCTTGAGATTCCCGACTAGCTCTCCACAAATAATTATAGAATAATTGAAAGATAGATCAGTAAGTAAAAGTGAGGGAGTTACAAGAAAGGGGTGAGAAGTATCTTAAATGTGGGAAGGGAGGGGAAGGAATAAGGGTAAAAATGTATTTTTATAGGTTTTTGAAAAAAAAAGGGTTGAAAATAGCAAAAAATGGGGTGGGAATAACAACGTCCTTTCCGATGGAGCGTCTAAGTAGTTGTAGAACTTTCTCTTAATCAGATCAGCCTTGAAATAGATTGTCTCTTGCTCTTCCAAGCTTGGTGTGCTGGGAAAACAATACTTACATATTTTGGTGGTATTTTACAAGACTGTAAGCATTGGTTCAATGGCCTTGTTTCTTCTTTTTATCACAGGTTAAATGTGGTTTCAATAGAGTCTACTTGGATAAACTTCTCTATAAGTACCTATAAGAAAAGAAAATAAGAAGGAAAAATAAAAAAAAATTCTCTATAAGCTAAAATTAGCTTATGCATAAGTTAAAAATTAGCTTTTAGAGAAGGTAATATAAGAGAACTTCTACAAATTAACTTACACCTAAGCTAATTTTAACTTATGGAAAAACTTTTTTTTTATTTTCTTCTCCTATAAATGTTTATGGAGATGTTTATCCAAACAAATGTAGAGTAGTAGACAAGTTAGCTGCTCTAGCTTTTATTCTGCTAAATAGATGCTGGATCGAGGAGGTTCCCTACCAACTAAAACCCATCATAGCTAATGATGTATCGTTTTTCTTTACAAGTTGAATAAAATGTAAACTTCTATCCTTGAAAAAAAGAGAGCCCAAATCATACAACATAATTAACTTAAGAGTGTTTTCTGGTGTGAATAATTTTTTTTGTTTGTAAAAAGTGTTATAAATGAATTTTTAATCAATCAAGGGAAGAATAAATATGAGAGGAGAGAAAATTATTTTCAAAGGTAGACAACAATTGTTTTAAGAAAGAAAATTTTTACTTTCATGTTTTATAAAAATTGTTTGGCTAAATTATATTTTTGGTCTCCCTGTTTTTCTCAATCCGCAATTTTGGTCCCCTTGTTTTTTTAGAGACATTTAGTCCCCTTGTTTTTAAAAATCCGCAATTTTGGTCCCTTTGTCAAATTTCTTGCATTAATCGTTAGTGATTTAACATTGACTCTGATGTGTCAATGTTGACTCTAACTTTTACATGTCATTTAAGTATTGATATGTTAGAATCAGCGTTAAATTACTAACGGTCAACGCAAGAGATTTGACGGAGGGACCAAAATTTCAGATTTTTCAAAATAGGGAGACTAAATATCTCCAAAAAAAATAGAGGAACCAAAATTATGGATTGAAAAAAATAGGGAGACCCAAAATGCAATTTAGCCAAATTATTTTGTACCTTTATACATTTTTTATTAATTACAATTATCTTCAAATAATAGAATAAAATCATATTTATGCTTGCTATTGATTATAAATACTTATAGAGGAGCTATATTAAAAATTGAGAAAAATATATTAATTTTTTTATATCCACCATAATAAATGCATGATTTTAATATTGCAATTTTAATTTCCTCTAATAATCAATTTTAAAAGAGGATAAATAAACATTTAAAATATAAATATGTAATCAAAAATGCATGATTTCTTTATCAACAATAATAATGTAGAATCATTATTTAAACAATTTTAATATCAATTTGGTACGACAAGATTTTAATATGATGACATGATTTAAATTGGTTGATATGAATATAAAAAAGGAATAAAATAAATAATAATTTCACATGAATAAATAAAGATACTTTATAAATAAGAACACACATATTGCTTGAAATAAACTTATTTAATAGAGAATAATTAAGAAATCAACATAAATAAATAAAGATTCTTTATAAATAAGATGTGCATATTACTTGAAATGAGGATACAAATATCATGATTTACCTAAAATAGATTTTTTTTAAATTTTAAATAAGAATTTAATATATATAAATAGCGTTTCTTTATAAGCAAGGATACATATAATGTTTGAAGTAAACTTATGTAATAAAAATTAACTGAAATATATATATATATATATATATATATATATATATATATATATATATATATATATATATATATATATGTATGTATGTATGTATGTATGTATGCATGCATTGCAAAAATAAAAAAAATGAGAAACACATTAAGAAATCTTAATATATAAAAAAAATGTAAAAGTATGTATGTTTTCTGAGACTAGTTTTTCCAATTTTTTTTTGTATCCATGTCACATGCCCCTCATGGAAGGGGGTTGCTATTCCCACCCATTTTTTGCTCTTTTCACCCCTTATTTTTACAAAAATATAACCAATTACTATTTTATCCTCACTCTCTCTCTCTTCTTTAAATCCTCAATTTATCAATGCAACGAAAATATGTTTTTGTTGTGTAACTTCGATACACAATGAAAATGCATTTCTATTGTATTATTTTTGTCAAAAAAATTAATTAAAATATTAATTATGACGTAATTTACCCTTTTTAATATTAATCATATTAATTATGATATAGATTACCATTTTTAATTGAAGTCAAATTAATTACGATACAATTTACCCTTTTTAATAGTAATCAAATTAATTATGATATAATTTTAAAAAATATACGATACAAGTTACCATTTTTATTAATAATCAAATTAATTATGATGTAATTTACCCTTTTTAATATTAATCATATTAATTATGATATAGATTACCATTTTTAATTGAAATCAAATTAATTATGATACAATTTACCTTTTTTTTTAATAATAATCAAATTAATTATGATATAATTTTAAAAGAGAAAATTTACATCATAATTAATTCGATTATGATGTATGATATATTTTTTAAAATTATATCATAATTAATTTGATCACTATTAAAGAGTAAAATTTGCATCATAATTAATTAGATTATTATTAAAAATGATAACTTGTATCATATATTTTTTAAAATAGTGTCATAATTAATTTGATTAATATTAAAGAGGGTAAATTGTATCGAAATTAATTTGATTTCAACTAAAAATGGTAATCTATATCATAATTAACAAGATTAGTATAAAAATGATAAATTATATCATAATTAATATTTTAATTAATTCTTTTCAAAAAAATTAACACAACAGAAATGTATTTCATTGTACAAAATACACAACAAAAATGAATTTTTATTATATTAAGGGGGTGAGTGCTCCATACATAACGGAAACGCATTTTTGTTGTACACAACACACAACAGAAACACGTTTCTGTTGTGTATAGATGGTGCACCCCCTTAAAACAAGGAACAACAAAAATGTGTTTTTGTTAGGGTATTTTGGGAAAAAACAACAAACAATATATGGGGTGAAAAAAGGAAAAAATTGGGTGAGAATAGTTGGGGCCCTCATGGAACCTTTACATGGGCCTCACTATGAATAGGTCTTAACTCTTAACCCAAAGTATCAAATATGGGTTCATTAAGCTTCCGAACATGGACTATAAATCAGCCCTATTGTTGACCAAAAAAAAAAAAAATAGCCCTGCCAATCGAAGGACTTAAAGTGAGACTCCTTCAAACCACTAGAGTTGGCCTAATGGTGGGGTGTTGGGGTAGTTTACATGAGCACCTAGGTTCTACCTCATTGCCATCATGTATACCAAAAAAAAAAAAAAGTGGGACACCTTCTGTTGACCAAAAAACCCAAAAGGTGGGACTCTTTAACTTAAGTGACCTTTCTGTTATTCTTTTCTTTCCATAGTTACACGAAAAAGTATAATGACACAATCTTTTATCATTCCCCCAAAGTCCAAGTTATAATTGATAATCTACAACTACCAAAGCTAACTAAGTTTCAAAATCTGCTTTACAACATAGTGTAGTATGATTGGTAGATAATTATGTTCCTTAAGTATATAAATAGGGGTTTAATCTCCAAGTTCATGCATGTGAAAAAACAATTGTTGAGAGAGCTCAATCTTTTAAATAAATCTCACTCTCTCCCTTAAATGGATATTAGTATATTGAGGGAGATATCCGAATTCACCCAAAAAAATTTAAAATCTGCTTTAATGTTATCCATAGGCTCGCCTTTAATGAGAATATTAAACTATGTATTGATCAATGCTATTTTATAAATTCGAACTCACACTTTTGAAACTAAAAACTACATAATTATCTGTCATTCTTATTATATAGCAAGATTCTTATAAATTTTCATATCAAATTAAATCAATATTAAACACAATTTTTAATTTATTTAATTATTTTAATTAACAATTAAAACCTTTCAATCAGCATTAATATAATAAAACATTTACACATTATCATTAAAACAATATTTTTTAATTAACTTTTAAAATTTTCAAAATTAAAAATTTAAATGTTCTTTATTTTTTATATTTTTATTATCAATGAAATAAATATTTAAAATATTCTTTAAATTCATATATATTATGTATTTATTTATTTATAAACTCACATAATACATGAAATATTTATTAACATTTTAAAATTAAGTTACTTGAATTAGAGCAAGATGTACTTCAATTACTTAGTGCAATATTCTACATCATGTATTTTAGTTGGGTTTTGTATTTATATAAGGAACAATTGCTTGTAAAGTTTACATAATTAAAAGGCATTGACTTGACAGAGAGAAGAGGAGAGTTGCTTGTAGAAGCAACAATATCTTAGTAGTAAAAAAAGTTTTCACAATTATATGTTACAATTTGTAAGTGAGAAAAAGTTTTACCCTACAATACAATTCCAACAATAAAAATGGCCTAATGAATCCATTAAACATAGCCAAATCAGAATTTGTCACATCACATTATTGCCAAATTTATGGCTTTTCATAAGAAATTGCAAGAGGAATTGAAGAGAGAAAAAGAAGAAGAAACAACAAAAATTCTCATTATTATGAATAGTGAGGTACAACTAGTATTTATAAGAAGAGGAAGAGTGCACCACAATCACTTTACTCTCTAATACATGTCATAATTTCTTGCTAGCAAAATCAACTAACCACTAGCTAACTTGTTGCTACATTAGCTAACCACTAACTTGATGCTTGCTGCCACATTAGCAAATTAACTTGAACTAGCAAAGTTTATTTCGTGTATCACTCCCTCGCAAGCTGGAGCATGGTATATTGATCATGCCCAACTTGGAAATAAATGTGGAAAATGATTTGGAGGAAAGGAACTTAGTGAAGAAATCAACAACTTGAGCTAAGGAAAGGAAATGTAGTAAGCATAGGACTCTAGCTTATAACTTTTCTCAAACCAGGTGGCAGTCTATCTCTAGATGTTTGGTTCTCTCATGGAATATTGGGTTGGCCGCAATGTGAAGGGTGCTTTGATTATCGCAATATGCGAGCAGGTGACTTAAAGATCAAAAAGAAGATACAAGAGTCATTAAAGCTCACAAGTTGCAAAAGCTAGAGCTTTGTATTCAGCTTTCAAAGATGATCTAGACATTATTTTTTGTTTCTTTATGCACCATGAAATTAGAAAGTTACTTAGAAAGAAACAATGACTTGATACAGATTAGCGAGAGTCAAGACACCGAATCTAGTCTGTATCACTAAAGCTAAAGAGTTCGATGGAAGAGGACTTAAGGAAAAATAGACCACAAGTTGGGCACCCCTTTAAGTATTTGAGAACCCAATAGGCAGTAGTATAATGAGTGATTATGGGTTTGGATAGGAATTGACTTAGTTGTTGGGTGGCAAAGGTGAATTTGGGTCTAGTTGTGGTTAAGTAAAGAAGTCTTCCAATCAAGTGCCTATAAGAGGGAACATTCGTATAAACTTGACCATTGTCCTAGTAAAGTTTGATAGAGGGTTCAAGACCAACATCTGCAAGGAGTTCCAAACAATATTTCTGTTGACACACTAAAATTCCTTGTTGAGAATGGCCAACTTTAAAGCCCAAAAAACATTTTAGAATGCCATGGTCTTTGATCTTAAAAGATGCATCAAGAACAGCCTTGATATGTTGAAATTTAGACAATGAATTCCTTATGAGTATGATGTCATCTACACAGATAAGCAAGGCTGTGAAGTGAAGAGTAGAACTCTTGATGAAGAGTGAATGATCTAAGGTTGCCTGTGTATATCCTTCTTAAATAAGCAAGATAGCAAGCTTTTCATACCACTTGTGACTTGCTTGTTTGAGCCCATAAAGAGACTTCATCAATTTACAAACTTGGTTGGGTTTAGAAGAAACCACTCCTTAAGGAATGGTCATATAGATATCTTTTTGCATATCTCCTTGCAAGAAAGCATTGTTGATGTCCAATTGGTGTAAGTGCCAATGGTTGATTTAAGCAAGAGCTAGGATCATACAAATAGTTGTTAGCTTGGCCACTGCGGAAAAGTTGTCAAAATAACCTAGGCCCTTAACTTGATTATATGCCTTTGCCACTAATCGAGCCTTGAAGTGCGGCATCTCTTCATCATTATCAGACTTAGATTCATGACTATCAAACGTAATTGAATCAGACTCATGAGTGGTATTTACCTCAGGTATTGTTTCATCTGTATTTGCCATAAGGCAAATGTTAGCTTTTTTTTCATTTGAGTTGCTACTATTACTGTCCAGGTCTTCCCATGTTGCTAAAAGGTTCTTTCTCTTGCTCTTTTTCTTTGTGTTCCATCTCTTTTTCAATTTTGGATATTCTGCCTTCATATGTCTAGGTTTCTTGAATTCAAAGCAAATGATTTCATTGCTTTCCTCTAAAGAAGGCCTTTTCAATCTGTTGTCGTTTCGTTTGGAAGAGTTCTTGAATCTTCCTTCCTTTTCAAGCATCTTTTTGAATTTTTTGGTCATTAGGGAGACTTCATCATCTGTTGAACAGCTTGAACTTTCATCTGAACTTTTTGATTCATTAGATTGAGCTTTAAGAGCTTTGTCCTTTGATTTAATCTTTGACTTCTCTTCTGATACTCTACTAGGTTCACCTGTCTTCAAGGCTATGGGGTTGTTGTATTTGATCTGATCTCTTTTAAAGAGATGAATCTCACGAACTCTAAGAAGTCCTAATAGCTCATCAAGAGTCAGAGTGTTCATGTCTCTGGCTTCTATTATAGCTGTAGCTTTGGGTTGCTATACCCTAGGAAGGCTATCCAAAATCTTGAGATTATTTTGAGCTTTGGTAAACTCAACACCATGACTTTAAAGACCATTGAGAATTGTTTGAAATCTTCCAAACATTTCGTCGATGGTTGCTATTTCCTTCATGGTAAACACTTCATAGTGTCTTTGAATAGTTGTAGCTCTTCTTAGATGAACATCTTTAGTACCCTCAGTGTTATGCGAATAGCATCCCACATTTCATTTGCTGATTTATAGCTGCAAAATTTGTTATATTTAGTTTTAGATAAAGCACAAGTTATGATGTACCTTGCTTTAGCATTTGTTGAAATAATCTTGATTGTATTTGCTTTTAGGCTTTGTGACGATAAGATCTCCATTAGTAATGATTCTCAGATGTTGTAATGAGTGAAATTGATGTACATCTCTATTTTATCTTTCCAATAGGCATAATCTTCTCCATTGAAGGCTGGAGGCCTTGACAAAGAGGCTCCTTTAGGGATAATCTGTCCTTCAAGGTTTGCTATAAGAATCTTTGCCCTCTAACACTTGTTAAGGTGCTCAACCCTTAGAGGCTGAGCTCTAATACCAAACTGTAAACCATAGGAACACATAAGAAGGGGGGTTGAATTGTGTATTTTAAAAAAATGCTAAACCTTTTCAAAGATATGTATCATCTGTTAGACAAAAGATAGATATTTTAAAAGAGATTTATGAAAACAAATAGAAGATGTAAACAAAAGATCACAGAAAATTATACTGGTTTGTCTCGCTCCAGAGACTACGTCCAGTTCTTGGTATACCACAAGTCCCATTATAACTAAAACGAAGTTACAAGTATTCTTTTATCCAAGCCTTTTCAAGCTCAACCCAAGTAGTATTTCACTTGTCTTTCTAAGCAAACACCCAAGTATTATTTGATACAAAACCTCTTTAGACTTCCACCAATTTCGTAGAGAAATGGTTAAAGGGTAAAGTATCAAACTAAGCTTGCGTCTTATCAGATAGATATACACTGAAGCTCAAGAATTGTACAATGATATATCTAAGTTACTCTTTTTCAAAAGAAATTCTTTTTGAGAACAAGAAAGAGCTTAATCACTAAAGAGAATGAGAGTAGAAAAAGTTTGACAATGGTTTCATCCCTTTGACATAGGTATTCTCTTCTATTTATAGTGCTGTTCCAAAGTGTCCGTTGTAAGTGCTTTTGTAGACATCTTTCGTTTGTTGTCGCGTAAAGAAGAAAGTATACGTTGGACCATTAAATGCTGCATTTAATGCTATTCACCAACTGGTCACATTGATAAGATAAAGCAGTTTGCTTATCTTGTCTTTCTTGTATTAAATCTTAGCAATAGATATATTTGCTTTTTAGTACTGACAAGTGTATTATAGTTCTTTCTTTTCCGCAGAAAGCTATATCTTTTCAGTGAAATGTATGTTGATGTCTTTTTTTTATAGAAAGTAAGTATGAACTTTAGGACGAGAATCGTTTATTGTGTAAGGACTTCAAAAACCATACTTGGTCCAACAAATCGTCTGTAGGGGGTGAACATATATCAAAAGCGTGCAATTAGACGATTAAACGTTAGGTTGCTTGTTATAATCAAAAATAGAATGAGGGTCTTATAAATGTCTTTTGTCTTAACAAAACTCAACATAAATGTAAAACATTCCAAATCGTGAAAAAAACTTGGTGAAAAAGAGATTATAATAATTTTTGTCCACACCAGATAAATAGTATATAGAGCTTAAATAAATACTATATTTTGAAATTCGTCATAAGTTATATGACTTGGTAATCAAATACTGATATTTATCTGATAAAACTGAACACACACACACACACATAAACATTACGGAAACTGTGTGTACACGAGTAGTATAAATATATACATATATCCCAAAGTCTAAAAATACCATGGTTTGCAAATTAAGTTAGGATAGGTGCCTATCATGTTTATATTATATATTTTTTATATTTGTATTTAGTATTTTTTAAATAGATATACATAAATAAAAGTATTGTTTTTTAGAATATTTAGCATCATATTAAATATAATTACATTAAAATTGAGGAAGATGATTAATTATATTTTTAATGGAGCGAATCTTATCTTCAAAAATATTAAGTCTATTGAAATTTATTATGATTTATTCTTTCTCCAAAATGTTGATGCAATACTTATATGATATGTATAAATTAAAAAAAATGTAAATATAATAAATATGAATGTATAATATATAATTATTTAAATTTGAATGTTCATTTTTATTATTGTGGATATTATATTAACATGCACTTGATTTTTAAGTGTTTATAATTAATAATTTTTAAATGTTGTAAAGATTAAAATTTATTTTGAATTTGCTGAAATAGTGTGATTTTTATTAAATAAATATAATTTTTAATTATTTTAAAATTATATTTTTAATCATTTTGAAGATATTAATTATATTTATGTGATAGTGTTGAAGTTTAGTTGGTTAAACACATCGTGACTTAATTTGAATGCTCCTGATTAGTACAGTGAGATTTTTCTGTCACTATTATTATTATTATTATTATTATTGTTGTTGTTGTTGTTGTTGTTGTTGTTGTTGTTATTATTATTATTATTATTATTATTACTATTATTATTATTGTTGTTGTTGTTGTTGTTGTTGTTGCTGTTGCTGTTGCTGTTGTTGTTACTGTTGTTTTTGTTATTATTATTATTTATTCTTTGATTTTAATTTCATTACTTGTTACTTTTTAAATTCATTTATCTTTAAGAATTATTATATGTTTCATATTTTTTATATGATAATTTAACTATTATAAGGATTATTTATCTATAAGAATTATTATTTACATGTTTTACTAATTTTTTTAATATTATTACATGCTATTTTTCATATGTTAATATTTTTATTACTCATTCTAAGTGAATTTAAAAAGATAATGTTATTAATAATAATAACTACACTGTTATTGGATACTTTACAACCATTTTATATTTATAAAATGTAATAAGTATTTATTATTCTTTAATGTCTGCTTTTATAAAAATTAAAAATCATTATGTCTTATAATTGACTATTATGAAAAAAATTCTATTATTATTATTGTTGTTGTTGTTGATTTATTTGTATATTATTTTTATATTAAAATTAATCAGTGTTGTACATTATATACTATTTAATTGATCAATTTAATGCATTACTATTACTATTATTATAAAGGTTTGACTTTATAAGACTAAAAAATTATAATATTATTGACCCTTATAAATTTTAAAGAACTCTATTTATGATTATTATATTATTATTAACTTTCAATCGTCAAGATTGTGTAATAATTATTGTTAAAGTAATCAATTTAATTATTTATTAAACGTAAACTTCAAGAATATATAAAATTGAGTTTTTATTTTAGTTATTGTGGATATTATATTAACATATATTTTTATTTTTATAATTAAATTTTTTAACTATATTTATTGTAAAAGCAATAAATAACATGAAAAAATACATATAAAATAATATATAAATGATAGCGATACATACAATAATATAATATATTTATTCTTATCAAAGAAATATAATTTTTATTCAAAAGAAAACATAAAATTAATTATGTAATATATTTAATAAATACAAACAATAATTAAAAATATAGAGAGAAAAAATTATTTATTTATATATTTACAAAAATATTATATTAATAACATTAAAAACTACATTATTTTTTTTCTTAAGTTTATTTTACTCTTTTAATTTTATTACTTTAATATATGTTTTATTTACAATAATAACTCAAGATATATTTCATTATTTATGTATTTTAATATTAAATAATTGATCATTGTTTGTTTTGTAAATAGTTCTTATGATTTCCTTATTGGTAAATATTAATTCATTTTAATGGAATATTTATTTTTTTATATTTTTATCATTTTAATTTATTTATAAATATTTAAATTTTTAATTAATTTATATGTTTTGATTTTTTATTCAACATCTAAATTTTGAAATAACTTTTACAAAGTCTTGTATAGATTAACATCAAAATTCAATTTCAGATTTAATACAATTATTAATTCAATTTAATACAATTTTGCAAAAGTCTCGTATTACAAAATTCAATTTCATATTCAATGAAAAATTTTACAAAAATAAATTAACATTTTATCAAATTAAGGTATTGCAAAAGTCAAAATTGGTAGATCTTATACCAATTATCATCGATGCTATTGCCAAAATATTTTTTTTATTTTTTTAATTGTCATATAATATTGATTCAATAATTTTTTTAATTTTATTCAAATTAAATTTATGATTAGTGTTAACAATGTAAGAAATATTATGTAAAATAAAATAAAATTCACACAAATTGAGTTGAGTTTGATTGGTAAAAAATTTGCTAATTGGACGACGTATTTGGTTGCACAAACATAAATATGTTTATCACTAACAATTAATTGAACAAACACTAAATATTTTTTCCATAAAATTAATATTTTTTTCTTATACATCTAGAACTTCAAAAAGTTATTTTGTTTCTTGTCACATGATTCTTCTCCATCCGATTAAAACTTGGAAAAAAATTGTAACAAAAAGAAAAGTTATGTTTCATATTTACTATCTCAAAGTGTATTAGAATTTGTTATATACGTTTTACCTAAATTTGTCATTATCATTTAACATCACAAAATTCTTAATCATGTATACTTTTCCTTCTTACAAAATTGTCTTGAGCTTATGTGCAATATTTCTCCCTATAGTAACATACATATAATTGCTCTTAAACAAACAATATAAAAAATTAGGATAAAAGAATATATTGAGCAAAAGAATAAAAAATTAATGCAAAGAAAATCACTTTAAATTGTTTGAAAAAAAAAAAAGGGTTGATCCATAGTATAAAGTTGTACAATGATATAAGCACAAGTGTTTATGGGTCAAGCTTAAATAAGAGATAGCGATAAGTAAATCATTGAAATAAAAAAATAAATCAAGAACCACTAAAATTAGAATAAGAGGAACCAAAATGCTTACTCTTGTAGCATTTTGCTTGAGTTTATATAGAGAATGTAATCTATCTGCCAAGAGCCAAAAAGGATAATATAATATTAATTTTAATTAATAGCTATAAATAGTATTGAATTTAAAAATAGTTTAATACTTTATTTTAATATCATTAAATACTAATTTATTATAATTCAATTTGTTCAATATAATTAGGTAATTTAAATTTAATTAGATCAAATCAGCAACTATTGTAATAATTTAATAAAAATATTATGTTTAATAAATACAATATTATTTATATATTTATAAAAATACTACATTAAAATATTCAGTGTTACATTAATACCTATATAATTAATATCATTAATGTGAAAAATTCAATTCATCATTAAATAAAATTAATTCTGTTAAATTTTATTAGATCCAACAGCTATTATAAAGTTTTAGTCTCCATCAACAGCTTACAAAACTTCAAGTCTCCTATACTATATACTAGATTTTAAACCCGAGCCTTGCACAGGTTTGTTTATATTATATATTTTTGATATTTGTATTTAGTATTTTCTTAAATACATATGCATAAATAACAGTATCATTTTTAGAATTTTAGTATTATATTAAATATAATTACATTAAAATTAAGCAAGATGATTAATTATATTTTTAATTGAGCGAATCCTATTTTCAAAAATATTAAGTCTATTTAAATTTATTATGATTTATTCTTCCTCTAAGTAATAATGTTGTTGCAATACTTATATAAAATGTATAAATTCAAAAAGAATGTAAATATAATAAATAGGAATGTATAATATATAATTATTTAAATTTGAGTGTTCATTTTTGTTATTGTGAATATTATATTAACATGTACTTGATTTTTGTGTTTATAATTGATAATTTTCAAATGTTGTAAAAATTTAAATTTATTTTGAACTTGTTGAAATAGTGTGATTTCTATTAAATTGATATAGTTGTTAATTATTTTAAAATTATATTTTTAATCATTTTGAAGATATTAATTATATTTATGTGATATTGTTGAAGTTGAGTTAGTGAACCACATCGCGACATAATTTGAATGCTCTTGATCAATGCAATGAGATTTTTTTTGTCATTATTATTATTATTATTATTATTTTCTTTGATTTTAATTTTATTACTTGTTACTTTTCAAAGTTATTTATCTATAAGAGTTATTATATGTTTCATACTTTATATATGATAATTTAACCATTATAAGGATTATTTATCTATAAGAATTATTATTTACATGTTTTACTGTTTTTTTTTAATATTATTGCATGCTATTTTTCATATGTTACTGTTTTTATTTCTCATTCTAAGAGAATTCAAAAAGACAACGTTATTAATAATAATAACTACACTATTATTGTATATTTTACAACTGTTTTATATTTATGATATGTAATAGGTATTTATTATTCTTTAATGTCTAAATTTATAAGAATTAAAAATCATTATGTCTTATAATTGACCAAAAAATCCTATTATTATTATTATTATGTCTTATAATTGACCAAGAAAATCCTATTATTATTATTGTTGTTGTTGTTGTTGTTTTATTTGTATATTATTTGTATATTAAAATTAATCAGTGCTGTAGATTATGTACTATTTACTTGATCAATTTAATGCATTACTATTATTGTTATTATTCAGGTTTGAATTTATAAGAATAAAAAATTACAATATTATTGACCATTATAAATTTTAAAGGACTCTATTTGTGAATATTATTTATTATTACTATACTATTATTAATTTTCAATCATCAAAATTGTGTAATAATTATCATTAAAGTAATTAATTTAATTATTTATTAAAAGTAAACTTTAAGAATATATAAAATTGAGTTTCTAATTTTGTTATTGTAGATATTATATTAACATATATTTTTTATTTTTAAAATTAAAATTTTTTAACTATATTTATTGTTAAAATAACAGATAACATAAAAAAATACATATAAAATAATATATAAATTGATAGTGATACATGCAATAGTAGAATATTTTTATTCTTGTTATAGAAATATAATTTTTATTCAAAAAGAAACATAAAATTAATTATGTATTATACTTAATAAATACAAACAATAATTAATAATACAAAAATAAAAATTATTTATTTATATATTTACAAAATATTGCATTAATAACATTAAAAACTACATTAATTTTTTTCTTAAGTTTATTTTACTCTTTTAATTTTATTAATTTAATATATGTTTTATGAAAAATAATAACTAAAGACATATTTCATTATTTATGTGTTTTAATATTAATTAATTGATTGTTATTTGTTTTGTAAATAGTTGTTATGATTTCCTTATTGGTAAATATTAATTCATTTAACGTAATATTTATTTTTTAAAATTTTTATCATTTTAATTTATTTATAAGCATTTAAATTTTTTAAATAATTTATATGTTTTGATATTTTTATTCAACGATTAAATTTTGAAATAACTTTTATGAAGTCTCGTATAGATTAACATTAAAATTCAATTTCATATTTAATAAAATTATTAATTCAATTTAATACAATTTTACAAAAGTCTCGTATTGAAAATTTTAAATTCATATTCAATGAAAAATTTTACAAAAAAAAATTAACATTTTATCAAATTAGGGTATTGCAAAAGTCAAAATTGGTAGATCGTATACTAATTATCATCGATACTATTGCTAAAATATTTTTTTTAATTGACGTATAAAATTGATTCAATAATTTTTTTCGATTTTATTCAAATTAAATTTATGATTAGTGTTAATAGTGCAAAAAAATAGTATGTAAAATAAAATAAAATTCATGCAAATTGAATTGAGTATAATTAGCAAAAAATTGACTAATTGGACAATGTATTTGGTTGCACAAATATAAATGTTTATCACTAACAATTAATTGAACAAACGCTAAAAAAAGTTGCTATAAAATAAATATTTTTTTCTTATACATCTAGAACTTCAGAAAGTCATTTTGTTTCTTGTTACATGATTCTTCCACATCCGATTGCAATCTAAAAAAAAAAATTATAACAAAAACAAAAGTTACATTTCATACTTAGAATCGCAAAGTGTATTAAATTTGTTGTTATCTTTTAACATCACAAAATTCTTAATCATGTATACTTTTTCATCTTACAAACTTGTCTTGAACTTATGTGCAATATTTCTCCCTATAATAACATACATATAATTGCTCTTAAACAAACAATATAAAAAATTAGCATAAAAGAAAATATTGAGCAAAAGACTAAAGAATTAATGCAAAGAAAACCACTTTAAATTGTTAGAAAAAAAAAGAGGGTTGATCTAAAGAATAAAATTGTGCAATGATATAACCAAAAATGTTTATCAGTCAAGCTTAAATAAAAGATAGCGATAATATTAAGAGAAAGGACGAATTTATAACCCTCAAATATTTTGATAATAACAAACAGTTAAAGTATATGTTTTTATGCAATCGTCTGTTCATCCGTAACAGGTTCATAAGCAATCGTTTGATATCTTTAAAAATATATATCGTCTTTATCCTTTGATCAGTAACTAACAGATCTTACAAGACGATGATGACGTTCTAAAATGATTTGCACATCAAGTAGAAGAGAAAGCTACCTCAAAACTTATAAAGCCTATATACCTACTCTTGAAGAAAGTCAGCGAAAAAGAAAGAATATGTATGCGAATGTCAGAACGGGAAAGTAGACATGACAACTGCTACAAGATTGAGTACAAGAATAGAAAAAATAAACAGACTGCTTTATCTTATCATATGACAAGTTGGTGAAAGGCATTAAATATTGCATTTAATGCTCCAATGACTCTCTTCATCAGACGAAGGTTGTCTTCTGCAAAGCACTCAATGGATACTTTTTGAGAAGCCTATAAATAGAAGAAGAGATCTCTTTCGAAGTTGTTGTTGCTGTTGTTGGTTGTCATAGTCTTTGTTGATTCTGTAAAATCATAACTACTTTTAGAAAAGAGAAAGCTCTTGTATACTCTAATTGTGAAATTCTTTTTTGTACTTCATTGTATATTCGTCTGTTAAGATGTTAAACCTAGTGAGGTAACTCACATGTAAACCTTTTTCTAAATGAGATTGGTGGAAGCCTGAAGAGGCTTTGATTCAAAGAATACTTGGCTTTTTGCTTGGAGAGGCAAGTAAAAGACTACTTGGGTTGAGCTTGAAGAGGCTTGTGGAAAGAATACTTGTAACTTGAAAAAGTTAATGGAACTTGGTTGTTGCCAAGAACTGGACGTAGTCTCTGGGGTGAGGCGAATCAGTATAAATTTTGTGTAATTTCCAGTGTGACTTTAAGCTTTCATCTGTCCTATAAAACATTTTTTTAAAATATCTTTGATCATATCTTTCAAACGATACGTCATTAAAAAAGGTTTTGCGAAAATTTTACTATAACACAATTCAACCCCCCCTTCTTATGTTATCTTCGTGTTTTACAATTTGGTATCAAAGCTCAGCCTCTAAGGGTTGAGCACCTTAACAAGTGTTAGAGGAAAAGATCCGCATGACAAACCTTGAAGGACAGTTCATTCCTGAAGAAGCCTTACTGTCAAGGCCTCCAACCTTCAATGGAGAGGATTATGCATACTGGAAGGACAGAATGGAAATGTACATCAAGTCCATTCACTATAGCATTTGGTGAATCATAACACATGGAGATCTTGTTGTAACTAAGCCAAAAAACGGATACAATCAAGATGACTATAACATGTTACAACAAAATGATAAAGCTAAGTATATCATAACTTGTGCCTTATCAAAAACTGAATATAATAAATTTTGCAGCTACAGAACTGCTAAGGAAATGTGGGATGCCATACACATAACACATGAAGGCACAAAAGATGTTCGTCTCAAGAGAGCAGCAACTCTTCAAAGACACTATGAGATGTTCATCATGAAAGAGACAGAGACCATTGATGAAATATTTGGAAGATTTCAAACAATTCTAAAAGGACTTCAAAGTCTTGCTGTTGAGTTCTTTAAAGCTCAGAACAATCTCAAGATCCTGGACAGTCTTCCAAAAGTATGGGAACCCAACAACCATAGTTGAAGCAAAGGACATGAAGACTTTAACTCTGGATGAGTTACTAGGAGCTCTAAGAGTACATGAAGTGCATCTTTTCAAAAGAGACAAGTCAAAAACAATGACTTAATTGCTCTAAAGATTGGAGAATCTAGTCGAAGAGCAAACGAAAAGACTGAGACGAAAGGAAGAAACAAAGCATTGAAGGTTCAATTTGAAGAATCCGAAAGCTCAAATGAAAGCTCCAACTGTTCAACAGACGATGAGATCTCCTTCATCACCAAAAAATTCAAGAAGATGCTCAAGAAGAAAGACAGATTTAAGCAATCTTCTAGAAAGAAAGACACCAGAAACAAAAGGCCTTCTGATGAAAAGAACAATGAAATCATCTACTTTGAGTGCAAAAAGCCTAGACATATTAAGGCTGAATGCCCCAAACTAAAGAAAGGATGGAGTTCAAGAAATACAAAAGAAAAACCTCCTAGCCACCTGGGAAGATCTCGATAATAGCACTAGCAGTTCAGACAATGAAAAAGCTAATATTTATCTCATGGCAGACATTGAGGAAGTAACATCAGAGGTATACTCTTTTCCTAAAAACTCTTTACAATCGTCTGACAGTTCTGAATTTGAGTCTGATGACGAAGATATGTCATATGACACTCTTCTTGCTAACTCTCATATGATTGCTCTTGAGTATAAGAAATATAAAGAAAAATATCAAAAAGCAATATCAGAGAATGAAATACTCAAGAATGATCTAACAAGAATGCCTAAGAGCCTAGCTTTAGATCCTGAAAAGGCAATGCTTCTTTCTGAAGTTGATAGACTAAAGAAAGAGGTCATTAATCTGAAACATGATCTGACCAAATTTGTAGACGAATCTTCAAAACTTCAAATGATTTTAAAACATAGAAGATCTCCATCTGACAGATTTGGGATAGGATTTGTAGAAGACAAAAATGCTAAACCATCATCTTCTAAATCTTATTCAACCTTCTATAACTTTTGTGGTAAGTCTGGACACTCACTCCAAAGATGTCAACACAAAAGGAAACAAAGGTCAAATAAGACTTTTGGGACTAACATGAAAGGACCTAAAAGTATTTGGGTACCAAAATCTCAAATAATTCCTGTTGCAGACATCCTTAATAGGAAAAAGAAGGGATTCATTTTGGTACCTGGATAATGGATGCCCACGTTACATGATGGGAGAAAGGTCTATGTTCCTAGACCTCCAATCACATGAAGGAACTGGTCTCATTTGGTGGAAATGGAAAAGGAAAAATCATTGGTATAGGTAAAGTTGGTAAGCCTCCTCTTCCATCTATAGATAATGTCTTATGTGTTGAAGGATTAAAATACAATCTACTTAGCATAAGTCAATTTTGTGATAGTGGATTTATTGTATCCTTTAACAAAGAATCATGCATAGTCAAAAGAAATGATGAATCCATTCTTTTCACTGCCAAAAGACATAACAATCTGTATAAGATTGAGTTTGAAGATCTGAACAAACAAAATGTTACTTGCTTAATGACCAAAGAAGATGAAAAATGGATTTGGCATAAAAAGCTCAGGCATATCAATTTGAACATATTTCAAAACTATATAAAAAGAGTTTAGTAAAAGGATTGCATGAGATTTCTTAAAAGACTCATCTTCTTTGTGAAGCATGTCAAAAAGGGAAACAAATCAAAACCTCTTTAAATCAAAAGATGTTGTTTCCACTTCTAGACCATTAGAATTACTGCATATGGATTTGTTTAGACCGACAAAAACTATTAGTCTTGGTGGGAAAAAGTATGGCTTTGTCATTATTGATGGCTATTCTAGATATACATGGGTTTATTTCCTAGCTCACAAACACGAGCCTTTTAATGTGTTTGAAATATTCTGTAAAAGAGTTCAAAATGAAAAAGGTTTTTGTATTACTGTAATTAGAAGTAACCATGGAATTGAATTTGAAAATGCTGAGTTTAAATCCTTCTGTGAAAAGAATGGAATTTTCCACAACTTCTCTTCACCGAGAACACCTCAACAAAATGGGATAGTTGAAAGGAAAAATAGAACTCTACAAGAGATGACAAGAACCATGCTCTATGAAAATTCAGCCCCTAAGTACTTCTGGGCAGAAGCCGTAAATACATCATGTTATGTTCAAAACAAAACATTAATCAGACCAATAATTAAAAAGACTCCTTATGAACTGTGGAGAGGTAGAAAACCTAACATTTCATACTTTCACCCTTTTGGATGTGATGTTATATTCTCAACACTAGAGATCAACTAGGAAAATTTGACTCTAAGGTTGATAAATGTGTTTTTCTTGGATATTCCGACACATCAAAAGCATTTAGAGTATTCAACTCTAGAACTTCTGTTGTAGAAGAGTCTATCCATGTTAAATTTAATGATACACAAACCCCTAATAAGAGACTATCAGATTTGGAAGAAGATTTTACAAACTTACAGATAGGATCGTCTGATCAAACAAACACAGACGAAGTAAAAGAATCAGAAGAAACTTCTCAACAACAGATCGATAATCAGACGAAAGGATTTCAGAAGGACTGGAAGTTCGTTACCTATCATCCTCAAGATCATATTATTGGGGAATTAATTGAAGGAGTTAAAACAAGGTCATCACTAAAGAATCAAGCGTCGTGTGCCTTAGTCTCAGAAATTGAACCTAAGACAATAGAAGAAGCACTAACAAACGATGACTGGGTGATAGCAATACAAGAAGAATTACATCAATTCACAAGAAATGATGTTTGGATTCTTGTTCCCAAACCAGAACATAAGAGTATCATTGGAACAAGATGAGTATTCCGCAAGAAGCTCGACGAAAATGGTAAAGTAATCAGAAATAAAGCAAGGTTAGTGGCTCAAGGTTACAATCAATAAGAAGGTATTGATTTCACTGAAACCTTTGCCCCTGTTGCTAGATTAAGAGCTATTAGAATTATGCTTGCCTTTGCCGCTCATAAAAATATTAAGCTTTTTCAAATGGATGTGAAAAGTTCTTTTTGAAATGGTTTCATTGAGGAAGAATTCTATGTTAGATAACCTCTTGATTTTGAGGATCCAAACCTCACAGACCATGTCTTTAAACTTAAAAAGGCTTTCTATAGTCTTAAACAAGCACCTTGTGCTTGGTATGACAGATTGAGCAGTTTTCTTATTGAAAATGGGTTTATGAGAGGCAAAGTAGACACAACTCTCTTTAGAAAGGAATCCAATAAAGATTTCATTATAGTTCAAATTTATGTAGACGATATAATCTTTGGAGCTACTAATGAAACTCTATGTCAGGATTTCTCAGATTTAATGCAGAGTGAATTTGAGATGAGCATGATGGGAGAATTAAAATTCTTTTTTGGCCTATAAGGTAAACAATAAAAGAAGGGTTTATACATTCATCAGCAAAAATACACAAAAGAATTGCTTAAAAAGTATAAGATGAATGAGTCAAAACCTATGAGCACACCAATGCATTCGTCTGTTGTTATGACAAAGGACGAATCACGTAAACATGTAGACTAGACTGTCTATAGAGGTATGATTGGCTCACTTCTCTATTTAACTGCTAGTAGACTAGACATCATGCATAGCGTCTGTTTATGCGCCATATTTCAATCTGACCATAAAGAGTCTCATCTAAAAGTTGTTAAGAGGATTTTTAGATATCTTGTTCGTACATCTAACCTAAGCTTATTCTATGAGAAAAACAAAGAATTCAGGTTAGTAGGATACTGTGATGCAGACTATGTTGGTGACAGACTTGAAAGAAAAAGCACAAGTGATGGACGTCACTTCATTGGACCATATCTTATATCCTAGACCAGCAAGAAGCAGAACTCAATTGCATTATCAATTGCTGAAGTTGAATATGTATCTGTTACTAGTTGCTGCTCACAACTTCTATGGGTAAAGTATCAACTTGAAGATTACTCTAGCTTTGAGCATAACATTCCTATGTTATGTACAATACTAGTGCAATCAATTTATCTAAAAACCCCATTCACATTCTAAAGCAAAGCATATAGAAATAAGACATCATTTTATTCGTGATTATGTTCAAAAAGGTTATTTTTATATTAAGTTCATCGATACAGACCATCAATGGACTGATATCTTTACAAAAGTTTTACCTGTAGAATGTTTTAACTTCATCTTAGAAAATTTGCACATGAAAGTTTTGCAAGAGTAAAATGTCTTACATGCATTGTCTTGTTTAAATAAAGTTTTGTCTTACTCTATACCGTCTTGCTGTTAATTTTATTTCGTCTTACTAACGAGACTGTCTTTGAATATGAAAAGTTTTTAAATTCATTAGTCTGATATTTTTCCTAATGATTACTCTTAATAACCACCCAAGAAACGTGCGCCTTCTCCCCTGCCACAACAAGTCATCATAAATGCACGTCTCTTCAGTACTTTCAACCTTCTCTTTATTCAAAATAACTGCTCTTTTCATCACGTACGCACTCTGAAAACTTCTCAAACTCTCTGAACTCAAACCCTATCCCCCACCTTTACTCTCAAACCTTAATCTCTCAAGCCAGAACTCATGGTTACCCAAAAACAGCTTGTGTCCATGGAGAGATTCCTAGAAAGTGACTTCATTGCTGGAAAATGGGTCAACTTACAAAAGCTTGAAGAAGAAGGATTCCCTTTGCAAATGTATATCAAAAATGTTGGATGGGAAGCTTTTGTGCAGAAGAGAACCACTTGGTACCACACATCGTACGCCTACTTCTAGGCCTCTGTGTTTGAAGTTAACGGAACCATCGACAATCAAGCCATCATCATCTTTATCGACACCATTGCAGCAGCATCTGGATGTAAAGAGGAGGGTGACCTCTTTATTGAAGATTGGGAGAAGGTTATAACCCAGAAATTGTTGACAGGGCGCTGTATGGAAAGCCCAAGCCTCAAACCGAGAACAAGGATGTTCTGAAGAGGTTTCTATACTCTTTAAACATGAAGCCTATATGCAGATTGATTCACAACGTCTTACTACACATTATCCTGCCAAGAAAAGGCTCAAAGGATAATGTAACTTCCAAGGACAGATTCTGCATATACAAGATGCTGACTGGTCCGAAAGTGAACTTGCCTATGCTAATCCTAGATAACTGGAGATCTTGTCTCTCCAAGTCAAAGGAAAGTGCTCAAAGCAAGTAGAAGCATCCTATTCCCTACGCTATGCTCTTCACTGAAATCATCCGTCTGGTGGGAATTAAAGAATCTGGTCTAGAGAAGATGAAGCAAGGTTTTGAGATTAATGTATCCATCATTAGGAAGATGAGGATTGCTCATCTTTTCTCTGGATACGTTGCTAGACATCTAGAGTCGACATTGATCAAGGAAGAACCACCATAAGAAGTTGTTGGAATTGCGTTTAGAGTGGGATCGTCTGCTGACCCCTCTGTTGGTACTGCGTCTACTTAACCTCCACCACAGACAAAATCCCAACCATCCTAACCACAAAAACCAAAACTAGCCATCAAAAGACCTTCACAACCAAACTCTCAACCTAAATAGACCAAACCTCAAACCCCATCGTCTCCACCTCAAAAGAAACAAAAACCCTTAACCATTCGTCTGAGATCCAAACCCACTCCTCAACCTGACTCAGATGATGACCTTCCCATTAACACCCTTCTTCCTACCCCTAGCATAACCATTCCTACTCCTCCATTAGAACAACCACCTCCACTACTTACCTCTACTGAACCAACTCCATCTGCCTAACCTTCTAAACAACCCTCAAAATCCAAAAAGATCTCAGTACTAAAAACAAGAGCTCAAGAGGAAAAGTAGCTTAGGAGAGTCCTAGCTGAATCAAAATAGGCTGAAAAGAAGAAGAAAAAAGAAGAAAAGAAACTGGCTGAGGTAGAGCAAGAACAGATTGAGGAAGTGGTGCTTCAATTTGTAATTGAGCATTCGCTACAAACAACCCCTGCAGAGCTAGAAAAGCAAGAGCTATTGACTTAAGAGGACATTGCTACTACCTTAAGAGACTTAACAGTTGCACCCAGTATTGATCAGCCTACAAGGGCTGTTTCACTCTTTGTTTCCTTCGCAGAACCTGAAATAGAAAGAACTTCGTTTGGAGGAGCTGCACCTATGATAGATGAAACATCACTAGAAGCTTATTGCTCTGAAACGCCTTCGTCTGAACGTCTCCAAAGGCGCACAATGATCTACTTTGAGCAGCTTGAGTCGCGTCAAACTGGAAAAACAAAAGAATATCAATTATCAGAGCCCTTTGACCTAGAAGTTCCTCAAGCTCTCACCAACTATGAACTGGGAGATGTTAATAATCCGAGGATGTGGATGACTCTCATCAATAAAGAATGGCCACTCTTGGTGCGTCATGGGTACGCTAAGAAATTTCTTAATATTGAAGAAGAAGCTACCCTAGCCATGTCTTATGAGCCGCACATCACCCCGTATGTCTGGGAGGAAGGATACAACACTCTATCAGACACTCCAATCTTCGTTTATCCACCCTCAACCAAAACGAGATTTCTGACTGGATATGAAGTTTGGAGACAGCGTGGGCTTCTTTGCCACACTGCTCCTTTCATGTTGAAGTGCAACTACTCGGAATATTTGATCATGTGCAAAACGTGCACTACAAGCCCAAAATCATTTATCCATTCTGTCATGGGAGGATCAAAACTTACTCCCTCACTATCCGACCAAAAGATAGTCTAGACTTTGAAGAAGGGCAGATTGGTGATGATGATTGGGAGTTAGGAAGGGTGATGAACAACTTCTTGCGAGAGAAGATGCAGATATCTCCGCAGCATGTTATCTGTGAGCGAAGGTGTCCAGACCTTTAGCTAGGCTAGCCTAAATTCATGGCTACTCGTATGTGGCTCCTCATGAAGCCATGGACCACCTTTCGCATTTGCTGTCAAAAGAACTATCTGTGCTAGAATCTATCTATGGGGAAAGGAAAAGAACCAAAGTTCATATGTAACCCCTGAAGGCACTTGATGATCAAACAGAGAGCTCTTTCGTCTGCACAGCTGGCTAAACTAAAAGGCAAAGCACCTCTTAAAAGCACAGATCGAAAAAGGCTGCAAGACCGTGTTGAAGCTCTAAAACACTTTCCGGGTCTGACTGCTGAAGAAAAGAATCTTCTAAGCCATGAAGCTGCCCTTCGTTTGACAGATCACTGGACGCAAGTTTCTTCATCTCCCTCCACTTTTACATCCAATCCCCAAAACCAATTATCTCTCAACCTTCCTAAGACTTATATCTTCTTCTCCTCTAACTCCTTTGAAAACTTTTTACCCTGCGGCCACTTCTGACTCTGTGGTTCTCCTGTACCTTATGTTTTCAACTTATGTTTTATAGAGGAACCCAGTGATGAAGTAGCTACCAGCTCTGCACCTGCACCACAATCTTCAGACGACAAACAAGCTTTCAATGAATTGAAGCAGACTGTGCAGCTTCTTGAAGCTAATCTTAAGAAGGAACACAGGAAACACAAACAAGTAGAAGTTCTGTTAGCCAAGCTGGCAAAGCGCTTCAAAAGTGACCTCGGCTCATCATCTACACCTTCAGACTTTGAATCTTCTAATTGATGATGCTAAAAGGGGGAGAAAAATAGAAGATAGTGAGAGATAAGTCTAAGGAAAAATCTTGGAGAGATAAACAGACGGAATATTATTTTTAGGGGGAGCATGAATAAAAGTCTTTATCAGTTTTCTTCCTTTATACACATGAATTATCTTTTGAATGATATCGTCTAGTTTTTTTCAGTCACATTGTCTAGGTATATATTCTTTTTATATTACATCTGCTTAACTGAAGTATACTTACATGAAAAATGCTTTCAAAATTAAAATTCACTTACCAAAAAGTGTTTTCATAAGAAAAATGTTTTACAAGAACTATAATTGTTTGTCATCATCAAAAAGGGAGAGATTGTTAAGACAAAGTAGACGATGACGACGTTCTAAAATGATTTGCACATCAAGCAAAAGAGAAAGCTTCCTCGAAACTTATAAAGCCTAAATACCTGCTCTCGAAGAAAGTCAGCAAAAAAGAAGGAATATGTGTGCGAATGTCAAAACGGGAAAGTAGACATGACAACTGCTACAAGATTAAGTACAAGAATAGAAAAGACAAACAGACTGCTTTATCTTATCATATGACAAGTTGGTGAAAGGCATTAAATGTTGCATTTAATGCTCCAACGACTCTCTTCATCAGACAAAGGCCATCTTTTGCAAAGCACTCAACGGATACTTTTTGAGAAGCCTATAAATAGAAGAAGAGACCTTTTTCGAAGTTGTTGTTGCTGTTGTTGGTTGTTATAGTCTCTGCTGATTCTGTAAAATCATAACTTCTTTTAGAAAAGAGAAAGCTCTTGTATACTCTAATTGTGAAATTCTTTTTTGTACTTCATTGTATATTCGTCTGTTAAGACGTTAAACCTAGTGAGGTAACGCACGTGTAAACCTTTTTCTAAACGAGATTAGTGGAAGCCTGAAGAGGCTTTGATTCAAAGAATACTTGGGTTTTTGCTTGGAGAGGCAAGTAAAAGACTACTTGGGTTGAGCTTGAAAAGGCTTGTGGAAAGAATACTTGTAACTTGAAAAAGTTAGTGGAACTTGGTTGTTGCCAAGAACTGGACATAGTCTCTGGGGTGAGATGAATCAATATAAATTTTGTGTGATTTCTAGTGTGACTTTAAGCTTTCGTCTATCCTATAAACGTTTTTTTTTTTAAATATCTTTGATCATATCTTTTAGATGATACATCATTAAAAAAAAAGATTTTGCAAAATTTTTACTATAACACAATTCAATCCCCCCCCTCCCCCTCCCCCCTTTCTTCTGTTATCTTTGTGTTTTACAGATAAGTAAATCACTGAAATAGAAAAATAAATCAGAAACCACTAAAATTAGAATAAGAGGAACTAAAATGGTTACTCGTAGAATTTTGCTCGAGCTTATATAGAGAATGTAATCTATTAGTTTAATTATCAAGAGTCAAAAACGGTAATATAATATTAATTTTAATTAATAGCTATAAATAGTGTTGAATTTAAAAAAAGTTTGATTCTTATTTTAATATCATTAAATACTAATTCATTGTAATTAAATTTTTTCAATATAATTAGCTAATTTAAATTTAATTAAATCTGATCAACCACTATTGTAAAATTTAAGTATCCATCAACGACTCACATTAGTTCAAGTCTATTTTTAATAGATATATAATTATTTAAAATTTAACTACATATATGTAAATTATTACTTTTAATTATTATTTTTCGTGAAATATATTTTAATAATTAAATTAAAAAATATAATGATACACACACACACATAAAATTAGGTCATTAGATTTGAAAAAATATTTAACTTTTTTATAATATTATAATATTTAATGTTATTATTACAGTATTTATATATCTAACTTTTATCTATAAAATCTAGACTTATTTATATAAATAATATTTTATTTTTTAATTTATATACTTAATTATTAATTAAAATAAAATATTATGAATCATTTTAAATTTAACTACATATTTATAAAATCATTAATTTTGAAATATATCTAATTTTTTATAATATTATAATATTAATGTTATTATTATGTTTTAATAAAAAGTTTTGAAATATATTTTAAAGAAACTAATTTAAAAAATAAATTGAGCATAAGTATTAATATATATTTAATGTTATTATTAAATTATTATATATCTAACTTTTTCTATCATCTTTTTGTTTTAAAATATATATAATATATATATATAAATATATATATATAAATAGATATATATATATATATATAGATATATATATATATATATATATATATATATATAATATATATATAGTTATTAAATTTTATTTTAATTATTTTTATTAAAAATATTTTTTATATATATAGATTTTAATGAAAAGTCATACATTTAATAAATTTGTATTTTAATTATTAAATTTAATAAATATATTATATTTAATGCTATTTAAATAAAACATTTATTTATATATTTTAAAAATTACTACGTTAAAATATTAAGTATTACATAATACTTATGTAATAAATATCATTAATGTGAACAATTTAATTCATTATTAAATAAAATTAATTCTGTTAAGTTTTATTAAATCCAATGGCTATTATAAAGTTTTAGTCTCCATCAATAGCTTACAAAACTTCAAGTCTCCTTTACTATATATATATATATATATATATAATAATTATTCTTTAGAGGAAAAAAGATGACCTTTCTAAAAATAGTTTTTTTTATAATTTTAATTTAATACAAAGTTTGAATGCTCCACCTGTTAAGTTTTTGGATGCTCCACCTCCTCTATTTGATGCCACACCCCAAACTCCACCTCACCCTGCGTGCCTCCCCAACACTCCCACATCCACTAACCCCTGGTTCTCAAGCCTCCGCCAGCCTTCCTACTACCCTCCTTGCCCCTCCACCACTGCCTCCCATTGATCCTACTGTCCAGACCTATGCAGTCGCCCAACTTCAACCTATCCTGACTCTTCTTCAACAAATTCTCCAAAATCAACAAACAATTCTCGGAACTCCTCAGCCATCCCCTTCACCTGCTCCGCCTCCACCTCTATCTAACCCGTTGTGACTATGATGATTAGTTCCCCGCCCTTTTTGCTAATGTCAAAAGGGGGAGATTAGAAGGATAAAGTTTTTTTTTTGTTTTTTTAGTTTTTGTACAGTACCTTGTTTTAAAACTTATGCTTATCATTTGACATTCATAAATGCAAACTTTTAGATATGCTCTGAATATTTGTGTTTAAACTAATTTATACCCTATGAGTTTCAAATATGTGTTGGGAATTTGTGATGATCTGCTTGAAATACTAGACTCAAGAGGAGTATGACTGTAAGTCTACCTGATCTCATCTTATGTGTTCTTGATATATTTCTGTTCATAAACTTAAAAATTTAATAAAGTTTGTCATCATAAAAAAGGGAGACATTGTTGGAACCAAAGATGTATGAAGCGTCTAGTCCCTCAAGTTTTGAAAATAACAATAACTTATTAAATTTTAAGTGTTCTTGTGTTTTTGTTAAAAAGTCTTTTGAGCATCCAACACATTAATGAAATCTGGCATCCAACACGATAGTATATAATAAGCGTCAGATAAGTTCTTGTATGATACTCGTCCATATGATAAGTTTTCTTTTAACGTCTAAGTATTAAAATGCTTTAACTCGGTGTATTTACATATACATTGAGACTAATGCTTTACTTCCTTAAAATGATCTAACGTTCAAATTGTTAAGACAAAGGACGAATTTATAACCCTCAAATATTTTGATAATAAGAAACAGTTAAAATTATATATGTCCTCACATAATCGTTTGATCATTCGTTCACATGCAATCGTCTGACGTTTTTAATTAAAATTGAATATCGTCTTATGATTGAATAAACTTCTTAACTAACAAGTCTTACAGACGATGACAACGTTCTAAAATGATCTGCATGTCAATCAGAGCATAAGCTACCTCAAAACGTATAAAGCCTATATACCTACTCTCGAGGAAAATCAGGGAAAAAGGAGGAATATGTGTGCGAATGTCAGAATGTCATATGACAAGTTGGTAAAAAGCATTAAATGCTGCATTTAATGATCCAACGACTCTCTTCATTAGACGAAGGTTGTCTTATATAAAACACTCAACGGATACTTTCGAAGAAGCGTATAAATAGAAGAAGAGACTTCCTTCAAGCAGTTGTTGTGATCATAATTGTTGTTGATATAATTGCTGCTGATTTTGAAAATTCATAACTGCTTTAAGAAAAAAAAGCTCTTCTAAACTCTGTTTGTAAAATTCTTTTTGTACTTCATTGTATATTGGTCTGATAAAACGTTAAACCAAGTGAGGTAAACTTACACGTAAACCTTTTTCTTAACGAGATCGGTGGAAGCCTAAAGAGGCTTTGATTCAAAGATTACTTGGGTGTTTGCTTGGAGAGGCAAGTGAAAGACTACTTGGGTTGAGCCTGAAGAGGCTTGTGGAAAGAATACTTGTAACTTGTGAAAGTTAGTGGAACTTGGTTGTTGCCAAGAATCAGACGTAGTCTTTGGGGTAAGACGAACCAGTATAATTTCTGTGTGTTTTCTGGTTTTGTCGTTCAGCTTTCGTCTGTCCTTTAAAACATTTTTGAAAATCCTTTTGATCTTATTTCAGACAATACGTCGTTAACAAAAGAATAAAAAAAATTGATATAACACAATTCAACCCCCCTTCTTGTGTTACCTTTGTGTTCTACACAAATGTCTGAGCATTTAATGAAAGGCAGGATGTTTTATGTATAACCACAACTATGCAGAAAAAGAAAGTCAACTTGTCAAGCTATCAAACTGAATAAGGAATGTTCAAAAAAATAGCTCTGAAACGCAGAACTGCACCTTCCATTTTGGTGCAAAACAAAAGTTACTTTTCTGTCTATGCTGCAAACTCGATATATGCGCAAACATGCAGAAAAAGCGTTGTCAAAATTCTCCTTCTTAAAGACTGGAGCTTGAAACCTCAACGACTATCTTCTCAAAGGCTATATATATATATATATAAGTGCAGAAAAGAAGTAAAAGCAGAGATAACAAAGACGAACTGAATCTGAAAAGAAAACCATTTGTCTGTTGCGTGGACGACTTTGAGAAATTATCTAATTCTTATTCTTTGCGTAGCAAAATTATTGTACTGTATATATATATATATATATATATATATATATATATATATATATATATATATATATATATATATCAGTGCAGAAAAGAAGTAAAAGCAGAGATAACAAAGACGAACTGAATCTGAAAAGAAAACCATTTGTCTGTTGCGTGGACGACTTTGAGAAATTATCTAATTCTTATTCTTTGCGTAGCAAAATTATTGTACTGCTTTTAAACTTTCATATCCTCACATTATGAGTTGATCTTATTTAAACAACTGTTTTATGTTGTGAAAGCCTGGAGAGGCTTGGTGATTAAAGAATACTTGGATGGTTAAGTGATATGGGTTGATTGCTTTGTAAAGCCTGAAGAGGCAAAGAAAAATACTTGTCTGTAACCAAGAGATTGGTTAGTGAAAAGCCTTCTGGACGAAGGTATTAGACGTAGCTCAAGATTAAGTGAACCAGTATAAAAACTTCTGTGTGCTTTTCCTTTCCTTATCCTTATTCGTGCTTTATTTGAACTATAAATGCCGTTATATCTTTTCACGAAAAAGTTTTTGTATACACAATTCAACCCCCCTTCTTATGTGTACCCTTTTTTTCTTTCACGTTGAACAAGATTGCCTCCGAATGAGGATACATGTGGAAAACCAAAGCAAATGCATTGAGTTTTCCATAAGCTAAAATCAACTTGCGCACCTTAGCTTTTGGAAAAGTTAAATGAAAAGAACTTCAATAAAACTTAAGCATAGAAATTAATTTTAATTTACATGAGAAGTTTAATTCATTTTATCTTCTTAATTTTTTTTTCTATAAATACTTATAAAGAAATTTATCTAAACAAAAACACAATCAAATATAAAGCAATGATCATTCCTTCTCGATATTCAGTTTTTAGGCGGCATAGCTTGCGTTATCATATGTTCTAACTTCCTTCTTGACGATCCTATTAAATAAACAAAAAATGCTACATTCGGGTGTCTTTCTTTCATATATGCATTGACATTTTCAAGAAATTTGTCCTAAAAGTTCACATTAATAAAAAAAAAAAGAATATTCTTCTAAAAGCTTCACGCAGTAAAAAAATAAAAGTATGGACATACATATTCCTTTCTTCATTATATTTATTTATGATCTACTGTAATATATGAAGTTTCCTCACTGAAGGCAAGGACTCCTACGTACTATACTAGTCATTGGACAATTTGACTTCTTGCCAGAATTGTGGAAACAGGTTGCCAAAGTGTATTTCCAAAGTGCTATGGTTGGTGACACATTTGGATGTAAAGTCTGGGTGCTAGGAAAGAAACTAGAAGCCTGAAGAAAACAACGAAGGCACCACTCCACATCAATACAATCAAACAGATATCATTTAGAATTGGGGAGATTTGTTAGACCGGTGAATTGGCAATTTTGGGTGATAGTGCCAGGGAAAATGTGACAAATCGTACCAAGAGAATTCCATTGTAAAGGGGACATCCATAAGAAACATGAAGGGACAATTTGGTAATGATGTTCAAAGAAAGATGTGTAATTTGGTTTAGGAATATTGGAATAGTCTTAGGCAGTGGGTAGTGGGTATTTGGAATTCTTAACTTTCACTAAGCTTTTAGTTAATGATTACTGACTTATTATAATGTATTATATATGGGGTGAAGCTTTAAGGTCAGCTAGGTAATTTAAAATATCTGTATAACGTGCGTCCATATCCTCTCTCCTCAAGAGTCAAAATCACATTATTCAAGTTAGTGGAGTCTAGTAACTAGTAATTAATATTTAGCTGTGCGGTTAACAAATTGAAATTTTTTATCATTTAGATTAAGGTTTATTTCCATTTTGGGGATCTAGGAAATTCTTCCAGAAAAAAAAAATGTTATGTGCCTTCGATTAGGACGAGAACACTCTTTAAATCTACCACCTAACAAATATCAAATTTAAGTCACGCCAAGTTTATTTATTAAATAAATCAAAATTTTACAAAAATTAATTAGAAAAAGTCATTTTAAACCGTTTGAAAAGTCTTTTAATTTAAGGATAATAGATCGATATATTTAAATAATAATAATGTTATTATATTGTATCAAATTTTTATATTATAATATTTTGAGATTATATACTTATTAATATATTTAAAATCTTAAATCTACTAACCTATATATGAGTTTTGGTTCATTAACGGCCTATTTAAAAATAAGTTTGTTGAAATATTTTAAAAAAATTCACTATACAATAAACTTTGAAATAACTTCTTCAGATCAGGACATACCTTTAAAAAAGTTAAATCATGCCTTAAAAAAAGATTTATATTAAGTAAATAAGTTGGATATTTAAGTTTTAAATTTGAAAAAAAAAGTTAGACTCAAGTTTTGTATAACTTAACTAATTTTCATCCCTACTTTTAATGTAACAAGTCCATCAAAGATTAAATTAACATATATAGAAGACCACGAAAATTAAGTGTAGGATTGAAAACAAAACTTATCTTGATTAGTTAAGCTTATAAAAAAAAGTTGATATAGTTGGTAAAAAAACTTTAAAAGGTTAAAGTTGCTTGTAGTTGTACAAGTACAATATATTTGTGATATGTTTAAGATGGACTGCGTTAACGTGTCTGAGGTAAACTTTTAATTGGGACTGAGTCCTGGTGAATGTTGACTGGTGTATTTCACATGGACTGAGGTCTGCGGTCTAGTGAATTCAATTGACTTTCTGGCAAGATTGGAACATCATGAAAAATGGATAGATACTTGCAAAAGATACTCTAACACAACTCATTAGATATTTCACCAGAATGATGAGGTACAATAAATGTTTACGTGATACAATGACGTTGGTGTTATTTATAAGGATCAAAGATGAACTAGATTCTCTGATGTCGGGCTCAAGACCCCTCAAAGGCAATGATATTCTGCATTGGTGTAAGGAGGGGGTAATTTTGCTCTAAGTCAAAGTGTAATGTACTATTTACAAGTGTATCTTAGGTACCCTACATTAACTTCAATTAACACCCGTAGTTTGAGGTTGAAGTATTTTGCGCCAAGATAGCCTCTTATGTTGATTGGGTTGCAAGTCCAATCTGTAACAATTTAAATAAACCAAAATAATCGAGAATAAAAATTAAATTTGCTGGCCACATGGGTTTTTATGTCATTATGCAGAAGAATTCTAGATATTATGATTATGCCAGAAACTAGGGGTTGAAATGGTGTAGTACGGACCTTCAAGCACATATATATAATATTTTAATATAAAATTTTCTGATTAAGATACTTTGATCAATTATGCAAGTAACAACCCTTCTTTCCACTTAAAAATCATTCTTTACTTTATTTTTCTCCAAGAAAGATTTATTCTATTAAGAAACACAAATTTAAAGGATGAATTGTTTTAAGGGATTAGAAACATAATAAAGACAAAAATGAAAAAAAAAATTATTATATAAAAATACAAAATTTATTTAATATTTATTTTTTATAATTAAAAATATTTAATAAGATATTCTTTCACGTCATGTATTTATGGACGTACCGTAAAATACTCTTTTATTTATCGTTTGATTTTTGTATTCAATTTTTGGCTCGACTTCCTTTTATTAGTAATAGCTATAGCGTAAATACAATTAAAAGGTTTTGTGCTTCATGACCATGTGAAAGAGATGTAACACCATACTTCTGTGCCTTGACAATGAGTTATAGAGTAGGTTACGGAAGTCACTAAGTTTAACTTCTAATCCCAAAATTTTCTATTACGTGGCAAACAAGCCCCTGAATGCTAGACGACCTAGACTGTTATTTAATGGTCATCGGGTATAACCATAGTGCTAATTACGCTAAGTTACCCAATAATGACACCTTTGATGATGGGAGCACAATAATTAAAAAAAATAAGAGGAAACAAAACTATAAAGTATGGTTAATGCTAATAGTACCATTAAAGCAAGATAATGTAGGGAAGGAAGAAAAAGAAGGCTAAAGCACTTTCATTGGTCCCATTCCATGTCTCCTCACTAGCCCCTTTGATGTGATCTCCAAATTTTTTTTTGTCATTTTCTTCCACTGCTATTCGATTGTTTTCTCCCTTCAAAAAACAAAAACCTTCCCTTTCTCTCTTGCTTCAGAAAAAGAAATACTAAATGAATTACTATCAGTAACTCAGATATGTCCAGCAAAGGAAAAGACATAGCAGAAGGATCATCAAGATCTTCTTCTGCTGCTGCTGCTTCTGATCATCATCAACAACAACAACAACCTCTGAGTAGGTATGAATCTCAAAAAAGGAGGGATTGGAACACTTTTGGGCAGTACTTGAGGAACCAGAGGCCACCTGTGGCACTTTCACAGTGCAATTCCAACCAAGTGCTTGATTTCCTAAGGTACTTGGACCAGTTTGGGAAAACAAAAGTGCATGTTCAAGGTTGTCTCTTCTTTGGTCAAGTTGAGCCACCTGGTCCTTGCACTTGCCCTCTTAGACAAGCTTGGGGGAGCCTTGATGCTCTCATTGGAAGGCTAAGAGCTGCATATGAAGAAAATGGAGGCTTGCCTGAGACTAATCCATTTGCTAGTGGTGCCATAAGAGTTTATCTTCGCGAGGTTCGGGACTCTCAAGCTAAGGCAAGAGGGATCCCTTATAAGAAGAAAAAGAAGAAGAGGAATCTCATCAAGGCCAACGGGGACAGCTCAAACTTACCTTTGCAGCAGTAAAATTTTGAGTGTCTCTCTTTTTGTTTGGCTTCTTCTTCAGCGCAATAATAATAATGGTAAATGAATTTTCTTACTTACTGTTATAGATTTGCTGCTATTTTCAGAAGTTGACATGGAAAAGACTTGGTGCTGTTTGAATCATTGACATTATTATGTGCATCATAAAAGCACAATTGAACAATTAACAAGATCATTAATTTGGGCAATAACTTCTTTAGATGAGTGTTTACAGCTGGTTGAATTTTCTTAACCAAGATTACTAGAAAAGGAAGTTACATCAAACACATAAAGGGTCGTTTGAAGGTGCTATGGGTTCTTTTTTTTCTCACCTAGAGTGCATCTTATATTTCAGTCATAGTAAACCCTAGTCCATGGGCTTCTAAACCCTAAATCTCATATATAATTTTGATAAATGGCACAACGACAGTGCTTAATTACTTTACCTTCATTTTATTTTGTTTTCACATTATATTTGATTTAATGAGCATATATATGGTAGGGACTATGGAATGCTCTCCCATCCATTCTCTATTTGTCCTTTCTTAATTACATGCAAGATGACGATGTTATTGAGGTTTCTGAATTTCATAACATTTCTGTAGTGCTTATATAATATATATTATATATATGTACATGTTTGCTTTTCCACACAATCTTAATTCTTTTAGATTCCCTCTATCTTCCAGAAATGGGATAACTCCTTTGATAATATAATATGTAAGAATTTAAAATTTAATTAATATATATAGATATAGACATAAATATACAGAGAGAGAAAGAGAGAGAGATTCTTGTTGACAATATTTTTTTCAATTTATTAAATAAAAAAAAAGGACTCAATTCAAGATCTAATGAAATTGAAAATTAGATGCTGTCTGGAGAGTTTCTTGTCTGCAACTGCAGGTATCGTGCTATATAAATTATACATTAGTGTACCAGAACCCCGGGTGTCTAGTTTTCATAAAGCTTTGTCTTATGCTAATAATTTTGTTTCTTCTCTTCATATTTACATTGCACATTTATATAAAAGTCTTTTTTCTTTGGTGCTGCAATATGTATATCTGACCTCCGTACATGAATTACACTGTACTCTTCCCCACTAACAAACACTGCGTGCAAAGGCATCATCATGACCATACTATATCTTCAATTCTTGCATTTTTTGTTTATAAATCCTTTATCTTATGACTAGCTGTAACTGAAAATTTAAGAGAAAGAGAGCCTTGGATATGTTTTTTCCCTTAAAGGGTTTGGAAGCAAATATATTGTGGAGCTTATCTATATTAGAAATATTTACTTGAATTTTTGGCATTATAATCTCTAAATGCATTTGATGTTTATTCTGCTTGGATTGATTTCAGGTCCCCCAATGATTTCAAAGTCCTGAGTCTGTTTCTAGGCCTTGTATATGTATTATAACCTTAGCTGCAGTCCTGCAATTGGAGATATATATAATCGACTCTATCAATGTCCTTGGGTCAAGTTAAACCTTTCCCTGGTCTCTTTATTCGTCAAGGAGTGTGTTTTGTTATTTGAATGAGAATTTGGAATGAAGTTCATGAAGAAATTGAGTTAAATATTGGGTAAGTCCTACTGTATTCACTCTCCCTTATGAAGTTGCATCAGTACCATATCAAGCATAGTGGTGAAAATAACTTTGAGTTTTCTTCGAAGCAGTGTGTATGATGCATGGTATCCTTTTGCTTTCATGGAAATTTTTTGCTTTGCTTCTGGTATTCTGGAGTATGATTATGCTTTATGTGCTGTATAGAATCGTTCATGATGTTGTATAGAAGACTAAAATATGAATGGTCTGGTTTAATAATTATTTTCCTAGACTACATATTTTTTTTTTTTACTGATTCTTGATTATATATGTATGTTTATACATACATATGTATATACGTGGCAAACTATATATACATTACACATTGTTACTTGCATCGTAGGCATAATTCATTAATTTCAGTGTGCACATGCATATAATACATATATGTATGTATGAATATATATATATAGGAGTTGTCTAACTTATTCCAAGTAAAAATAGGGTTAAACAACCCTATCAAAAATGATTGATGAAATTTTTTATGTATTTAAAAATAATTGGTACAACATAAAAAATTGCACTAATCATTTTTGATAGAGTTGTTTAATCTCATTTTTACTTGAGATAAGTTAGACAATCTCATACGTATATGTATGCATTCATGCATGAATTAGTGAGATAGATCTCCAATAAGCTAGAACTTAGAAGTGACTCAATTGGATTAAAGAAGAAAAGGAAGTTGGTTGAGACTAAAAACTTTTCCACAATCAGTGCAATATATCCCCCACAAATATGTAAGATGATGTCCCACATAGGGTGCATAATGCAAGTTGATTAACTTAAAAATCATCGGATACCTCTGCTGTCTCTTCAATTTTAAATCAATATATTTGACCTGATCTCCATTTTTCTTGATTAAATCAACGGTTTAGACCCAAATTTCAATTACTAACACGGATTTGATACTAAATCTCGTCGTTTCAAGCAATGAGCTTCAGTGGTTACCTTTTTCTTTTGTGGGTAGGGGGTTTTTGATCATTTGATCAGTAGCTGTCACTTCGGTCTAAAACTTGTGAGTCTAGTTTCACCTAAGATCTCTTCAGACAAATTCATGACAATTTTGCCGAGGATGGAAACAACCAATCAATTATATACTTTATAGTAAAAGGATGAAGCCTTTGAGTTTTACGAGAAAATATGTCCACTGAGGATCATTCTGAGCTCTTAAGGATGAACTTATATCAAGCAATATGGGGACGCATGTCCATCCCCACTCAATTTCAAACTTTTTAATATTATTATAGCTAGTATTAAGTTATTGTTCAAGTTTTATTGTCTTTATTATCCATTTTTTTTTTCTCTGGTGATCGTAAGAGATTATCTTATCCCTACTGCATAAAATTTCTGGGTCTGTGAATGTGGGCTCCTGTGTACATACTTCAAGGTGCTTTCAAGTCTCATTGGTAATGGAAAGTAACAAAAATTGAAGTACTGTCTTTAGAACCTCTATATACATCAGCAACCTACGTATATGGGATCTAGCCTTGACTAAGTAAATATAAATATCTCCCCAATTGTTTATCTTTTGTCCAGCGGTTTCATGTAATTTTGGATCTTTTGAATTGAAAATAATTCCGTGTCATATATAGCTTAAATGATGAGTTATAGGGTAGGCATTAGGTTGAATTAATTAGTGAGAGTTGCTATGGTACCTGAGAAGGTTTTAGTACGGTTCCTTTTTATTCCAATAGTTGAATGAGTTTGGAAATACTAGAAGAGAAAGAGAGAGGGAGAGAGTGTTTATTAATAACAGTACCATAAACCTTCGAGGATACCATAGAATTTCTCTTAATTATAGTTCTTATGTAAGAAAATTGTGACATGTTGAATTATCGCATTGAAATGACAATTATCAGAGGTCGCATTGTGATCGGACTGTAATTGTTTAGCAAGTTCGGTTCTGTGGCCTCTAGTCATTAATTTGTAGTCTCTGAGTGAGTTGCTATTTGAAGTAGCTAGAGATATACACGCTACAAACGCACACATTAACACAAATACATAGGCCAAAATTAAATATAGACAAGTTTATTGATTGGGAAAATGACTTGGATTCTTGATACTCCAATGTTTATGAGGAGATATTTTGGCTTCAAATTCAGTGGTTCAGTTAATTTTTATTTTTTTTCATTTTATGTAGACCTTGGATAACAAAACAAAACAGTAATATGAATGAGTTTTGGTAATTGGTACTAGTTAATTAGTTACTGAAGCGGCCTTAATTTGAGAGTAATCTGAAGCAACAGTCCATCAATTGTTAAAGTAGTAACCAATATTGGAACTGTGATTATGGTGCGGCAATAGTTACAAATTTAGTTGTAGTTCTAGAAGCACAATATTATGATTGCAAGTATATTGTAGTTGCAAACTGCAATCATAAAATTAAAACCTTTGTCAGTAGCGATATTTTGATTTATACACATAGGAAAGACCTGAACATGTTCTGTATGCTTAATTACATTACTAATGGAACTGAATGATTAGTTCGAATCACTAGTCTTTTATAAAGTTTGTGCTAGGTTGTTCTGGTCATCTGTGTCCCCTGCTGAATTCTTGATCAAAAGTTAATTTGTCCTAATCAGAGTGGCAATATCAAATCTGATTATGGAAGAGTAGAAATTTAGCAATGTCTACCCTGAAGAGAGCTTCAATCCATCCATAGGTTATTATTCATTCATCACGAAATGTACGTCTTCAACTATACAGTTTGGACAACGCACAAGTTGGTACGTTGTTACTAGGCCTACGAGCCTATAATATAAACCCCACAACTGACGTATTTAGTTCCCACGTAATCAATGTGTCAGTTAAAACCTATAAATAGTTATATTGCATTATTTAATGTAGGTAGTTACTTTAGAATAATAATAGCACGAATATTAACTTTGACAAGTAGCTAGAACTCAAGCTTTGTCATGCTGATTATTCGACCAAGGGCACACGAATTTCGAGATTGCATGCTCCGAGATCAGCGTACTATGTGAATTTTATATTGTTGAAACAAAATTCTCTCTATTAAGAATGGCCACATGCAAACCTAGAGCTATCAAATGGGACGGGACAGTCCGGCTCGGCCCAACCTAATCTTCTTTCGACCTTGTTTTTTTAGGCCCAGCCGGGCCTTGGGTGAGCTACCGGGCCATCAAGCCAATTTAGTCTAATTTTTTTTTACTAAATAATTTTATTTTTTTATTGTATTTATTATTTTTTATCAAAAATTATTTAAAATATTTTTTAAGTCCAGCATTATAGCACTATTCTTTTCAATCCAACACTATTATTTAAAATATTTAAGAATCAATTATAGTTTCGTCAAGTGTCTAGCATGCATTTGCTTTTTAAAGGTATATTAATGATGCATGTTGCTTATTGATTCTTAAATGTCCAGCATGTATTTGCTCGCAACGTAGCGATGGACCTACCTACAGGTTAGAAACATAAGGAGAATTTTGCCTAACCCAAATGGATCAACAAATCTATCCTTAAAGCGTGCATGCATGGCATTGCGGCAGACTGAAAAACACTTTACATTTTTTATTTTCCTAATCAGAGACCAATAACTATAAGATGTAACGCCTGACCGCTTTCAGGATCGAAGACTATCCCCACAAACCAACACAAGACTTTTCAGCGCACTTTGTCCTTACTCACACGCTTCTTAGGAAACTTCTCAAGAGGTCACCCATCCTAGAATTGCTTCAAGTCAAGCACGCTTAACTGTGGAGTTCTTAAGTGATAGGCTACCAAAAAGTAGATGCATCTTATTGGTATAAGTAGCATTTATAATTCCTTTAAGCTATCTTCAACCGTACAGTCTTATACCTGGACAGCCTCTGAATCCCTCTCATTCTGGTGTGTATTCGATTCATTCATGTATCCCTCCCACTGAAAGCCTGTTAGGAGCGGCTCCTTATCTCTTTTGCACCGGCGATCACTTCTTGCCCTTATCAGTGCCTAGGATGTTATGTAAGACACCTATATAATATATTTAGTATTTTTTTTAAATATAGATACTAGGCCGGGCCAAAATGGCTTGGTTCCTCTTGGGCCAACATTTTTTGAGCTCAGCCCAGTCCTTTTTACGAGCTGATCGGACTGGCCCATCAAGCCAGGCTCATTTTGCCAACTCTATGCAAACCTTACGCATGCTCAGATTTTCTCCATTTTTTTAACACATAGATATGTTTACAGTCTATCTAAATATTAATTGTTAATTATACTTTTAGTTCCTCTTTAATTCGATTTTAACTTTTGGTTTCTTATATTTTGAAAGTGAGTACCTTTACTCCCAATGATTAACTTATTTCTAGTAAATGCAACAACCGAATTAAAAGTAACGTACCTCATAACAATGTCACTTATCTAAATATCTAAAATTAACTATTTTTTACATAAATATATTATTTTTAGTTATGAATTAAAAGCTTAGTTGTAAAATAAATTATTACTTAAATGTTCTTTTATTTTACAAAAAAAGAAGAAGCCCTGAACTAGTGAACTTTTCGCCCCCAAGTCCCCATATATTTCCCTGTTCTCACCCAGTGCTGTTCTACCTTCCTTCAATTCCCTCATTGCTACTAATGACATTGTTGTGAATCTCCGTACAAAACAAATTAACTTTAGTGACTAATCAATTATTCATCACTAAAATTTTAGTGACGCTAGTATTAGTGATGTAAAAGCAATTTTCATCACTAAATTTTGTCACTAATGCATTAATTTCTTGCAGAACAACAACAATGAATATGCTACCGACTTTATCACAAGCTTCAACCAAAATCCATCAAATCTATGAGAATAAGCATCAAATTAGGCACCAAGCAAAGGTGGGATGGGGAGGTCCAAAACAATGGAGGCACGAAACAATGGGTCCAATGTGTAGGTTTTGTGATGGTGGCAAGTTGGGGATTGGTGTGATGTTTCGATTGTGCTTCATGATGGTTAGGGAGGTTTATGTTCAGAATTGGCAAAAGGGACCTTGGCTTGTGGAGCTTTTAGGCATGGTAGGGAATTGATGGTGGTTTACAAAGGAAAAAAAGGGTGGGCTCAATTTTTGTAATCTTTTTTTGTAGTGTTTAGGTGATGATATTTTGAATAGAAAACAATATAAGTTGAATTTTGAAATAATTGAAAAGAGAAATATGAAGGCTTTGTAGTTGATGATTAATGTGCAACTTCATGAGCACAATGATATGATTTATAGGGGTGTTCAAAAAAACTGTAATAAACTGAACTGTTTGAAAACCAAATTGAACTAAACTATAAAAACTAAACTATTTTTATAAAAAATTGAATTGAACTATTTTTATAAAAAACCAAAGTGAACTGTTTGAGAACCAAATCGAACTATTTGAGAACTAAACTGTCTGAGAACCGAATTGAACTTAACCTAACTATAAAAATTGGATTATTTTTATAAAAGGGTAAAATATCTCAATGCAAAAAAAGTTTAGTTCGGTTCGACATAGTTTAGTTCGGTTCAAAAAGTTCAATTCGATTCAAAGCATAGTTTAGTTCAAATTTGAGAAAATAGTTCGCCAAATAGTTTGATTTGGCTTGCCTAAACTTTTTTACAGTTTGATTCGATTCGGAAAATTGTTTTTCTAGTTCAATTAAGTTTTCACGCAATTCAGTTCACCTATTTTAAACACCCCTAATGATTTATATTACTTTTCCAAAAGTGAAGTTTATAATGTTGAAGTTGCCTATATATATATAAGCACTATCCATCGCCTTCAGATGATGGTTGTTATATATTTTTGTTTTTCATTTAGAAAGTTTTACTACATACAAATATCATAATCTTCCTATACGTTAGAGAAGCTATTATAAGTAGTATTTAATTTTTGCTAGGATATTCTATCATTACTTCTTCTAGAAATCTATATTACTTCTTTGCAACGTCTTCTTAATGCAAATTTCTTAAATTCCAAACATTGTTTGTAATTCCTCAAACTTTGTTTTTGTAATGCTTTCGCAAATAAGTTTGCAATTTGGTCTTTCAATCATGTAGTACTTGAGCTAGATTTCTTTAGTCGCCTCTACTTCTATGATGAAGTGATATTTGGTTGCTATATGTTTTGTTTTATTGTAATGTACTAGATTCTTTGCCATAACTGTAACGACCCACTGCCGCTACTACACCACTCCACTGTACTCTACCAACTCATACAACCATAAATATATAAACATATATATAAACGCATGTATACATGTCATGAGAGATCCATCCATCTCTCCTATAGCCAACATACATGTCTATATAACTTATAGAGAACAAAAGAACCAAGAGGATAACTTCAAAGCCAAAATAAATAAAATATACATCAACAAGGGGAAAGGGGTACAAAACACGCTCCCTATGGCTGGTCACACTATACACCCCCATCAAAAGAAATGAAACAAAACAAACACCAAAAAGCGAATGTGTGATTCCTTACATCACTCTATCTCTTACTAGAAGCTCTACTTTTAGCTGTGAGTAGCCGGATCCACTGAAGCCTCGCCATCTGCTTCCACATCAAAGGACGTGATCATCACAGTCACACCAACACGATAACAAAAACAGAGTAATCACAACAAAACAACAAGGCAAGAGTAAGCTTATTAAACCAACAACATAACATATTATTAAGGAAATCATCGATAGTTCCCAACAAGCACCCATATGTATACAACATACAATCATACAATAAGGAGTTCAAAACTCAGAACCCCATAATACAACAAATTCAGCACTATTATGTAAATGCATGATGACACGACTCTCGAGAAGTTTTCCACACTTAAACGACCAACATAGACATGTTCCTTAACATATCACTCTCTATTGCTATTAGGGAACACCATAGCTCTGATTAATGGATAGGATCAAGTGGTTGATCAAGATAGATATACGTAGGTAGTGGCTTACCACGACATAAGGCTTGCAACGACCTTGGCCCTCTATGGAATTGCCATCTACTTATCCTCCAAGTCCTAAGTGCAATGACCCCCACTGACCTTTCTGACACTAGGTTGGAGGTCCGTTTGAGCCTCAGCTCCTATTAACCAACCAACTTACGTGCCTATTCTCAACGCAATCACCACTACAGACTCATGCATGAATGCAGTATAGTACTATTCATCATCAATCCAACATCAACAATTCAATAAAGTTTAACAACAACACTAGATAGGCTCACAAGCACCACACATGGCCCAATAACTACTACCAACCCTATGTAGGTCCAAATCTAGCCCCATGCATGGTCAACAGGCAATGCCCTATCCAAGAAGCCCATACCTCATGAATAAAACTCAAAACAACAACATTTCCAATGAGTGGAGATCCTATCCAAGCAACCTTCCACCCCTCTACATTCCTGACAATTCTCACATTAGACTCGCGCTAGGAGTCCTTCTCAACCACGTTTTACACAATTAAGATTTTAATTAAAAACAACATCATACTACCCTGCTCGCTTAAGCGGTCCATATGCTCGCTCAGTGAAGATCTCCCTTACAGAGGGCCTACTTTCCTCCACGAAGGTTATTGCTTAACAACCATAAGTCTCGCTCAACAAACATCCACTCCAGAGTCTCTTGCTCAAGCAACAACCAAGGTCACTTAGCAAATCCGTTCTAGGGACTTTCTCTAATTTCTCTCAATAGTAGTTCGCTCAGCGAGTCACCTACTCGCTCAACAACTAGCCACTCTAAAAGCACCAAACCTATACACGCCCCTCGCTCAGCAAACATGTTACTTGCTTAGCAAAATACTTGCAGCAGAGAGCAACAACTCTCCAGGGCTCCAAATCGCTTAGCGAGCTAGTACTCGCTCAACAAATTGATCCCAGGCATTTTGGAATGCCCTTACTTGAAAAGCGAGCCTCTTACTCGTTCAGCGAATGATTTTCTGGAAATTTTCTAGATTTTCATGAACACTCACTTAGCGAACTGAACTTCACTCAATGAACTACAACTCGACAACCTCACTTCACTCCTAGGGGCATTCTTGCTTAGCGAGAGCCCTAGTTGCTCAGCGACTACAAGATGACAAAGCTAACCACTCTTGTTGAAAAACCCAAAAATCCAACTTTCCTCTCACCCACGTTCCAAATCAACCCCACAAGGTTAAATACAACCACACAACAATCCACAACAACATACTCAATGAATATTACCACCAATACAACATTTCGACCGAAAACAATCACGAAATCAATATACATATTTTCAACAACATTTCAACACAACTCAGTCAAATCACATTTTCTAGCTCAATCCACAACAACATATGCATATTACCACACTTATACAACAAGCATTCAACACATGAAAGTTTCCCTTATCTCTTGGAGCTTCTGAAATCAATTTGGGGAAAAGGAGAATGTGAGAAAAGTGGACTCTTTAGCCAAATCCTTCGAGAGAGCAAATCTTTCGCACTATAAGGGAATGGAATGGGTCTGGACTACACTCTTGCAAAGATTTGAGAGACGGATTTGGGGAGTTTGAGAGAGATTAGGAGAGTTCTATGGTTAGCTTAGCAAAAATGAGAGGAAATGGGGGGAAGGGGGGTTGGTGTCTTACACACACACACACACACACGTATACATGTATACATATACATATACATACACACACATACCATACATATATATATACATATATATATATATATATAATCGTAATAGTAGCATTTGTTATAATAATATTCGTTTAAGGGATAACCCAATACACAAACCCATTAAGAAAAGTAATTAGAAGCTTAACCCCACTCCCCCTTTACCTTAGGTGGAAGCTTGGAGAGGAGGTTGTAAGGCCTTTAGTAATCACTAAACTAATTTTTTTTGGCTAACGAATGTTAGTTTAAAATGTATTGAAGTGAAGAAAAACTAATTTTAAGAGAAGGAGATAAAGAAGAGGTTCTATTGTAGCAAAATAGAGAGGAGGGTCAGATTTTGTGAAGGAGAAGTGAAGAATAGTGTAGTGGTTGGAAGGGGTATTTATAGGTCAAAATAGGTATTTTTAGAATTAAATTTTTGTACCCAAAATCATTAAAACAATATTTTTAAGTGTCCTTTCCCTATGTACAACAAGACTTTGCATGAAATCGAAGCAAGGGGTTAGAAAAAATCAATATTTTTATTTTATAAAATTAATAGATAATAAAAATAATTAAATATTAATTTATTGTAGGAAACTTGGAGGGGGCTTTTGGTGTGGGTTTGGGGCAAACCCACCACCACATCCAATGGTATATTTTTGGGAGTCCTACAAATTTTCTTAGAATTTTCCTATTTACAAAATAATTATAGTAATTATTTGACTAAAAAAGCTAATTAATTAACTAATAAATCAAGTTTTTTCTAAATAAATTCCAATTTTGGTTTTTTTTATTATTTTCCCCTCAAAATAAAATTTTTATAGTTAAAATATACTTGGGATAAATTTTCAAAATATTTTGAGGTGAAAAAGTCTCTGGTTGGTTGCTACAATCAACTAGGGGTATTTGAATCGTTTCACAAAAATTGTTTCAATAAATTTCTGAAAAATTTCTAAATTATTATTAATTATTGTAAGCATATTGGTGACTTAAAAATAATTTTGAAATATTTTTAATTATTTTTTTATATTAATTATGTTATTTGGCTTTTTAGAGATGAAACTGTCATTTTACTAATTTTCAGGCTCTGTTTCAAAAAAATTATTAAAAAACTAAACTAAGTACTGCTTACTAATACAAACAGTAACTGTAGGGATCAAATTTTTGAGATTTTCATCTGGTTCTCCAAAAATAAATACAGATTAAATAAAAAAATAGTTCAAATAGGCAAAAGTAGGGGTGTTATATATTAAGGGTGGAAATAGGCTAGGCTAGGCTTTGCTAGGCCTAAGTCTAGCCTTGATTAAAAATACATAACCTGAACCTGACTTATTTACCTATTATAGGCTTTTTTTAAAGGCCTGACCTACATAAAAACCTGGCCTGATCTATAAGCTTGTTTAAGGACCTATTTTGTGGTAATTTAACACCAAGATAGAGGTGAAAATAGATACCTAGGCTTTATAAGAATTGAGTCAAACTTGTTTATATGACATAAACATATTTTTAAGATCTAACCTAACATTCATGATATGTTATTTAAAAACATTTTGCAATAATATCTCTAAATAGGACATATATTTATGTTTCAATAACGTTATAAACTTGACTCTTTATGCAGGTCAACATGCTTAATACTTAAAAAGATAAATAAATGTATAATTTTAATACATTATAACAAACTTAATATAATAATAATGATACTAACAATAAATATTTATTTAAATAGCTAGGCCTATTAGGCCTAAAAAGCTTCTTAAATTACCTAAAGTTTGGCCTTTTAAACTAAATAGGTTTTAATAAAAGTCTTGGTTTGGTTTATTTTTTAAAAAAGCATGGCCTCGCCTGCCTTGGGCCTGATGTATACTAGACCATAGGCCCCTATCGAGCAACCTGACCTATTTCCAACCTTAGGTATAATTTATCCTACAAGAACAACCTCATAGAGCTATACTTTAATTCAAAAAATATTATAACAAAGCATGAGCATAACATAAAAATAAAAGAAAAGACAAATATGAATATATGTCCTTTACTGGTATACTAATGCATAAGCTTAGGCAATAAGTCTAATAACCATAACTGATCCACTAAAAAATCCAATCCAATTTAGGGCCCTTCTGTTCCCACCCAATTTTTCACTTTTTTTACCCTATATATTGTTTGTTATTTTTTTCCCAAAAATATCCTTGACGAAAACTTGTTTTCGTTGTATAAAATACACAATAGAAATGTGTTTCAGTTGTGTTAAGGTGGTACGCCCTCCATACACAACAAAATGTGTTTTCATTGAGTATTTTGTACAACAAAAACGCGTTTATGTTATATATGGAGGGTGCACCCCCTTAACACAACAGAAACACATTTATGTTGTGTATTGAATTCGATATACAACGAAAACGCTTTTCTGTTGCGTTAATTTTTTTGAAAAAATTAACTGAAATATTAATTATGGTATAATTTACCCTTTTTAATATTAATTGTATTAATTATGATATAGATTATTATTTTTAATTGAAATTAAATTAATTATGATACAGTTTTAAAAATACACGATACATGTTATCATTTTTAACAATAATCAAATTAATTACAATGTAAATTTTCCTTTTTAATTGTAATCAAATTAATTATGATACAATTTTAAATTGTATCATAATTAATTTGATTACAATTAAAAAGGAAAATTTACATCATAATTATTCTGTTACTATTAAAAATGGTAACTTATCGTAGTCAATTCAATTTCAATTAAAAATATATATTATAATAATTTGATTACTATTAAAAAAGGTTAAATTGTATCATAATTAATTCGATACAAGTTACAATATATTTTAAAAAAATTATTGTCTCGTACATTTTTAAAATTGTATCATAATTAATTTGATTACACTTAAAAAAATAAATTTAGATCATAATTAATTTGATTATTATTAAAAATGATAACTTGTATTGTATATTTTTTAAAATTGTAACATAATTAATTTGATTACTATTAAAAGGGTAAATTGTATCGTAATTAATTTGATTTCAATTAAAAGTAATAATCTATATCATAATTAATACAATTAATATTAAAAGGGGTAAATTACATCATAATTAATTCGATCATTATTAAAAATAGTAACTTATATTGTATATTTTTAAAATTATATCATAATTAATTTGATTACAATTAAAAAGAAAAATTTACATCATAATTATTTTGATTACTATTAAAAATGGTAACTCATCATAATTAATGTAATTTCAATTAAAAACATTGTATCATAATTAATTCAATTACTATTAAAAGGGTAAATTGTATCGTAATTAATTTGATTTTAATTAAAAATGATAATTTATATCATAATTAATATGATTGATATTAAAAAGGATAAATTATATCATAATAAATTTTAATTAATTTTTTCAAAAAAATTAATACATCAAAAACACGTTTTTGTTGTATATCTCAAAACTATACATAACGAAGTTTGATATATAATGAAAATATGTTTTCGTTATATTGAAAATTGAGGGTGGAAAGAAGAGAGAGTTAAAGAGAGTGAAGATAAAATAATAATTGGCTACGTTTTTATAAAAGTAAAGAGTGAAAAGAGAAAAAAAAAGGGTGAGAATAGCACCCCCTTCCAATCTATTTTAAATCTCTTTTAATGTGTGTTCGGACAAGCGTCCATTAAGCACGAATACTGAAAAAAACACGTCAAATTAGGTCAATTACGTAAAAGCAATGAGTTCTGATGGACGCGCGTAAAATATGTGGAGATGCGAAAACAAACATGCTGTTAATGGATTGGACTTATTTTTACCCGATCCACGTTTTGATTCCCGTTTAAATGTCCGAAACCCATTTTCTGTCATACGGATTTTAATTGGAAATCCGGACACCAAAGTCCAAAACATCGCAAGTCTGAAATCCAGCGAGGCCTCGACTCTTGACGTGCGAAATCCTAACAAGTTAAATCGTGCTCAATCCCAATCGTTCTCTCAATCTCAATTGTGCGAAATCTCAATTCTGTTAGCTCGTTCTATTGTTCACATCTCAATCGAAGGCTCACGCTTCTCTTTGCTCTCAATCTAAGGTAGCTTCGATGAACCCTAAAGCATTGATTCTCTTTTGCTTTATTTTTTTTATTTTTTTTTATTTTTTATCTTCTCCCTGATTTTGCATCTCTGTGCAGGTTTGTTTTGATAATTTTTTTTTATCTTCTCCCTGATTTCGCTCTCAATCGCAGAACCGTAGCTTCTCTCAATCTAAGGTAATGATAGTTTGATAATTTGATATTTTTCTCTTCATTTCTGTATTGGCTGAATATATATGATAGATTTTATGTACAAACATTCAATATATTTTATGTACAATTCAACAGGTAACACTAAACTATGCCAATGATTCACAGTTTAGTATCCTTGTTGGTATATTTCCCTTGGAATGGTTCCATTCTGCAATGATTTGAGGTTCCCAATTTCCTTAGGTATAGGTCCAACAAGGTTATTCCCATATAAAGCAAGGTTCTCAAGACTGCTACAATTCCCAATCGCTTTAGGAATAGGTCCTGACAACTGGTTTCCCCATAAAACCGGTTCTTGTTGACCACTAATAAAGCCATAGATATTACACAAAACAGAGGCATAGAGATTTTATTTTGAAGAACAGAGGCAGAGACGAGGCAGATTGTACTTCACATCTTTAAAGTGCTTCCTAAATGCAAACATTAAACTTTATGTGACAACCGACTTCTCTAACTTTGAGAAGACCAAGACATGTCACGGTCGCCACTGGTTATTAGTTTTTTGTGGATGGTGGATAGTGGGCATAAGGTGGGGGATTGTAGATTGGAGGGTGGTACACTGGTGCTGGGTAGATTGGGGGCTTATATAATGGTGGGGGGTTTCTTAGTGGGTGGAGGTTCATAGGTGGGTGGTTTCTCAATTGGGTGAGGCTCATAAATGGATGGCTTGAAATTGAGCTTGACGACAGGGCAGGACGCTCTGGCAGAAAACATAACATTGTCAAATTAGAACTTCAATGGTTATTTCAGCCTCATCATGTACTAGAAAGAGGCAACCAAGTTAAAAGTGTACCAGCAGAACAGCTGCTAAGATGTCAAAAATTATTGTTACAAAAACAAAAATAAACAATGAAAGTGCTTCCTGTCAGTGATGACAATATTGTAGTCAACAGACTTTGGGTATTGGGAAGGGATAGATTCATAGGCAGTGGAAGACTTAGGGGCAAGTTTAAAGTTAAGTGCTATGGAGTTCCAGTGGCTGGCTGAAGGAAGAAGGCAACCTGCCTCTGAAACTGTATGCACATATCTCATAGGGTGCCTCTCTGACTCAAAAGTAGATGACACTGTTGGTGGCATGATTGATGAAGATGGCTATATTAGGATGTGTTGAGGTAGAAAATGAAATGAAAAAAACAAATCATTCACTCTCACAGATGAAATTGGCTTCTAGGTTCTATCTAAATTAGCTCGTTTTACACTCTCAACTAGCAGCTTTACATGACTAGTACAAGAAGAACTAACAGTTTTACCTAGACAACTCACACATCCTTGAACCTCAAGGCTTGAGGGCCTTGTTCTCTCTTATCTCTTAATTTAAATTCTTTTATCTCTTCTGTGATTCCTAGAGCATCTCTAATACAAAAACTCAAATTGGGTTCTTAACTCTCTTTTGGTGGTTTCTTCTCGAGGTCATTTGATATAATACAAATTTTTATTTTTTTTTACTTTTTATGATAAATAATCATAATCATAATCATAAAGTTTATGTGTTTTGGATTTGACTCGTCCACTAAAATACTAGTTTTCCATAAAGCGGATTTTCTTAATTTTGATATTCTTTTATGTGAAAGAATTAAAAAAGGGGATCCACATGATTAGAGTTTTCGATTCAATTATTAATAGTTTGAGCTGTTAATTAATCCTAATAATTGAATTTTAAATTGTATAATTGATTTGGTTTTATACTCGTGTCTGTGCCCACTCCTGAAAGAAGAAATGAAGGCGAGAAAAGGAGAAGATAATACTAATTATCTCTTTGTATCTCTGTTTCATCATGAACCTGATTGGGATTTAATAAATGAGACTACAACTAGAATATATAACCATAAAATGCAAAATAAAATGAAAATTTGTTGGCTGTTTGCCTTCTTTGTCTTCGAACACATGGTTATGTTTGTTTGGTTTTTGTAGATAATTATTAGTGAAATGTGTGGGCCACTGTTAGTTTGTTTCTACTAATGATTCACTTGATCTCTGTTGTTATTATACTTTATTTTAATATTTTGAAAGTTAAAGCGGCATACTTTTTGTTCCTAACTTTACATATCTGGTTTAGTTTAAGTAGAATTGTGGGGCAGCAAGTGTTTAATTCTTTTGCTTGTTAGTTTTTGGAAGGTTACAATGTACTTATTAGCGATTCTGAATTGTGATCTGATTCTACAGCATTTCGCATTTTGAGGATTCGTGATTCTATGATTTTTAGCAATTCCTGATGCTACAATTTTACTAATTTTCTCAATGTTATTGTTTTTGTGATCATCTTGCATTGGCATACTACAATTTGTTACTTGCTTAAACAACTGTTTCAGCCTTTCAGTTAACATCAAGGTGTTTTTGTTGCAGGTACAGAGATGGAACAAGAAGGCTACATAGTGCTTTTGTTCTGCTACAGAACATTGGACACAATCTCTCTATTGTATGATTTTCCTTCTACTAAATATATAACAATGTTTTCTTATCAGTTTGCTTTTTGTTTGAATGTTCTGAGTTCACCATGATGGGTTGGCTCTCAATGTCTTCTTGTTGGGAGAGACTGAGAGAATGGTTTATAGAAATATGATAAGAAAACTGGTGTTTTGTTTATATGTTCAATCCAGTGCTTTTTTGATTTTGATTTTTATTTCAGAAGCACCAAAGCCTTTTTTATGTCAGAAACTCAGAATCAGCGTTTAAAAAGCAACTTTTTTTTTTTATGTAGAATCATTGTTTTAAAAAAACTTAAATCATGGGAAACTCCGGCAGAAAACCAGTGTCTTCCACAATTTTCTTTGGTCAGTTTTTGGTTATTTTAATCATGTCAGTAGCTGCTATGGATTAAAATTAGTTGCATTTTCTTTTGGATAACCTTTCTTCTTTTCAACAATAAGGCATTGGTGCTCCAACTGAGCTAGTTGTAATGTTACAGTTACTGGATGCTTGTTTAACATCCCCTCTGTTTTGCTTTTTTCAAAGTTCAAACAATATGCATGCCGTTCTTATTCATCATGAATAATGAAAAAAGGGTCTAATTCATAACTGAAATTCATTGAGCAAAAATCATTCAATTTATTTTAATAAGTTTGGAATTTTACTTTGTTGATTATTGTTCTTATATTGTGTGTGCAGTGTCCCCCCCCCCCCCCCAAAAAAAAAAAACTCCTGTGGGGCTCATCTCTTCACCCTTGAGTAGTTATTCTATACCAAATTATATTTATGTGTTCAATCCTTTTTATCTGTACCAAATGTAGATATTAAGTAGGTTCAGTTAATATAAATATGGCTTGTTTAGCAAGTTCGAAAAAATCTGGTATAAGGTAAGTAACTTCAAAAAGGTGTGCTTGAGCCGAGAGTTTTGGTTTTTTTTTATGGGTTGTGTGAGACTATACTCTAGATATATGATAAGAAAAGCAGCTTCTTTTTGTCATTCAAATCAGAATCCTGGTACTAAGGATGGTTTTAAAACTTGACAAAATAATGGATTTTTCTAGTCATACCATTTTTGTGTGTCAAATTATAGATTCTCTAAATTGTAGATAATTTAGATTGCTTTTAGTAGCTGTTTCCCCTTCAATTATCTGTTTTTGACTGATATAGTGTGGTGTTTGCTTTGTGGATTGTATCTTCTTCCCCCTTTACTCAAGAAGTGAGAAAAATTGTTCTTGCTTGCTTGAGTAGGTATTTTGAATTTCATTTAATATATTTTTTTTCCCTCTCGTTTTGTATTTGTTCTCCTCACCATCCTATTGCCATCTGCGTGCTGGTGCATACTTGAATATGTATTTATGTTCCATTTATGTATATTTGTCTTAATACTGTTTAATAGACCATCATACTGATTTATCTTTTTAATTATACTTGTTTTACAGATAGGCACTCTTAAGGCCAATGGCGTTAGTGAAGTGGTACTAGGTATCAATTAACAACCAGAGGTAAGAATTGAGTATCACCTTGCCACACTATGCAGTCATTCTTAATGAGAATAATATAAATATACTTTCTATATTTTGACTTTGGTAAAACTTCCTCTTGCAGGTGATGTTGAATTTTTTGAAGGATTTTGAGGCAAAGCTCGGCATCTAAAACCCTGTAACTGTGAGAGTATAGTCTCTCGCTTGCGCCTTTGCAGTGCGAGTGATGTTTTTATGCCACAGTGAATGGAGAAAATGCTGTGTGTGCCTTGAAGTTCAAATCCCCTTTGACCTCTAGACTTAATTTACCTATTTTGTTTTCCAGAAACACAAAATGCTGCAACACCAAATTGTGCAGTCCCCTGCTAGGCTAGGCCTTGGAAACCCTAACTCCCCATCAATTCCGAATCCTACCCCTCCTAAGCTCCCTCCAGCACAGACCCATCACCCCCAAGAACGCAACTCTTCTACCCCTTCTTCAGCCCTCCTGTCTCTCCTCCCACCCCTCCCCAGAGCCCAAGCACTTCTTCTCCAAATGGCTTCCTTAACTTCCAAGCTCTTTGAAGTTTCCCCCAACCGATCCCTTTGGGTCACCACCTTCCGTGGATCCCTCCCAACTTTCCTCTCTTCCCAGTCCTCTACCCCACTTGACACTTCTCCTTCCACGGCCAAAGAAATCCTTTCCCTCTTTACTGTTCTCCAAACCCAAATCTTTGAAGCTGTTGCTGAACTCCAAGAGATTCTTGACCTCCAAGATGCCAAGCAGAAGATTGACCATGAAATTCGCTCCCAAGATTCGATGCTACTTGCATTTGCCAACAAACTCAAAGATGCCGAGTGCTGCCTCGACATCCTTGTTGATGATTACTCTGATTATCGCCGCTCCAAGCGATTGAAATCTGGAGATGACGATTCCATGACTTCATCAACCGTCTCATCTCAGCTGAAGCTGTCGGATATATTATCATACGCCCACCGGATAAGTTATACCACCTTTGCTCCACCAGAATTCGGAGCTGGCCAAGCTCCTCTCCGTGGTGCACTGCCACCTGCACCACAAGAAGAGCAAATGAGGGCTTCACAGTTGTATAATTTTGCAGACCTTGATGTTGGATTGCCTAAAGAAGTTGAAACCAAGGAGAAAATTGTTGAAGCTATTGTTGAGCCTCCGCCGCAGGTGGATACCAATGCAGTTGCAAATTTGTCTGCATTTCAAGGGCTGTTACCTCCGATGCCACCTGGTTGGAAGCCAGGAATGCCTGTGCAATTGCCTATTGATTCAATTAAGCCCCCGCCTGGGTGGAAACCGGGGGATCCTGTACCGTTGCTTCCCATGGACTCACTTCAAATACCAAGATTTGCAGAGCAACAAATGCAACCTCACATTCCTCAACCTAAGCAACCAGAAGTTATTCAAGTGCAGCCAGTTAATTTGGACCTTGGAGGAAGTGATGATAGTAGTGATTATAGTAGTGATGATGCCAGCTCTGATGATGAAGATTGACAAGTTTGTGAAACTGATCAATCACAAATTGAAAACTGTGCAGGTGAGGGATATTGCGCTAGATTGTTATGTCACTGCCCTATGTTATATATATGTCCTTTCAATTGTTTCCTAAGCATTGAGTTATAATATGATGTTTTCTGCATTGATAGGTTGAGTTGATTGGAGTAATAACGTAACTTTTTATCACCTTGTTGGTTTTTTTGGTATTTTATGTAATGGGACATAATCCATCACCTTGTCCATCACCTTGTTGGTCTTTTTGCTATTTTCAGTATTTTGTTTGATGGGACATAATCCTCTGCCTCTGCTGAGGTCTCTTACCCATTGTTTGTTTAAGTAGAAATTAAGAAGAGAGAAGTAGAGAAAAGAGAAGTGGGTAAGAAAAGATAGTATTATGTTGTTTGTTTGAGGAGAGAAGTGGAGAAGAGAGAAAATTTACATGTGGGGCCCACTCAAAAAAAATCTCTCCTTTGTTGGAGAGAAAGGAGAGAAAAGAGAAAAAGGTGAAATAAAAAATTGTAGGACCCTACTTAAAATTACAATTCTAACCTTATTATTTCTTTCTATCTCATAAAATCTATATATATTAAAGGTAAACATGTCTTTACAAGAAAACCCATTCTCTTTCTCTCTACTTTCCTATCCAACCAAACAAGCTGAGAGAAAACTCAACTTTTCTTTCTCTTCTACCTCTCTCATACTTCTTTAAATCCAAACATCTTAAAAATCTACCCATTCTCTACTCATTCTCTCTCTCTCTCTCTCTACTTCTCTCTTTACCCAAATAAAGCATTAGTGTTTCTGCTGTAGGCTCTAGAAAGCACAAAGCATATCTGTGCTTTATATTTTATAACCATGAAATTTTCTGTAACCACTGCACATATACAAGTGGAAGGTTGCGTTTTTCAAACTACAAAGGTGTTTGTTCAATATAGACAATAATGTAAGCTGCTAATATACATCTTATATCAGCCTTATTTGCATCTGGTTCTAATAATTGCCTTTTTTAACACTAGCAAATGAAAAAGCTCTATAAGACAGGTTTGTACCGAATTGTGATTGTGATGAGGCACCTTGTCACTTGTGAACATATTTTTTTGTATGTCATAAAAAAAAAAAAACCTCTTCAATTTTAATAAATAAAATAAAGTTTCATTATCTAGAATATGCTTCTTACTAGCTCATTCCTCCCTCATCTACACGTCACAAAATTACATGAGGTAGTAACTAGTAACCATTTCTCTCATGTGGATACTTTTATTCTCATAGATACTCTCATCAGTCATTTCAAACCACTATTTTTCACTCTCACCCTCTGAGAATGCAGCACTCATTGTTTTCTGTTTCACCTTCATTCACCAAGACACCAATGCACAGCAGTACCGCAATGCAGCACTAAATGAATTTGCCCACTCACCCATTTTTCACACCCTTTAGCATCCACCTTCACTCATTCACAAATACTCATTAACTTTCCCAGCACACACGCGCATGCACATATTTTGGACACGGCACTCACACGAGACTCTCTCATGATCGTATTCATATACGGCAGACAGAACATGAGCACTCGCCTGATTTTTTACTCCCATACTAATTGATGCTTTGATAAAACACACAGGAGGGCTATAGAGAGAAAAAGACTAAGAAGGATGAGCAGTTGGGGTTGGAATTGAAGCATCCCTAGACATCTAGCTACAGCAATCAATTTGAGAAAATAATCTATCGCCCATTGGTAACCCACCGAGATTTGGTATCGCCTTTTACTTTTTGGTTTAAAATCAGACTGTAGAAGCTAAAAATTTTAACTAGTTGATTCTGCTATTTTTTCTGTTCTCACTTCTTATGGTTACTGTGCTTTGTAGAGGTAGCTAATGGGTTTAATGTTTTGATTTGAAACCTCTGAATAAAAAGGAAAAATATGTTCATGAGTCCTCTATTTAATGCTGTTGTATGGCATAATAGTGCTGTAATAACGGTCCTCAAATCTTTGCAATTAATTTTTATTTGAGTCTCATATTTAGTCATTTAGAGTTGGCTGGTGAGTTTGCATGAGTGTTTACCGGCTTAGACTTTCGGATGAGGGTCTTTGAGTGACCTCCAATGTGTTGGGCTTTCTAATAGGATGCATCTAGTACTCTCCGTTGGTGTTTCCGTTCTGGTCTTGAAAAGTCTTAATTGTTGCTCATAAATTGTTGGCAAACATGGTATGAACTATCTTGAAGAATGCTTTGATTACATGTGAATAAAAAGACTCTTTGGGAGCTTATGTTTCCTAATTGATTGGTGATACTTTCTCCAATTTCATGTTCACACCCTGTCCTTCATTACAACCATGCACCTGATCATGAATATTTCACACTTCTACAAGTCATTACTTAGATCTAAAATGTGACGAGTTCTACTTTGATGATAACTGTCGAGTTCGAAAGAAAGTGGAAAAAACGGTGCTAATGAGTAATCCCTATGTTAGTGTCTTTGAATATCATGCTTACGCATTCATAATTGTGACATGTGTTGAACTCTCTGTTCCCCTTCGTCCTGTCTCATTTCTAATGTGATTGTGATGCAAGTCTAGGAGACGTTTTCATATATTGATCTTTCTTCTTTTTTCTTAATTGAGGGGGGTTATTCCTATAAGCTTTTATTTTAATAAAAACACGATACACATTTTCTTTTTAATTATATGCATTTAACTTAACAAAATATTATAGCCCAAGGCATTAAGGATAATTAGAAAATCTGAAATCAAAGGAGTTGAAGGAAAAAATTTCTCCTAATCATAGGAGCGTATCTCCTAGCATGATACGCTCTAAAAATGGAAAACAGGAAACTAATAATAAATAGGTAACAAAATATTTAGCAATATTCAACGGTTAGATTAAAAGTTTATAGTAAATGCATGCCAAAATTTCAATCCAATCTTTCTCTGGTTAGAAATAGGTGTTCCATTACATTAATAGGAGTTGTGGCTAATAAAATATGCGAGAAAGAAAAAGAAGAAAAAAAGGAAAGAGGGGTGGTGGTGTAAGTGAGCAGATTGAGAATTACAATTGTGGAGTTGCATTGTAGATTTGGGGGTTTTAGTAAATTAATGTTTTTTAGTTAATTACTAAAATAATGGATAAAAAAAATGAGTAAATCGTCATTCCCTAAAATTCCATCCGGTGTTTTAAAAATCGGCTCAAACCGATTGGACAGGGAAGCGGTGGTACAACTGGTCTGAGTCGCTGATTGGATCGGACATGTCATTGACTTGGTATAAACAAGATTGACTTGGTTGGTTTTGCGGTTGAATCGGTGAACCAGTGGGTTGACATGTACCAGTTCAAAGAATTTTTTTTTAAGCGTGAAACATTGTTTTAACTACAACTATTGAAAAAAATAAAAATTTCAACTTAAAATATAATTTACATATTTAAAAATATTTATTTACTTTGAATTTTAATTATAAAAAAATAAATATTTATATGTGAAATGATAATAATTACCAAAATCATAAATCTGAATGTATATATGCGTATAACATAAATGTTTCTTGTGTTGACTTGAATTTGTAACTTTCATTCACTTGTTCTTGTTTGTTTGACCTAAATATGTAACTTTCAATCCTTCCTTCCTTCACCTTTATCTCAAATACCATTGTTAATTTTTTATTTATTTTTGGGTTGCACATCACCATTAAAATTTAATTTAATAAATTTTATAAGTATGAAATTTATATATCATGAATATTTTTAAATTTTTTGAATTGAGACCGGGTCATACAGTTTAATTAGTGACCCTCAGGTTCGACCATTGATTTAGTGACTCATTGCCTTGATCAAGTCGATGGCCGGTCCAAGTTTTAAAACATTGATTCCATCTACTAGTCAATTTAGTCTATGCAATTAAAAAACAAATATTTTTTTCTCTAAAATTAGCAACTGTTAAGGTCTGTTAATTTATTCTAACATTTGATATGGCATGTGAAATACTAATATTGGTGTCTAAGTGTTTATCCAAAATGCAAAATGTATTAAATTCTTACATATTACATGCCTGTCATAAGTTTCGTCTATGTTCTTTGTAATTCTCAAGGCATGTTAAAGAATGAAAGGAGTGAATGTATATTTGCTAAAAAAGAAAATAGTGAGGCAACACGGATCAGATGAATCATGACTAATTGTCCTTAAGAATCAATAATCTAAAGTTTATTATCCTAATAAAAAAAATAATATAAAGTTCTTGGTTGTTAAGACAATATGTGAACTTGAAGGGCATCTTTCGCTCTAATAATTAATTGTAGCTATGACATAATTAGTAGTCTTAATAGAGTTGAATCCCACATAATTTAACATTTACTCTCTAATGAAAAAGAATCAATTCTTCACCTCAATAATTAAGTTTTAAGTGATTTTTTCTTTAATTATTGATCTCATAGCAACAACTCTTCCCTCCCTTACCAGTCAAAACTTCTCGATATGAATAAGATTTATTCTGGATTTCAATGGTTCCATTAGGACTATTGATACCGTTAGCAACTATACTAAACTACTAGACTTGAATATACTCTTCAAATTCACTTCTTAATTGCCTTAAAATCATATATAGAACTTTAAATTATCTTTTATTTATTTGGAGAGTAGGATTTGGATTTTTTATTCTTCAAGGGTGTTTTACTCATGAATCATGATTACTTTGCATGAATTTAAGTTACTTATATTTAAAGAAATTGGTCTTAATTTTACCTTCTTGTTCTCCTTTTACTAAGATTTCTTATCCTCCATTACTCTCAAATCTACATTTGCTCCTTCTATTCTTAACACTAATGCTTTGTTTAGATTACAAGCAAAATAGAGAGAAAAGAATCAAGAGGAAAAGAGATAAGAAGGATGGAAGTTAAGGAAAAATAGAGTAAGAAAGATATGTTGTTTAAATTGATAAAAAAAGGTAGAGAAATTTCTCTTCACTTGTCTAGATGAGTAGTAAAGAGGGTTGAAAAAATAAATAAATTGTATGAAAATGTTTTATAATAATTAAAAAAATTAAACTTAACCCAGAATAAATAAACTTTTTGCTCCATAATCTTTTTTAGCATAAAATTATTTTTTTAATTTTTTGCTATAAAAGTTTGTTTAATTTTTTAAGAAACTAAAAAAAAGGTGAAAAGTTCTTCTCCCCCTATTTCACGCCAATTTGGGATGATTTTTTTAGGGTACCATAAAAAACTCTCCTTCCTATTTTTCCTTTCAAACAAACAATAAAAATTTGGTATTTCCATATATATATATATATATATATATATATAAAGAGAGAGAAACAGAAAGGAAGGATCAAATTACTCTAAGAGTAACTTTAAAAGAGTTATTCTCCATCCTCACTCTTCATTTTTTTTAATCTAATGGTTATAACCCATCTTTGACTATTAAATTAATAGAAAATAAAGGGTGGGGATGGGGAGTATCTCTTTTAGAGTTATTCTTAGAGTAAGTGGATCTCTCTCTCTCTCTCTCTCTCTCTCTCTCTATATATATATATATATATAAAGAGGAATTAACTTATTCCAAGAGTAAGTTCCAATCCTCACCTTTTATTCTTTTAAAATTTAATGATGGATAATAAGATGTATCTTATGTCACATGACTTCTCTTTTTCTTGCCATCGTCGTCGTCATCCTCACCACCACCACTGTTGCTGCCTCCACCATCATCATCGCTATCATTGCCGCCACCACCACCATTGACCATCGTCGTCACCACCATCATTATCGTCATCATTGCTTACACCACCACCTTTGTCATCGTTGTCGCCACCAAGGGTGGAAATCGACCAACCTACTTCTCAAGGGCCTATGGCCTGACCTACGTAAGCCCTAACATGGCTTGACTTGTTTATTGGAAAGGCTAGACTTGGGCTTTTTAAAATGCCTATTTAGGTAAAAATGGTCAAGCCTAAGGCCTTAAAAAAAGCCTATTAGGCTTAATAGGCCAGCCTATTTATATACATATATAATAAAATATTATGTTATATTATATATACATAATTATATATTATTATATATAATACATATATTACATATAATAATAATATAAAAGAATGTGTCATTAATAATAGGACTTTTTAGGCCAACAAGCCTACTTACAGGCTAGGCCAAGCTTTTATGCAAGTCAGGCTCAAGTCTTTAAAAAAGGCCTATGATAGGTAAATAGGTTAGGCTTAGGCTTTATTTTTTTGATAAAGGTCAGGCTCAAGCCTACCAAAGCTTAGCCTACCGTGGCCTATTTCCATCCCTAGTCGCCGCCACCACAACCATTGCCACATTGTCGTTGCTGCCACCACTGGTTCTTGGTACACCACCAAGTTCCACTATAACTTATACAAAGTTACAAGTATTCTTTAGTCTAAGCCTTTTCAAGCTCAACTCAAGTAGTTTTACACTTACCTTTCCAAGCAAATAATCCAAGTATTTTTTGAATCAAAGTCTCTTCAGGCTTCCACTAATTTCGCTTAGAAATGGTTAAGGGTAAGGTTTACTGACTAAGCTTCGTCCTATCAGAAGGATATACAAAATGAAGTTCTAGTCTAACACTTAGTGACTTTTCACACTTTGTACAGGAAGATTCAAGAAGTTTAAGAGCAAGAAAACTTAAGAAAAACTTTGAGCGTGATCAGTAGCTTTAATGTAACAGCCTAAAGAGTATACCTTTTATCTGCTTATATTTCTATAACATAGAAGTTTAGAAGATAAATGGGTTCTATCTAGGTAGGCACCTACCATAATCTCTTCGTCCTTGTTCAGGCCTAATCCTTAAATGCAACTCTAGGATCAAATGGTTCTTATTTAGGGCACCTATCTAAAGATGTAAACGGTGGTTGGGAATTCCTTCTTAGTTCGTCAAACTTCTTTTAGGGGAAACTCTCCCTAAGCCTCTGTCTAATAGGTATGATATTTAGGAATCCATTCTTATAGGTCTTCACTAGGTGTAGCTCACAAGGTTCCCTCTACATGATCACTCTAATCCATTATCACTTAGGTCACTTATGGATTGGGATTTGTAAATATCATTATCAATCCAACTTTAGAGGTACTTAAGGGTTTCCTCTTCACAAGATTTGCTACTACATTGGTTTACCTTTAATAACATTTTTCTTGTAGGATATAGGCTACTTGAAACCTAGGTTGCTATTCGTTCATCCTAAGACAATTGCACTCTAACCTATGTTCCCAGGGCACAATAGACTCTCAACTATCTCTTACTAAGTCCTCAAAAATACAAAAAAAAAAATATATAAAAAACAAGTGCAAGCAACTAAGGAGGACATCACAACATGACATATTTTGAATACATTGGACATATACATCATTAACATTTGTCCCTACAAGTCATGCAATGACACATGTAAACATGTGTTCATACTTTACTTTTAGGGTCATCAACACGAATGTGCTTCATGAAGAACAGTCGTGTATCAAACCCAAGATGTTAAACTCAAACTCAACATACAATATCAACACCCTTACCTCTCACCCCCAAATCATGTGAATTACTCAACTCCCTAGTTAAATTAGACCAATTATATCCATACAAGACATCAAGAGAAAAGAACGTAATAAACACGGTTATGTTATTATTATAATTAACCAAAATATAATACAATACTAAGGCAAAATATATATGGGGAGTGGGAATGCATGCAAAGGGATACATTCATTTTACATCTACCATTTAGTAAACAAACACACATCGTATGTTCTAATAAACAAAAAAGGAACATATAACAATCAAAGAAATTCTTAATACGAAGCAACATAACTTGGCTGGTCTAGCACAAACCACACCAAGTGCAACAACATTCCTATTTAAGGGTTGTCACATCAATCAGCAAAATCATGCACTAAAACAATCTATATCTATACACACAAGCATTTAAGTAAGGATAAGGAGTTTGGAAATAACTCCCCATCCTCTGCACAACAAGAAAAAGGAATATACTATCCTTAAGGCATGCAAACAATCAAAAAGTCTATCATTTGGGGAACACATACCTAGGGTAAGCTCGTCATCCTTGTTGGTTTCTCTAATACTTGAAATGAAGGCCCACTACAGCTAAGGGTATAGGGTTGACCGTTTCTTCCTTCTTAGAGCTAATACATTCCTTGACACTGGCAGGACACTTAGGTTAAGCAAACACACTCTCTTGTGATTTTATGACACTTGGGACATCCTTTTGTTCTATGATTCTTTTACATATATGGTCTCGTATTTTTCTTTGGTTTCTCAGGTTGGTGAGGTTCTAAACATTTTCTCTTCCTATCGTCACGCTTTCGCTGCGCACTCCTAACTTCCTTTTATGATTTCGCTCCATCTAAGAGTTGCGTCCCTAATAATACTATGTTAAATTCTCCCACTTTAAAGGTATTCTCGAAAGGGTAATCTTATCTATCACATCTCTCCGCTAGCACTCCTCTTAGTGGGGTTATAGTCCCTAAAGAATGATGGTTGACTCATTCAAGTTTCAACAAATCTTGAATTTTAAGTCTTTACAGTTGGTTTTCTTCAGCTACTCTCTACCCCTTCTAAGGTTCCTTACTTAGAGTTAGGTTGGCTAGGTGAGGTTACTATTAGGGAATTCAAGGGTGACTACCCTTAGACTTTATTTTTATTTGCCATTCTTCCCTTCTACATTGCACAAAGTATTGAGGTGGCCAGTCTTAATATTCCATGACATGGCAGTTAGGATTTATGGTATAGCAAACAACCAAAAACACTCGGTGTAACTCAAACAATGTCAAACAATTGTTCAGAGTACACAAAGGAAACATAGAAGACACATAACATACAGATCGAAAAGATCGACCTGCTTTGATACCACTAATGTAACACCTTGAGGGGTATTACCATAACTAAGTCTAGATTTCTAAGAACAAAAAAAAAGACTTAAAAACATAGAAACAACATGCAGATGCTACTCATAAATACAATTATATTTATATAAGAATAATACAATAAAATACCATAAGTGCCTAATACACCTCATCTATCACCCGAAGGTGTTGTACAAAACATAAAGAGGAATACAATGAAACAATGTAAACTAGACTACGTCTTCTTGCACGTGACTCCAAGCTCTATTTGCACACGTCTTCACCTGTAGCCTGAAAAAGGGAAAACTTAAAGGAGTGAGACATAATGTCTCAATGAATGTTCTAAGGGTTCTACGGCGGTCAAACTCTTCTACTCGGATAACCTTCATCACTTATCTCTTATGTCTTTAGCCTCACTAGATCTCTCATAATTCTCCATACCTATGGTCGAGTCTACACCTTTCAATAGTCAATACTTACTATTAACTCCTTTTTCATTCCCACAACTGTTATACAAGCTTACTATCTCATTCTCAACCTAAGAACTCATCCTCATTACTTATATTTTCTTACCCAAAACCCTATCTAGTATTTAAACCCTTCGTGTTTATATTTTACTCTTCTTTCTTTTGATATTCAAAGTTGTCTCTAGGGGTCAAGTCTAAGGCTACATACATTCTGAAATATCCTTGACACTCCCTTAACACTTATCTTGATATTGTCATTTTGTTCTCTATTACTAGTCTATATGAATTTGTGTGAATGTTTCATGATAACAGCCTATGAGAAGCTGTAAGCATTGTATGTGACCATGCATCATAACATTTGAGTTATGTGATGAAGGAAAGTATGTAGGAATCTTGTTGGTGGAGGCTATGATAGGTTGTCTAAACCTAGCCTTGGGGGTGGTATTTGGTTGAGAAACCCGTGCTAATCCCATAGAGCTGGAGCTACTAGCAAAACTTGATAACCCTGACTAGTCGTCGGGGGATATCATACTAGTTGAGGATGCGAAAGCTGAAGGCATCAGTACCGATGGCGCTTCTTATAGCCGTGTATTTACTCCTAGTCTACTTTTCAACAAGTTTAGGTTGGTATCACATGTGCATGAATAGTGATTTAGGAACATAGCATGCATATGCATCCTATTGTAGTATGATATGTTGAAGTGTGCTACATTGTAACTATGTGAAGTCTGTGTGACCTTGTTCATGAGCGATTGATGTAATGTGTACACATGTGAAGATGTAATTGTGTCTTGTGATGAAGTGTCAAGATTATGTACATGTGATTATATTATGTATATGTGTTATTCCTATTCGATGAAACAAAATGAGGTGTATGTCTAGTTACTAGGCGAAGGATGTAAAATAAACGTATGTTTGTAATTAGGATTGTCCTTGCTACCCTAAGTATATGTGAGAGGCTAGACCTTAGGATAGTAGCACGAGAGTTCAGTTGGATATAATAGTTATGAATGAGATAGAGAGAGGGTAAATTCCCATATGGCGTAATAGAAAGGTATAAGAGTAGTAATAGAGAACAAAATGACAGTAACAAGGTAAGTGTTAAGGGAGTGTCAAGAGTATTTTAGAATGTCTGTAGCCTTAGACTTGACCCCTAGAGACAACTTTGAATATCAAAAGAAAGAAGAGTAAATCTAAACACGAAGGGTTTAAATACTAGAGAGAGTTTTGGGTAAGAAAAAATAAGTAATAAAGATGAGTTCTTAGGTTGAGAATGAGACATTAAGCTTGTATAACAGTTGTGAGAATGAGAGAGGAGTTAACAGGAAGTATTGGTTGTTGAAAGGTGTAGACTCGACCATAGGTATAGAGAATTATGAGAGACCTAGTGAGGCTAAAGCCATGAGAGATAAGTGATGAAGGTTGTCTGAGTAGAAGACTCTGACCTGGCCGTAGAACTCTTAGAGCACTCACTGAGATATTATGTTTCACTCCTTTAAGTTTCCCCTTTTTCAGGATATAGGTAAAGACGTGTGCAGATAGAGTTTGGAGTCACATGTAAGAAGATGTAGTCTAGTTTACATTGTTTCATTGTATTCTTCTTTATGTTTTGTACAACACCTTCGGGGTGATAGATGAGGTGTATTAGGCATGTATGGTATTTTATTATCTTAGTCATATATAAAACCTAATTATATTTATGAGTATGATTTGCATGTTGTCTCTACGTTTTTAAGTTTTTTTTTTTCATCCTTAGAAATCTAGGCTTAGTTACGGTAATACCACTTAGGGTGTTACACATTGCAACTGTGAGTTTGCTTGATGCTTCTAGACTTTTAAGCATATGTAAATCCATAGGGCCTTTCATAGTGTCTCCCTTGGCAGCAGGAGTAGAACCTACTACAGCAGGTCTTTCCAGCCCAAATACTCCATTATTTATAGCCTTCTTTTTCTAATAAGCTTCCTTGATTCTGATTTTAGGTTGGATTTTTTGGTAAGCACCAACATCTCCCTTTACCCCTATTTGGTGTCTCTTAGCTCTAATTATTCCACCATTTGTAGTCTTCAAACAAATATCATATGTGACAGGCTTTTTGTTGTTAATGTCCTTTAAGGAATTCCATTCCTAAGTCATATCAAGGTTGTCACCTATAGGCTTGACCAATGCTGAAATTGGCTGCTGAAGTAACGTTTCCAGGAATTGGTTGTTCATTTGGTGGTTAAGATGATGCCATGGTGAAAGGAAAATAGAAATAAGAGGTCATTGTACTGAGAGTCTAAGAATAATAGTGAAGAATTAAGAAGAAAATTAGAAATAGAAGAAGAGAGAAAATGAAGTCAGTTCACCTTCTCGTAAAAAAAGGGGACTTAAGTCAGTTCACCTTCTTGTAAAAAAGAGGGGGGGAGGGGGGTACACTTCTTGTAAGTGGGTACAAGGTGGGTATTAAAATTAAAGATGTTTACATTCCTACAAACAAGTAGGGAATTAATGTGGGAAAAAAAGGATTAATAAGGGCAATTTTGTAAAATAATATAGTGGGAAAAGTTAAGTGCGACGCTCATGTTCTCATTTTGAGTGGAGTGTAACTGAAAATATTTAGAAGATTTAAAAGATAAAAAAAGATAAAAAAAAAAACTTAAGATGAAGAATGGCGAAATGGTTAGATAAAGGGATGACAATTTTTTGATCCCATTATGAAATCACGCCACAAATGGTAAAGGGATTTTATTTTTCAATCTGTTGTTGAAATTGATTCCGAAAGCAATTTTTCGATATTGATTTTGATCTTTCGATTCGATGTAGAAATCATGCGTAGATGATAAAGGCATAGAGGATTTTGTTTTTTCGATTTGTTGTTGAAATCGCATTGCAGAGCGCTTGACACCTGCACCCGCTTTGATCTCACTCCACTAACGGCCACATCTACTGCTACTAATAACCTACGACGCACTCGCATATCATGTCACGCGCATCTCCAAAATGCAACCACTATCTAGGTACCCACTGGATATCTAAAGATCCTTTTCACAGCTTTTAAGTTCATTAAAAGTAGTCTAGGAGTACATGCATGACTATAAGAAGCATCATTAGCGTACCGATGCCTATGACTTTCACACTCATAACTAGAATAATATTCTTCAATGACTAGTTAGGGTTACCTAGCTTTGCCAGTACGCTTTGACTCCATGGGATCAGCATGGATTATTGAAGTTTTCACACTAGGTATCATCACCCCAAGGCCAGGGTTAAACTGCAAGACTTGTCTTTTATATTCTATAAATAAGTGGTTGTATAATTTGAAAAGAGAAATTAAATTTAAATTCAATTTAAGCAAACAATTAAAAGTAGTTGCTTGCTGTGAAAATTTTTGTAGAGCCTTCTACAAAAATTAAGTTAGTTTGGATTCTGACAATACAAGAGTGCACTGTGAATAGTGTAAAATCTGCAACATATCAATCCATAATTAATTGATTGAATAATTAGGAAGAATTAAATTTGATATCCAATGAAAAATACAAAATTGAAATACATGTTCTTGTTTGAGATTTTGCAAAGATTCTTGTGAGAATCTAAACTATGCTAATACCTGCTAAGCAGGGATTTATCTATAAAAGTTGATAAGTAGTATGGGGTCATAGAATTTAATCTTAATTAATTTTAAATTAATTATGGTTTGATTCTACATGTTTTGATAGCTTTCCTTATTGAAAGATTTAGAATAATGGATTTTATTTTATTTATGCCCAAGATTGATTATCGAGAAATCTGTTAGATAAAGAAAACTGACTGTCTAACTTTTGCAAAGATAGTTCAACCTCACCCTGGGATATTGTAATGAGTCATAAATCCATTTAGAATCCAATATCAATTTAATTATTTTAATTGATTCAAGAGTTAGAAAACCCTAAACCTTGTTCGTATTTGACTGCATTTTCTCCTAGTGTAGGAAATTAAAAATTTCTACTACCCAACCCTACACTACTTGTCCCAAATTAACCAAACTAAGTGTCCAATTAAATTTCCTAAGCTAACTAGATTAGTTTTATTCCAACTAGACATCAAATCCTAATTTGTACCTAAGTATGACAACTTTTCTTACACTATGTTGTTAGATTGTACCCTAAGTGTACTAAAACCACCAATCCCACCCTTGTTTCTCCTCCTTGGACGTCCACCTAGGCTTCTCCAAGAAGCTATGTTGCTTTTTTTTTTAACTCCTTAAATGTTAATAAGAAGTTTAGAAAGGATCTTTTTGCACTTTTATAAGTAAAATGAAGCAAAGTTCTTACATTTGGCAGTGCAATGTTTAAGACATTAGATGGTGTCCCATGTCAAGTGAAGAAAAAGCAAAGACTTTTCACAAGAAGCTCAATGTAACACCCTAAGGGGCATTACCGTAACTAGGTCTATATTTATAAGAATGAAAAGAAAAACAAACTTGAAAGGTAGACACAACATGCAAATACTACTCATAAATGTAATTAGATATTATATACAAACCATACAGTAATTAAAATACATGCCTAATACAACTCATATATCACTCAAAGGTGTCATATAAAATATAAAGAATACAAAAAATAAATAATGTAAACTAGGCTATGACTTCATGCATGTGAGTCTAAGCTTCATCTACACATGTCTTCACCTGTATCTTAAAAAAGGGAAAACTTAAAGGAGTGAGACATAATGTCTCGGTGAGTGCTCTAAGGGTTCTACAGCTAGGTCAAACTCTTCTACTCGGACAACCTTCATTACTTATCTTTCATGGCTTTAGCCTAATTGGGTCTCTCATAATTATCCATACCTATGGTCGAGTCTACACCTTTCAACAGTCAATACTCCTTGTTAATTGCTCTCTCATTCTCACAATTATTATATTGGTTTACTATCTCATTCTTAACCTAAGAACTCATCCTCATTATTTATACTTTCTTACCCAAAACCCTCTTTAGAATTTACTCTGCTTCCTTTTAATATTCAAAGCTGTCCCCTAGGGTCAAGTCTAAGGTTACAGACATCCTAAAATACTTTTATTTCATTCTCTCTTACTTGTCTTATACCTTTCTATTACGCCATAAGGGAATTCACCCTTCCTCTATCTTATTCACAACTATTATTATCCAACTAGAACCCTCATAACACTATCCTAAGGTCTAGCCTCTCACTTATCCTTAAGGTAGCAAACACAATTCTAACTACAAGCATATAATTGTTTCACATTCTTTGTCTAGTAACTAGACATATGCCTCATTTTGTTTTATCAAACAGAAATGACACTCGTGCAAGATATGATCACATGCCCATAACTTTAACATTTCATCACAAGGCACAATTACATTCTTACATAGAATTCACATAATTACAACATAGCACACTCTAACATATCACACTATAACAAGATATATATGCGTGCTATGTTCCTAAACCACTACTCATGCATATGTGGTACCAACCTAAACTTTTCGGAAAGTAGACTAGGAGTAAATGCAGGCCATAAGAAGCGTCATTGGTATCGATGCCTTCGGCTTTCGCACCCTCAACTAGCATGATATCCCCTGGTGATTGGTCAGGGTTACCCAGTTTTGCCAGTACGTCCCGGCTCCATGGGATTAGCATGGACCATTGGAGTTTTCCTAACCGGATAACCCCCAAGGCTAAGGTTAGACAACCTATCACGGCCTCCACCAGCCAGATTCCTACATACTTTCCTCATCACATAACTCAAATGTTATGATGCATGGTCACAAATAATGCTTACAACTTTTTATAGACTTTTATCATGAAACATTGACACAATTTCATATCACACTCAGTTTCTTTCAAGGTAAATAATAATCATACAATATAAACTCAGCATGGCATAAGAAAACAAACAACAATGAGTTAAAAACTGCAAAAAGGAGTTCAAAAACACCAAGAATGGAATAGTAAAAGTCGTATCCGCCCAGCAGGACGGAAGTCTTGCCCGGCGGTCTAGTGAACCTGTCCAACGGGTCCGCGTCGGAACCCAACCCGCCCAGCGGGTGTTTCACCCCTGCCCAGCAGGTCTGTGCGCTTAGCGTCAACATAGAATCCAGTTTTTGAAGAAAAGTCGCTCAGCAACTATCTAATCCCGTCGGGCGGATCCGAGGTACTACTTTTAATTTATTTTTCTTATTGTCTTTGGTTTCTAAATGCTCCCAAATAAATAATTAGATTCTTAATCACTCTTCTACATTAATAATTGTTCAATCAAATCTATAAATTCCTTACTCCTTCACAATTTCCTCAAAACCCATAAAATCCCTAAACTTAGGTATAAGGAGGGAAAAGATAAATAGATAAACAAGAACAAGGAAAGACACGGGAGAGAGCACTCACCTTTATGGACATACAAAGCTGAGTTCTAGGGCTTGAATTCTTTGGTTTCTATTCCTCCTCTTTCTTTTCCTTTTCTTCTTCTTTCTTTTCTCCTCATTATCTCTACCTTCTTTCTTCTTCTATTTGTGACAGCTAAACCTAATTCTCCTTCTCTATTCCCTTCTTATAACATGTGGGTGGGTATGTGGCTTGGTGGGCTTTAATCCTCTATTGGGCCCTAGATGCTCTTTTGGCTTGTATGATAATATTTCTACTAATTTATAATACTAAGGTATTAATAAGAATAATAAGAATAAGAATAATAATAACAACAACAACAATAATAATAACAATAAATATAATAACAACAACACAACACAATAATAATAATAATAATAATAGGAAATATAATAACAATAACTCTTAAGACATCTTTTGTCTAATAACATATGAGAAGGGTTTTACTAAGAGCTACCTCGTGGTTTATTTCTAGTACTTGAAATTTAGGATGTTACAACTCTACCTCCCTTAAAAGATTTTTGTCCTAAAAAATCAAAGCCTAAGAACATGTTCATGATTACTCACCAACTCATCCTTTTCGATCATTTAAGACTCATTCCTCTAATTGCCTCTTGAACAATTTCAACTCTAAACAGTCTAGGATTCTTCCTTAATTTTCTCCTAAGGAAATTTTTATTTTCCTGATAAAAAGGTTTTCTATAAGACTTCATCTCATACTTAAACTAATTTAGGAAATCATGTGAATTAATGGGTTCTACTAGATAGGCATCTATCATCATCCATTCATCTTTGTCCAAGCCTAATCCTTAAATGCAACTCTAGAATCAAGTGGTTTTAAGTTAGGACATTTATCTAAAGATGTTAAAGGTGGTAGGGAATTCCTTCTTAGTGTGTCAAGCCTCTTCTAGATGTAACTCTCTCTAGGTTTCTATCTAGTAGGTGTGATATTTAGGAATTTGTTCTTATATGTCTCCACTAGGTGTAGCTCACAAGGCTCCTCTACTTGGTGACTCTAATCCATCATCACTTAGGTCACTTATGAGCTAGGATTCATAAATGTCGTTATCAATCCAACTCTAGAGGTACTCAAGGGTTTCCTATTCACAGGATTTGCTGCTATATTGGTTTACCTTTGATAACGTTCTTCTTGTAGGATATAGGCTACTTGAAACCTAGGTCGTTATTCGTTCATCCTAGGACAACTGCACTCTAACCCACATTCTCAGGGCACAAAAGACACTCAACTACCCCTTACTAAGCCTTTAACAATACAAAAATAAATAAATTGAAATAAATAAATAAATAAATAATAAAAAGCAAGTAGAAGCAACTAAGTAGGACATCACAATATCACATACTTTGCATACATTGGACATATAAATCATTAACATTTTATCCTTACAAGTTATGTAATGACATGTGTAAACATGTGTTCATATTTTACTCTCAGGGCTATCAGCACGAATGTGTTTCATGAAATACAGTTGTACATCAAACCCAAGATGTTAAACTTAAACCTAGCATATAATATCACCACCCCTACCTCTCACCCCCAAATCATGTGAATCACTCAACTGCCTCGTTAAATTAGGACCAATTATATCCATACAAGACATCAAGAGAAAAGAAAGTAATTAAGATGATTATGTTATTATTATAGTTAACCAAAATATAATACAAAACCAAGGTGAAATATACATGGGGAGTGGGAATGCATGCAAGGGGATAAATTCATTTTACATCTACCATTTATGTAACACCTCATAATTCCAAAGTTCATATCATAATGCTTTCTTTGACGTCTCGGCGGCTCACACTCTACGACACTTCACTCAGTGACACTTTACTCAACTTTCTTGTTGGTCAGAACCCTCCACTGGTCAGAACCCTCCGTAGGTAGCCTTTTCTGAGACACCGATTATCAACTTTGATACCATTTAGTAAACAAACACACATCTTATGTTCTAACACACAAAATAGGCACATATAACAATCAAAGAAAATTCTTGATGAAGCAACATAACTTGGCTTGTCTAGTACAAACCACACCAAATGCAACAACATTCCCACTTAAGGGTCATCATATCAATTAGTGAAAACATGCGTTAAAACAATCTATATCTATACACACAAGCATTTAAGTAAGGACAAGGAGTTTGGAAATAACTCCTCATCCTTCACACAACAAGAAAAAGGAACATATTGTCCTTAGGACATGCAAACAACCAAAAAGTCTATCAATTGGAACACATACCTAGGATAAGCTCGTCATCCTTGTTGGTTTCTCTAACACTTGAAGTGAAGGCCCACTATAGCTAGGGGTGTAGGGTTGATTGTTTCTTCCTTCTAACATTCCTTGACACTAGCAAGACACTTAGGCTAAGTAAACACACTCACTCATGGTTTTACGACACTTGGGACATCCTTTTGTTCTACGACTCATTTACATTTGATGTCTCTCATTTTTCTTGTGTTCCTCGGGTTGGTGAGGTCCTAAACATTTCCTCTTCTTATTGTCACGCTTTCGCTGTGCACTTCTAACTTCCTTTTATGATTTCGCTCTTCCTAAGAGGTGTCTCTTTGAAAATACTATCTTAAATTCTCCCACTTTAAAGGTATTCTCAAAAGGGTTATCTTATCTATCACACCTCCCCACTAGCACTTCCCTTAGTGTGGTTATAGTCCCTAAGGAATGGTGGCTGAGTCATTCAAGTTTCAACAAATCTTGAATTTCAATGTCTTTACAATTGGTTTTCTTTGGCTACTCTCTACCCCTTTTAACATTCCTTACTTAGAGTTAGATTGGCTACGTGAAGCTCCTACTAGGGAATTCAAGGGTGACTGCCCTTAGACTTGATTTTTACTTGCCATTCGTCCTACCTACATTGTACGAAGTATTGAGGTGGCCAGTCTCAATATTCCATGACAAGGCAATTAGGATTTATGGCATAGCAAATAATCAAAAACACTCAATGTAACTAAAACAATGTCAAACAATTTCTCAGAGTACACATAGGAAACATAGAAGACACATAACACACAGGTCGAAAAGATTGACCTGCTCCGATACCACTAATGTAACACCCTAAAGGGCATTACCGTAACTAGGTTTATATTTCTAAGAATGAAAAGAAAAACAAACTTGAAAGGTAGACACAACATGCAAATACTACTCATAAATGTAATTAGATATTATATACGAACCATACAGTAATTAAAATACATGCCTAATACAACTCATATATCACCCAAAGGTGTTATATAAAATATAAAGAATACAAAAAATAAATAATGTAAACTAGGCTATGACTTCATGCACGTGAGTCCAAGCTTCATCTGCACATGTCTTCACATGTATCTTGAAAAAGGGAAAACTTAAAGGAGTGAGACATAATGTCTCAGTGAGTGAGACATAATATCTCAGTGAATGCTCTAAGGGTTCTACGGCTAGGTCAAACTCTTCTATTCGGACAACCTTCATTACTTATCTCTTATGACTTTAGCCTCATTGGGTCTCTCATAATTATCCATACCTATGGTCAAGTCTACACCTTTCAACAGTCAATACTCCTTGTTAATTGCTCTCTCATTCTCACAACTATTATATTGGTTTACTATCTCATTCTTAACCTAAGAACTCATCCTCATTATTTATACTTTCTTACCCAAAACCCTCTTTAGAATTTACTCTTCTTCCTTTTAATATTCAAAGCTATCCCCTAGGGTTAAATCTAAGGTTACAGACATCCTAAAATACTCTTATTTCATTATCTCTTACTTGTCTTATACCTTTCTATTACGCCATGAGGGAATTCACCCTTTCTCTATCTTATTCACAACTATTATTATCTAACTAGAACCCTCATAACATTATCCTAAGGTCTAGCCTTCCACTTATTCTTAAGGTAGCAAACACAATTCTAACTACAAGCATATAATTGTTTCACATTCTTTGTCTAGTAACTAGACATATACCTTGTTTTGTTTTATCAAACAGGAACAACACTCCTGCAAGATATGATCACATGTCCACAACTTTAACATTTCATCACAAGGCACAATTACAGTCTTACATAGAATTCACATAAATAAGGTCACATAGAATTCACCTAATTACAACATAGCACACTCTAACATATCACACTATAACAAGATACATATGTGTGCTATGTTCCTAAACCACTACTCATGCACATGTGGTACCAACCTAAACTTTTCGAAAAGTAGACTAGGAGTAAATATAGGCCATAAGAAGCGTCATCGGTACCGATGCCTTCGGCTTTCGCACCCTCAACTAGCATAATATCCCCCGGTGACTAGTTAGGGTTACCCAGTTTTGCCAGTACGCCCCGGCTCCATGGGATTATCGTGGACCATTAGAGTTTTTCCAACCGGATAACCCCCAAGGCTAAGGTTAGACAACCCATCACGGCCTCCACCAGCCAGATTCCTACATAGTTTCATCATCACATAACTCAAATGTTATGATGCATGGTCACAAATAATGCTTACAGCTTTTTATAGACTTTTATCATGAAACATTGACACAATTTCATATCACACTTAGTTTCTTTCAAGGTAAATAATAATCATACAATATAAACTCAGCATGGCATAAGAAAACAAACAACAATGAGTTAAAAACTGCAAAAAGGAGTTCAAAAACACAAAGAACGGAATAGTAAAAGTCGTATCCACCCAGCAAGACGGAAGTCCCGCTCGGCGATCTAGCGAACCCGTCCAACAGGTCCGCGTCGGAACCCAACCCACCCAACGGGTGTTTCACCCCGCCCAGCGGGTCCGCGCGCTTAACGTCAACGCAGAATCTAGTTTTCGAAGAAAAGTCGCCCAGCGGCTATCTAATCCCGCCGGACGGATCCGAGGTACTAATTTTAATTTATTTTTCTTATTGTCTTTGGTTTCTAAATGCTCCCAAATAAATAATTAGTTTCTTAATCACTCTTCTACATTGATAATTGTTCAATCAAATCTATAAATTCCTTACTCCCTCACAATTCCCTCAAAACCCATAAAGTCCCTAAACTTAGGTATAAGGAGGGAAAAGATAAATAGATCAACAAGAACAAGGAAAGACACGGGAGAGAGCACTCACCTTTATGAACATACAAAGCTGAGTTTTAGGGCTTGAATTCTTTGGTTTCTATCCCTCCTCTTTCTTTTCCTCTTCTTCTTTCTTTTCTCCTCATTATCTCTACCTACTTTCTTCTTCTATTTGTGATAGCTAAACCTAATTCTCCTTCTCTATTCCCTTCTTATAACATGTGGGTGGGTATGTGGCTTAGTGGGCTTTAATCCTCTATTGGGCCCTAGATGCTCTTTTGGCTTGTATGATAATATTTCTACTAATTTATAATACTAAGGTATTAATAAGAATAATAAGAATAAGAATAATAATAACAACAACAATAATAATAATAACAATAAATATAATAACAACAACACAACACAATAATAATAATAATAATAATAATAATAATAATAATAATAATAATAGGAAATATAATAACAATAACTCTTAAGACATCTTTTGCTTAATAACATATGAGAAGGGTTCTACTAAGAGCTGCCTCGTGGTTTATTTCTAGTACTTGAAATTTGGGGTGTTACACTCAACGTTAAACACTGGAAGTATATTGGAAAAGTTGTGTCAAACGTGGAGGCACTGAATTCTTCAAGTAGATCTGTGTCCGAAACAAAAAAATGCTTGGAGATGCTAGATTAGATGCCAAAACATTAATTCTATGCTGATAGAGTAGTGTTTGCCACACCATTTGGCATGTAACTAACTGAAGTCTGTCCATGTTAAATCGTAGCTCAACATCCTAGATGCCTACATTGGTGGTATTTTGTTGACAGTGCGAAATAGTTTTGCTAATGTGTTTGGGCCCATTCCACTTCATATAAATGCTAATGCAAGGCTCATTTGCCAAAGAAGGAGATGTTGGAAGATGCTATTCACCATCACTCACCTTAATCTTTAGGTTTTTCTCCCATCTCACCATTGGGGTTTCATCCCTTGGAAGAGGAGTGCGAAGATCCAATGTATTCACATCTCCCATTACCATTTTTATTGTGTATCACTTTTTTATCTTTCTTATTTTTCTCTATTTCGGTTTAATTAGTGTTTGATGAATCTTGTAGGATTCCTTTGTATGAATCTTTCGATTTAATGTAATTCCTTGTAATTTTTAGTAATCAACTCTATGCTTAATACTTTTTCACGGTAACTCATTGTTGAGAATGATGCAAATGCGTACATGATGCAGAATTATACGTGAATAGTTTGAATTGATACTTGATTACTGTGTCTTAAGTGGAGTCTAGGAATAACTCTTCGAAAGACATGTGTTCTTAAGGATTTCAGTCTTAATGCTTGACTTAAGTCTCAATAGATCATGCAGAAGCAGGGTATTGAGCTTAATTCATGGAGATGTTCACCAAGGAATTGGGTTGATCTAATTTCGAGAGATCCAAACTTTAAGACCATGTTGTTTTGTGGCGAGCTAGGGAAAATGCAAGTGATGACCACAAAAGGAGTTAAATTGTTAATTATACTTTTCGTCAATATAAAATCAATTAAAACCCAAAAACTTAGCAGTAGATTTAATTTCTACATTTTATTTTTGTTGGCAATTTATGGTGTGACAGCGCAAATATATTGTCTGCCTCATTGATAGTTGAATAGTTAAATTGGAGCATTTTACTCTGATCCCTAAAAACTCACCACGAATTTTACTAGTTGTTCGACTAGTGCACTTACTATAAAAGGGGTTTTGAAATTAAAATTGATAAATATAGACTTTACTCATACTTCAACTGGAACCTTAACAAGTTTTATGGCCCTGTGTTGAAGATTGGACTATAAATTTAGTTCATTTAAGCAATTATTATGAGGCTTTTTGTGAATATGTTCATATTGTAAATATTTATCTTGTATGTATTTGTATTTTTGACTCTTTTGCACATATGTTCCATTTATGTTATGGTATAATTATTGACATAATAGGATTTTGTTATTACTAATTCTTTTGTCCAGTTGTGTACGCGAGGAAAAACTACTGAACTTGTCTTTGATCCTGAGATTGAGCAAACAGCTTGTGCACTTAAGAAGAAGGCCCGTGAAGAGAAAAGCAAGGTAGTGAAATATGAGTAAAGCAATTTGGACAGCTACTAAACTTCCCCTAGACAATTTGATGAAATGGGTGAAGCAGAAAGTGAGATTATGGTTGGGGATATGTTGATTCTCGCAAGTTGTAGACCACCATGTATTGTTTTACCACCAAAGGAAACCTGGAATTACATCATGCACTCCTAACTCTGATTAGGAACAATTCATTTTTCAAGATGGAATCTGACAACCTATATCTACATTTAGAAACATTTTTGGAGATTTATGACACTGTGATCTGCCATGCAATTGAGGCTATTTTCATTTTCTCTCAAGCATAAGGCAAGGAATTGGTTGCAATCTTTGCCAAGCAGAACCATTACTACTTGGGATGTTATGGAGCAATAATTCCTCGCCCAATATTTTTCACATGGATGTCAAAAACTTTTACTAAAGAGAAGGAGAGGAATTAGATGAAGCATAAGATAGGTACATTGAGCTGTTAAGAAGATGCCCAAATTCTGACTTTAATGTAGTTAAAGAAGTCTATTATTTCTATCAAGGTTTAAGACCACAAAACAAAATACTTTTGGATGCATTAGTTAGAGGAACTATACACACTAAAAGTCCAACTGAAGCTTGATTCTTGATTTAGTCTATGGTCGAGAACAACAAGCTTATGCACTTTGATAGGAGCACTTCAAAAAAGGACAAGTTTGAGCTTGAGTCTAATGATGCTTTGTTAGCACAAAACAAGCTCAGTACCAAGCAGCTAGAAACCATGACAAAGCAAATTGCAATCTTTGCAAGTTGTTCCTGCTCAAGCACACATTCAACTAGTCAATGCAGCTCAAAGGATTCAGTGTGAAGTATGTGGAGGACCGCATGAGTTAGGAAGCTATGAAAGACCATTCACTACACAAGAAGCTAATTATATGGGAATTTTCTAAAGCCAAATCCTCCCCCATATAACAACTTTTAATTTGGTTAGAGATCCACCCCGAACTAAGCTTGGAAGCAACATGAGAATTTTGGTCAAATACCATCTTTCCAATAAAGGCCTCCATATCAACAACCTATATCCCAGCCACAAAGCTCATACCAGCAACCTTAAGGTTAGTAGAGAGGGCAATATTTAAGAGAAGAAACAACACAAGTTCCTAAAGATGATTTTGATGTGAAGGAAACTTTGAAGCAGCTTATGATGACCACACGATCATTCATGAAGAACACATAAGCTATTTTGAAGAGTTTTGAGCATCAAATGAGTCAGCTATTTAAGAGTCAAAGTGAATAGCTTAAAGTGGATTTCTTTCCAACACAGTGGATCCTAAAGAACAATGTAAGGCAATCTCAACTACAAGTAGTAAGCAGGTGATGACTAAACAAGAGAGAGAAGGTGGTTGAAGAAAAGAACAAGAGGAAATTGAGTCAAATGATGTTGAGGAGGGAAAAGGTAGTTAGAATAAAAGTCAAGAAGTCTAAAAAAAAAACAAAAAAAAAATGAAAAAAGAATGAAAAAGAAAAGGAAAGTGAGAATGAAAAAAATAAGTGATGAGAAAAGGACAATAGAATAAAAACCTCCATTAATTGGATTGAGGAAGGATCTTATCATTCAAAGAGAACCGAAGGATAATGCACCAATATGTTTCAAACTTCCTTATCCACACCTTAAAAAGAATAATGATAAAGATGTTCAAATCAATAAGTCTTGGAGATTCTAAAAAGCTCCATATTCAAATTCCATTTGCAGAAGCTTTGGAGCAGATGCCTATATATGCAAAATTTATGAAGGAACTTTTAACACATAAGAGCAAATTAAGAGGTGATGATTGAGAAACTATCTAGTTTAAAGAACGTTGCAATGTGGTGGAATCTCATAAGGGCCTAACTCTTAAGCTATCTAATCCAGGAAGTTTTACCATTCCTTGTGCTTTAGGAAATTCCCTGGTATGCAAAGCTGTGTGACTTAGGAGCCAGTATAAACCTGATGCCTTATTTTGTATTTGAGAAATTGAATGAAGAAGAATCAAAACCCAACAGGATGGCATTGCAAATGGAAAATAGACCGATAAAATATCCCAAAGGAGCTATTGAAGATCTTGTTGTGAAAGTGGATAAATATGTTTTTCCAACAGATTTTGTTGTTCTAAACATGGAGGAGGATATTGAATGTCCTCTCATTTTAGGGCGACCATTCTTGGCAACTAGTCATATGCTCATAGATGTTGCAAAAGGCAAATCACAATGAGTGTAAATGATAAAGAAATGAATTTCAACATAAAGGACGCAATGAAACACCTTTTTCAACTTAAGTATTGTTCAAAGGCCAATATGATTGACCAAATGGTGAAACATGATACAATATTAAACATTCCTTTCACTCTTCTTGAGCAAGCAATTGCCAGTGCTCTTTCGTGTGCTGGAGAAACCATAAAGAGGGAGTTAGAAGAGTGTCTAGAGAAGTTGGAATTCCTGAACTGGATAAAAATGATTAAAAAGAGGGAAAGGATGATGAAGAAAATTGTCAAGGGTAGAAAGAAAACATACTTGAACAGGGTGTGGTAGTTCACTAAGAAAATGATAATCAAGAAGAGAAATATATAAGAGAAAGAAAAAGGCATTGAAGCCTTGAACTTAAGCGACCCATGAAGCAAAATAGGCATCAAGCTAGTGACGTTAAAGATGCGCTACATAGGAGGCAACCCTTGTTTTTTCTTAGAAATCATTAGTAGTTAGGTTTTGGTTTCCAATTATAAAAAATATATATATTTTGAATAAAATGTTTTGTGGGAAGCTATTCTTCAATGTAGGTGAGCAAGGAAATAAAGCAAGAAAGAAATTAAGTTTGGGGTAAACCCCAATAAGAAGAAGGGAGTAACATGTGCCAACAAGGTAAGAAGTGAGTTTTGAGCCTAGCTTCCAATGCTGCCTAGCATTGTACGCTAATAAGTGGGAAATTTTCCCCCAATTATGTTTGCATAGGTTGGCATTGGCGTGCCAAATAGCATCTCAAACGTTCTAGTTTCAAAACTCCCTTAAAGTTTTCTGGTCAGACAACGTCTATATGCTGACCAACATCATAGACATCCTGGTTCTTAAAAGTTTGAAAAAGTTTTTATGGATGCAGCCTTGCAAACATAGTAGGGTGTCTAAACATCCCATATTAGATGGAAGTTCAAAAGTTTTTCTGTCATGAAGCATTCCACAGGCTAACTAGCGTCCAATATGCTGGCTATTGAACTTCCAAAGTTGCTTCCCAAGGACCTTGCTTTTGAAACATTATGGGGCATGCAAAACGTTGTGCACATCCCTCTATCTCCAAAGAAATGTGGTGGGTCTAGTGTCCAAACGTACTGAAGCATTTGGAACACTATGAATTCAATTGTTCCTGAGGGTGGTAAACTAACATTGCATTGAATGTGATTGATAGGTGTCACTCGTATTTAAATTTTGGGACAATTCCCAGAAGTTGGCAGTTAGACGTACTAAGGCTTTTAATATGCATAACTATCAAAATGTTTTAGTTCTAAAGGGCCTTGTTCAAAGTGCCATATACAAAGGGTGTCCGTGATGCCTTTTTTCCTGAAACTTTTCAAATTACTTTTGCTTAAACTGGCGTCCACTATGCTATGAAGCGTGGAAGGCAAAGTTAAAAGTATCTAAACCATATCAGCATTGCTCCAATCTATTGGGTAATAATAAGGTACGTAAGGAAAGTTACAACCTTTCACCCACATTTTTTACATCCTTTATAGTGACCTTTTCCCCTATTTCTCCAAAAGTTGTCTCCTTGCCAACATTACACGCATCGCTCTTATTAACCATTCCTAAACATGAGGTAAGTCCCATTTACTCTATTTTTTTTCAGAATGCATTTTACTGTTGTGAATACTGTAAAAATGGGAACTCTTGTGACTATCGTTTAAAGTTTGTATTTTTTGGCATAATGGATGCTATCGATGTTGCATAATGCTATTGTAATGGTTAAAGCTTTCATTTTTCTAATCTCTACTCCTCTTCACTTATTTGGCAATATGTGTCTTGGCTATGTACAACATAGTATATTGCCATTTCCTCCTCACCATCTCATGTGTTGTTTAGAAATTCAAAATTTGGATGATGTTGAGAATGGGATGGCGATTTTGAGTGAAAATTGTTTGAATCGTGTACATTCATGCTTCAATGTATAATAACTTTTATTTTCCTACTCTTTCTGTTTAAGAATGCCTTGTAGAGAACTATGAACCCAATCACTAAGAAGATTGAGATGCCCCATCCTTTTGATGAGGCTTGGTTCAAAAGCTAATATGCATAGAAGAGATATGAAGAAATCAAAGTGTATGAAGCCATTATCAAGGACAGACTGTTCGCCCTCAATGCAAGAGAGTATCTAGATATTCAAGTTGAGGTTGCATGGAGAGAATGGAACTATTTGGCTTACACGGTAAATGAAGTTGTGAAGGAACTTCTGTATGAATTCTATGTGAATATTGGAGACCCACGAATAGAGTTCCCATTTCCATATACAAGTTGGGTATAGGGTCAAGAAGTAAGGTTTGATTTGATGCTAAAAGGATAGCTATAGTTATAGGGCTAAGAAATATACCCCATTGTGAGTTTGCCAATGAAGAAGGCTTTCTTTTTCAAGAAGCTCTCCCAATTATTTGTGAACCTACATCTTTAGCCACAGCTGGAAGGAATAATAAGGTGGTTATGACACAACTCACCAGCTACTCAAGCATGGGCTAGTTTCATTAGCCAATCCATACTTTCCACTGCCTCTACATGGGATATGAGTAAAAAAAGGCTAAGCTTGTTGGCTTAATTATAGACAGTTGCCCTGTGGATGTTACTAGAATTATTACCGATCAAATCAAATATATTCACATTAGTAAAGGCACTCTAGCGTTCCCTTTAGTCATTTATAGGTTGTGTTTGATAAAAGGTGTGTACCTACTTGTTGGACCAGATTATCTAGTGAATAAACTAATGAATGATATTACAAAGGCCTACATTGATAGTAAAATAAGGAAGACACCCATTATGAGACCCTGCAGAAGAATAAGAGCTGCAACTGGTCGAAGAGGTTAGGAGGTAGAAAGAATTAAATTATCTAATGAAGAGGAAAAAGAATCTAAAGAATACCCTAAAGAAGAAAAGGACTAGGAAGTTAGTATGGAACAAGAAGAGAATGAAGAAAAAGAAGAAAAAGAAAAAGGAGGAAAAGATGGAAAGGTAGAAGAAAGCGATGAAGAAATAGTGGAAGAAGAGAAAGAAAAAAAAAAGGAGGAGGAAGCAAGAAGTGAACAGGAAAAAGGTGGAGAAGAAGAAAAAAATGGAAACAGAAGAAAGGAATTGGAGACCCAAGTGACAATAGGGAGAATCTCCTAAATGTGGTGTGAATTTCCTAGGTACTCCATTTCATCACCAGTCTCTTCCCCATTTTCACCTCTTATAACATCTGAGGAGCCCATTCTACCTCAAGCAACATTGTCACCATGTAACACCCATTCTTATTAATCATAGTCCGTATTAATTTAGTTATTTAATTATTACGAGTAAAAATTTTTCGATTCTTGCGATAAAAAGTTCTAAAATTAAACAGAATTTGAAAATAATAGTAAAAGATGAAAGAGAAAGACTACATATACATTTATGTCATAAAACTATGCATCATGATTTGCTAATACATGACAGATATAAAATATAGAAAGACTAAAAATACATTAAAAAAATACATTAAAATATAGACACTACCTAACCCAATATATACATCAAAAAGATCCTATACAGAGCAATGTTCAACTACCTTATCCCTTATACAAAAAGAAAATATTATAAATTAAGTCTACATCATCCGTAGGGTATCCTTTGACTCATCCTCAACATCACTGGGTGTTTCCGTCTTCTTCAATAATCACGATTAGACATACATGGAAGAAAAATAATGGAGTGAGGTTATTTGTTCTAAAATCACTTTCACATGTATGGTAGGAATTCTACCGTAAAATACAAATAAAACATCATTGACAATAGAGGGGAACTTAGAGTTTATTTTAAGTTATACTAGACTACCCTTGACTTGGTATGGATCCATACTTCTTATTAGTGAGTAATAGTTCTCAACAGAACCTGAAAAGTGACTGGGAGTATATATACCTCATCAACATCATCACATGGTATAGTCCTCATCTTCATTGAGGAAAATAATAATTAGGATATTCATTTATAAAGGTATACTCTTAAATCAATCCTGGAATGTTGATTACTTGTCACGATTATCAAGCATGATCAGGAAAATATCTCGGCTTAAAGGTGTTACCTTGACCACTGGGACCTTCACCACTCGATGCCTACCCCCAAGACCTTCATAAGTGGGTCCTTGCCTTTCATTCCTCAACGTACCAAATCGTAGCTTCCCTAGCAAGGTGTCATGCCATTGTATGTCACTTGCTTTACATTACTCACTAATTTATCAAATTCCTACTTCACAAATAGAGATTTTCCTAGTCTCATTTAATTTGAGCACCAATAACATTTCCGTCTTATATTGCAAAAATTACATGATAATAATTTAGCAATCATCAAAATTTTGGCAATACAACTACTTAGCAGAATAAAAATTTACTAATTATAATTTGGGCAGAATAATAGCTTAGCAAATACATTTTAATTTTATAAATTTGAGCAGAGTAACAACTTAGCAATTATAATTTAATAGTTTAAATTTGAGCAGAGTAACAACTGAACAATTATAATTTTCTAGTATAAATTTGAGCAGAGTAATAACTTAGCAATTATAATTTAATAATCTAAATTTGAGCAGAGTAACAACTTAACAAAAATTAAAGTTTAACATCAAATAGTATAACAATGATGATAATAATTTAGAACCAACCCCACTCCCCCCATTACCTCAAAGATGGATGATGAAGTTGATGGAATTATTGGGACAAAGCTCCTAAGAAGAGAACTTTACTAGTTGTTGGAAAACTAGTAAAACAATCAGTATAAAAACAAATTAAAATTTTTTCTAGAGAGAGAAGCTCTCCAATTTATTTTTCTTCTAGCTTGAGAGAGGAAGAGGTGGTGAAAAATGGTCCCAAACTATAACTATTTATAGAGGAAAGAAGGAGCTTAGGTGTCCATGTGATTATGTCATGTATTATATAATAAGTCTCATTTTTATTTAATTTTAATTTGATTTTAGGGACACACACACCATTTAGGGTGGTGAATCACCCCTCCAAGGCTTGGGGACGTGCATAGTGAGTTGTCCTAGCTTTATCAATGTAAATTTTATCTACAGTTAAATTAACTAGTACCGATAAAATTGCTTAAACTTTAAAAATTAGTTTTTAATAACAAAATAATGTCTTTTAATACAAAACTTATCATATACATTATTTTCAACAAAAATAAATTTCTAAAAATTAATTTTAATTTTTGTTAATTTATTTCAAATTAAAGGTATTTATTTTATATTTTTAAGCTAGAAAATTCATAAAAAATCCATCTTAATTCAATAAACACTAAATTTTTTATGAAAATTATAAAATTAAATATTTTACCTATAAATAAACTAAAATTACCATTTTCACCCTTTTTGGATGTCAAACCAATACTAGTTAGGCTTACTAGACACTAAGGGGCATTTTGCACTAAAATTCCACAAAATTTCTAAAATTATAGATTAATATATATGACATGATGATAAGCTTGAATTGACATTTTAATGTCAATTGAATTTTTTCTCATGTCATCCCTTAATGTTGAGAAATAAGGGCAAAATCGTTATTTTCTAATTTCTCTGAGTTTTGGCTCGAAAAAATTATTAAAAATGATGATTAAATAGCTGTTGAAATTATGAGCATGATGGTGGGGATCAAAATTTTGAATTTTTTTTTTCAAATTTCTCAAAATTAAATCTTCAAATATTAGAAAAATGGTTGAAAAAATTAAAATAGGGTTGTTATATTTTTTACTATTTTTCTTTCAAAATAAAATTTTTATAATGGAATATACTTAGTATAAAATTATCTCAATAAATTCTGAAAATTTTTCTAAAATTGTTATTAATTATTCTAAGTATATTGATGACTTAAAAATAAATTCTAAACACTTCTATCTATTTTTGTCCATTAATTCTGTTATTTGCCTTTTCAGGGATGAAACGGTCATTTCACCAATTTTCGGGCTCCATTCTACAAAAAAAATCTAAATTAAGTACTATTTACTAATACTAACATAATCGTAGGGATCAAATTTTTGAGATTACCATCCGGTTCTCCAGAAATAAATACAGAACAATTAAGAAAATAGTTTAATAGGCAAAAGTAGGGGTGTTACACACCACACACTGTTCCATCTGTGAATCGATCACTTTTAGTACAATCTCATCCACCCTTAAAGAGGCTAAGAACCTCAACTACAACAGAATCTAGTGAGAATGAAGGTTCATCCACTAACCTTTTGCAAGTTTTGCAAGGGTTGAATGATTGAGTAATTGTTCTAGAAGGAGACAATGCCACCCTCCGTAGGGAGCTTGCTACTTAAAGTCAACATGGAATACAAGAAAGGGGAGCATTGCAAAGGCTGTAATAAAAATGATCAACATTTATCAAAGTAGTAACAAGAGACTTCAAGGAGTGGTAACAAGCTTGAGAGAGGAGAATGGAAGAGATAATCCTAATGCTAGTCAAGGGAATTAGAAAGAGGATCATTTGATGACCTCCTTTCCATTATTATGAGCAATGTTAATTTTATTATGCCCTCCTTTATGCCACTAGCACCATTTACATTTTTTGTTTTTAATTTCATGTGTGTGATTGCTTTTAATTAGGTGAATGTTTCATTTTTCATTTTAGGCTTAGTTTCGTTTTAGTTTTAGTTTTAGATAACTTAGTTTTCGATTTTAGGATTAGTTTGAAATAGCCATAATTAGATTTTAATTAACTCTTAGATAGTTGTGAATAAATACTACTCGGTTAACTTTGGTTGATGCAGTGGCAGTATGACAAGCACCAAGTCATGGCTAGCTTTTCATGAAGACTTAGACAAAAGCCACATCTAACAGGGATGTTTTCTTACCCTAATCTCAAGACACCCAAATGTTATTTAATTTGATGAATGTGCTTGAATATGAATGGAATTGAATGCCTTGAATGCATCCTTAAATTTTGATTGATCATATTGGTGCAACAATCTTAAAAATTTTCCTCAATTGAGTGCTAATCTCAAGTTTTTTATTTTGCCTTAGAATTTGCTTTGATTTTCTTATTCAAATAAATTTTCTAATGAAAGAGGCATTTTTTTTGTTTTAGCTAGAGCCAAATATGCCTATCTTTATATAAGTATACTTTGCTAGCCAATTTTAGTCTTTGATGACCTATTCTTGTTCTTTTGTCAAGCACATTACTTTACCTCCTTGGTTGAAGGACCATGAATACCTTGATTGTCAAGTGGAACCTTAAGCCAAAAGCTTATGTTTGGGGTTCTTCATTGGGTTTGCTTGGGCACAAGCAAACGTTTTAAGTTTGGGGTGGGGGTACAAAGGTAAGGAAATGAATGACAATAAAAAAAATGAAAAATAAAAAGAAAAGAAAAAAATTGTTGAAAATACAAGAAATTGAACAATTTATATTACTGAATGTATATATATATGTATATGTATATATATATATGTATGTATATATGCATATGTATATATATATGTATGTATATATGTATATGTATATATATATGTATATGTATATGTATATGTATATATATATGTATATATATATATGTATGTATATTTGAGAAACAAAGATCTTGCTATGTCAAGGCAAGAGGAAAAGGGTTTGTATTTGGGGGTTGAAATAAAGTTTTGATGGAAATAAGGTTAGGCTAAGTTTAAGGTTCTAATTGTTAATCATATAGCCTAAAAGACTTTCTCATCTACAATTACCTAAGCCCCATTACAACCAATAAAAAACCTCTTGAAGAAAATTGATTTGATGATTGAGAGTCCTTAGAACTTTAGCAAGTATATGGTAGGAAATGATTTTTCTTGAGATTAGAGTGAAACACAAGCTCATATGCTTGAGAGATATACACTATGTGAGAGAGAGAACTTAATGATTCTTGCTTGTTGAATGATGTTTGTTCTTAATGGTCTTGTACAGTTAGAAAATCCTTGTTTTCTTTTGTGAATAGATTCTTGGAAAATCAAAAGAAAAATAAAAGAAAATTTTGAGAAAACAAATGAATTAATTGAATCATGTACTTGTACATGTTGTTTTGCAATCCCTATATGATTGATTGTTTGCTTAAAGGCGAGCAAAGTTTTAAATTTGGGGTTCTGATGAATCCTCATCTAATGATATTTTAGTATATGATTCACATGTAAAAACCTGAGTAAAAGCTTTATAACAAGAAAAAAAATATTAAATAAATTAGCTTAAAACGAATCTTTTCACACTTTTGTAGGTAAAATAAGGCAAAATTGTTACATCTGGCTATGCAACGTTTGAGACGCTAGATAGCATCCCACATCAAGTGAAGCAAAAGCAAAGGCTTTTTACAAGAAGCTCAGCACTAGACGCTGGAAGTATACTAAAAACGTTGTGTTAAGAGCCATCGAATTCTTCGGGTAAATCTGTGTTCGAAACGTCAAAATGCTTGGAGACACCAGATCAGACACCAGAACATCAATTCCATGTTGATAAAGTAGCGTCCACATATTGTCTGGCATGTAACTAACTGAATCCTGTCCATTTTAAATCGTACCTCAACGTCCCAGATGTTGACCAACTTTGGACGCTAGCGATATTTTGTTGATAACCTGAAACGGTTTTGCTGACATGTTTGGGCCCATTCCACTTCATAAAAAGCCAGTGCAACACTCATTTGCTAAAGGAAGGGACGTTAGAAGATGCTCTTCACCATCACTCACCCTAATCTTTAAGTTTTTTTCCTATCTCATCATTAGAGCTTCATTCCTTGGAAGAGGAAACCATCTCTTGTTGCCATTTCTATCTTGTATCACCTTTTTATCTTTCCCATTTTTCTCTATTTCAATTTAATTAGTGTTTAGTGAATCTTTTGAGATTCCTTTTTATGTATCTTTTGGTTTAATGCAATTCATTGTGTTTTCAAGTAATCAACTCTATGCTTAATGCTTTTTCACGGTAACTCATTATTGAAAATGATGCGAATGCGCACATGATGCAGAATCATATGCGAGTGGTCTAAATCAATGCTTGATTACTATATCTTGAGTTAAGTCTAGGAATAGCCCTTCGTAAGACATGTGTTCTTAAGGATTTCAATCTTAATACTTGATTTAAGTCTCAATAGATCAAGTAAATATAGGGTATTGAGTGTAATTCATAGAGATCTTTGCCAAGGAATTAGGTCGATCTAATTTCGAGAGATTTGAACTTCAAAGCCATGTTGTTTTGTGTTAAGTTAGGGAAATATGCAAGGGATGACCACAGGAGGAGTTAAATTGCTATTTATACTTTTCATCAATATAAAATCAATTAAAATCCAAAAACATAGCAATAGATTTAATTTTTACATTTTATTTTTGTTGGCGATTTGTGGTGTGACAACGCAAATATATTGACTGTCTCATTGATAGTTGAATAGTTGAATTGAAACATTTTACTCCAATCCCTGATAAGAACAATACCTTACTCATTAAGATTTTTACTACTTGTTCGACCAGTGCACTTGCTATAAAAAGGTTTTGAAATTGAAATTAATAAATATAGACTTTACATATACTACATCTGGAACCTCAACTCACCTCCACGTCCACAACTATCCCAAACAAAACCCACCATCCAATCTGTACCAAAATAACCTAAGCCTACCATGTAAAGAACCCAAAAGTAACCATAAAAAGCCCAAACCAAAAAAAGAAAGACCACCTAGAACACTGCTACCCAAGACACCACCTTAGACCTTGACTTACCAGCATGGAATGTACCTATACTAGCTGGCAATCCTGAACCAACCACTCTCCTACCTGACATGGAAGCATTCTCTACAAAGTCCATGTTGCCTATATCTTGGAGTATATTGTAACACCCTAAGGGGTATTACTGTAATTAGGTCTAGATTTCTAAGAACGAAAAACAACAAACAAACTTAAAAAGGTAGAAACAATGCAAATGCTACTCATAAATAAAATTAGATATTATATACGAACAATACAAAAAAAAATACATGTCTATTACAACTCATCTATCACCCGAAGGTGTCATACAAAATATAAAGAAGAATACAAAAAACACAATGTAAACTAGGCTACGTCTTCTTGCACGTGACTCTAAGCTCCGTTTGCACACGTCTTTACCTTTATCCTAAAAAAGGGGAAACTTAAAGGAGTGAGACATAATGTCTAAATGAGTGCTCTAAGGGTTCTACGGTTAGGTCAGACTCTTCTACTCGGATAACCTTCATCACTTATCTCTCATGGCTTTAGCCTCTCTAGGTCTTTCATAATTCTCCATATTTATGGTTGAGTATACACCTTTCAACAGTCAATACTTCCTGTTAACTCCTTTCTCATTCTCACAACTGTTATACAAGCTTACTATCTCATTCTCAACCTAAGATCTCATTCTCATTACTTATATATTTTTTTACCTAAAACCTTCTCTAATATTTAAACCCTTCATGTTTAGATTTTACTTTTCTTCCTTTTGATATTCAAAGTTGTCTCTAGGGGTCAAGTCCAAGGCTGCAGACATTCTAAAATACCCTTGACACTCCCTTAACACTTACCTTAATACTCTCATTTTGTTCTTTATTACTAGTCTCATGCCTTTCTATTATGCCATATGGGAATTCACCCTTTCTCTTTGTCATAACTATTATTATCCAACTATAACCTTCATAACACCATCCTAGGGTCTAGCCTTTCACATATCCATAAGGTAGCAAGACAATTCTAATTACAAGTATACATTTATTTCACATCCTTTGCCTAGTAACTAGACATACACCACATTTTGTTTTATGAAACAGGAATAATAAACGTGCATAATATGATTGCATATCCATAACTTTGACATTTCATCACAAGAAACAATTACATTTTCACATGTGTACACACTACATCAATCACTCATGAAGAAGGTCACACAGACTACATAGAGTTACAACGTAGCACGCTTCAACATATCTCACTACAATAAGATACATATGCATGCTATGTTCCTAAACCACTACTCATGCACATGTGGTACCAATTTAAACTTTTTAGAAAATAAACTAGGAGTAAATGCATGACCATAAGAAGCATCATTGCTACTGATGCCTTCGGCTTTCGCACCCTTAACTAGTATGATATCCCCTGGCGACTAGTCAGGGTTATCAGTTTTACTAGTATGCCTCAGTTCCATGGGATCAGCATAGACTATTGGAGTTTTCCCAATTGGATAACCCCCAAGGCTAGGGTTAGACAACCCATCATAGCCTTTACCAGCCAGATTCCTACATACTTTCCTCATCACATAACTCAAATATTATGATGCATGGTCACATACAATGCTTACAACTTTTCATAGGCTTTTATAATGAAACATTGGCACAATTTCATATCACACTCAGTTCTCTCAAGGTAAATAACAATCACACAATATAAACTCAACAAGGCATAAAGAAAGAAGCAAAAATGAGTTAAAAACTGTAAAAAGAAGTTCATGGGCGCAAAAACGGAATAACCAAGGTCATTCCCGCTTGTTGGGGCAGGAAGGCCGCTTGGCGTGTTATGGTCAGACTCACCCCACCTGGCGGGTTTCATATCTCGCCCGGCGGGTCAACACGTCCTGTGGGCAGAGTCCAGTCTTCAAAAAAAAGTTTTACTAGCAGCTACCTAATCCCGCTAGGCAGATTTGAGGTATGAATTTTGATTTATTTTTCTTATTGTCTTTGGTTTCTAACTACTCCAAAATAAATAATTAAATTCTTAATTACTTCTTCTACCTTAATAATTGGTCAATCTAATCTATAAACTCTTCATTCACTCACAATCCCCTTAAAACCCATCAAATCCCTAAACTTAGGCATAAGGAAGGGGAAAAGATAAACAGATAAACAAGCACAACATAAAGGACAAGGAAGGACACGGGGGAGAGCACTCACCTTTAAGGACATGTAAAGCTGAGTTCTAAGGCTTGGGTTCTTCGGTTTCTGTTCATTCTCTTTCTCTTCTTCTTCTTCTTCCTTTTCTGCTCATTCTCTCTACCTTCTTTCTTCTTCTATTTTGTGACGGCTAAACTTGATTCTCTTTCCCTATTTCCTTCTTATAACATGTGGGTGGGTATGTAGCTTAGTGGGCTTTAGTCCCCAATTGGGCCCTAGATGCTCTTTTGGGTTTTATGATAACATTCTTACTAATTTCTAATACTAAGGTGTTGATAACAATAACACTAATAATAACAATAATAATAATATAATAACAACACCATAGCACAGAATTAATAATAATAATAATAATAACAACAACAACAACGACAATAAATTAATATTAATAATAATAGGAACAATAATAATAATAATAAGAGATATAATAATAATATAATAATAACAATAACTCTTAAGACGTCTTTTATCTAATAACACATGATACTAAAAGTTATCTTGTGGTTTCTTTCTAGTACCTAAAATTTGAGGTGTTACATATATCCCTCACCAAGAATGAGAAGCAGATTCCAGTTGAAAAGATATGCCAGCCAAGCAATATCTATATTTCAACCAAAAGGAAGATTACAGGTTTGAACCTTGATGTTAACACTACTTTTCAAGGCAAGTCTAAAAACCTAGAGAAGATAAAGAGAGAATAACCAGCTTTGTTTCTCAAACACAAATCACCACCCATTATCCTTAAACCAGACTACCCCTTACCCAAATACACTTACCTACCCATCACTTATCCTGCCAACCCTCACTTGGAAACATATACCCCATCTATAAACAGACCCAAACCTCCCTCTGATTTACAATGAACACGACCCTTTATGTGTTGCATTGTCTCAAAAAAGGTTTCCCCCAAGGAAGATTTACTTGTACAAAGTGAAGCCATCTTAGAGATTCCAAGTGCATATGCCTAGAATTATTCAACATAAGATTACTAGTCATGAAGAGAAGACCAAGTTGTCTTCTAAAGTTGAACGAAAAGCTTAAAACACTGATGAAACTAGAAATAAAATGCACATCTTCCTAACAAATATCAAGTTGAGGCCTCTGGACCCCACTGAACCAAGATTCTTTCCTGATATGGACGATCATTAATGGCTAACTTTGTCAAGGCCATTGCAAATATGAAGTTTCAATATTCCAACCATTTAATGGGTTATAGAGTCAACATGAATGCTTATCTATCCAGGCTGCATATGTCCAAGATTTCCCATGATGGATTTCAACAAACACAAGACTAGCAAGCACATAATCAACAAGGTTGTGATTCTAGATCTTTCTACAGACTAAATCTTGGAACTACTACTTCAAGGCAAGCCCAATAAAAATATTGCTTTAACCTAGTGGGAACATTATATATGGACCTACAAACAAGAAGCGTCTAGTAGTGGACTCTCCACTAATGAAAAAGCAGATAACTCAACTTCTAAGGGATCTTCCTTATGACTATGTCCACTTAGAATTATTCATCTCAATGATCCTCTAATGGTACCAGCCAGAGTCCCTTGTCCTAGAGATCAAAGTATTCGTGGCCTAGAAACTATATTGATATATTTGCTGATTGCCATGATGACTTTGCATGATGGTCCAACCTCCATAAATAGACCATTCCCTAGGAACAGTTCTTCCAAGATTACAAGGATCCTCTTCCTTGGAAATTTTGTTTACCAGAACCTGTTCTCTGTTTGGAAGCCCCTCCACTAGCTGAACTAGTTGAACTTTAGCCTTCTACAACCATCGCTGAAACTGCCTCCACATCCATTTTTGAACCTCAACCTACACCTCCATCTATTCTTAAACCTACACCTTTAGCAGTTTACCAACCATCATTGTCCACCACCACACCATCAAGTGCGCCCAACTTCGCTATTGTTGAGTATGTTGATGATCACTTCTCAAGACTTGAAGCTATGTTGCAAGCTCTTCTCAATGCTTAACTACAACAGCAAGCCCCTCAACCTCCTCCACCACCCCCACAGCCTTAAACAATTTTCATTTTTTGTTTATCCTAATTTTTTTTTTAGTTTTTTGACTATGATGTTTTTACTTCCTTTTTGATTGATGTCAAAAGGTGGAGTAACATTGCGAAAAATTTTGTGATTAAACATATAGTCATAATGTATAAGTGTTGATCCATATATGTTGCATCTTATGCTCTGATTATCTTTTAAGCTCTTATCATCTTGCTCTGATAATGTATTATTTTGATATATCTTGCTCTAATATGCTCATATTACACTTTGATTACAATTATGCTTTGAATGCTTTAATTTCTTTTTCTCTAATGCGCTTCTATTCATGCTCTAAAACGTTTATATTTATGCTTTGATTATTCATTTTTAAACTTTGGTTATTTGTTTATCTGTAACCACGTCTACTAACCTTTTATGGTGCAGAAATGTTCTTCTAAGTTCATAATGCATGGACTTAGGAGAGTTCTCAAACTTTTCATCATTTTTCATATGTTTTCAAAACAAGAATAATTTTTTTTAATAATGTTTGTTATCATCAAAAAAGGAGAGATTGTTGGAACCAAAGACATATGAAGCATTCAACCCCTAAAAATGTTTTGGTGATAACAAAGGCTATTAAAATTTTATGATTAAACACAAAGCAAGTTTTATACTAAATAAACATACGCTTTCATTAAAGTGAACTTGTTTTTAAAACACAATCCAAATAGCTTTATAAAAACTTGGCTTTTGAACAAGTGTCCAAAGTTTTATCTCAAAGCATCCAACGCGCTTTCTCAAAGTGTCCAAAAGATCTTTATATTAAAGTGTTCAACATGTTTATCCTCTATATCATTTGTGCCACAAAGAAACTTAGTACAAAACATTTTTCAAAAATTGACTATGTTTGAGATGACAAGACACAAATGTTCATTATGCTTACTACTCTCTTATGGCATACTCATATTACATATCACCGAGGATATTCATTGTGTTTTTCTTCCTTATCCTTTTAGACATTACAAACACATCTTCATAAAAGGATTGCAAAAAGAATTTCATGCAATGGAAAAGATGCTTTAGCCATTGTGTAGCAATGTACTTTCTAACAACTTCTCTCTCCTGCACACAAAAAGACAAAGCTTGTTTGCTAAAGAAAGGTTTGTACGAGCACACTCTTAGTGTTGTTTCTCAAAACATTGCCTCCTTTTTTCAAACAGTCATTTTCTTAAGTCCTATATAAAGGAGACCTCTAGGGAAGAGGAGAGTAATAAGTTACGAGAGAACAATATACAAGCTTTGATTTACTATGTCATTGAACGATCCATACAATTTTCATAAGCTTTGTATCAAAGTTATTTCCCTATAATTAACTTTCATATCCTCACTCTATAAGTAGCTTTAGTGTTCACCTTAAGATCTTTTTGATCTGTTGAGAGCCTAGAGAGTCTTAATGAAAAAGAATACTTGGGTTATTAGTAATCTTGAGTGTAGATTACTGGTTGTTGTAAGCTTGTGGAGGCAGTGAGAATACTTGGTTTTTGTAACTTGGTAAAGTTAATGGATACTCCTTCTACTGAAGGGACTGGATGTAGCTACGTAGCTCTAAGTTATAGAATGAACTAGTATAAATCTCTTATGTTCTTTCTTCCTATTCCTTATCTTTTACATAATGTCCAACTGTTTTATTGAACTCGTTTTCAAATGCTTCAACTTTGAACTTATATATGTATTTGGAAAAAAGTTTTAGAAAAAGTTTTCAAAGACACCAACACACAATTCAAACCCCTTTTTTGTGTGTTGACCTATTTTATTTCATATTCAAATAAATATTTTCGATCACACAAGTCCAACACATAATAGGTAATTTTCATGCAAAGAATAAGCCAAAAAACAAAGCAAGATGGAAGCTTTATATACTAGTATGAACATATAAGCATATATAAGGCGACTTAGGCATAAAATTCACAAAAAAAGGATTTTTAAATAGTTAAAATAGTAGACAACATTCTAGAACAATTCATGGATTTTTCATATTGCAAAAATGAATAAAACCAGGTTAAGATGGAACCTTTGCATGTGGTGGTGAACATATGTCTACATTTAGGACATTTTAAGCACAAAATCAACTAAGAATATTTTTTTAAAACCATAAGCAACCATATAAAATTTTAAATAGTAGATTAATTGATGGAAAATAAGGAAAAGAGGGTAATTTTCCCTTACCTTCGAAGTTCCCAAAGAAAAGGTGAAGAAACTTGAGAAAGATGAAGACTTGGTGAAAGAAAAATGAAGAAAATAGGATGAGAATAAACTGAAGAAGTGAGGAATACCATAGGAGAAAGAAAAGAGAAGAAAATTTGATAGAAAGAAATGGAGATAGATGTGGTTAGAAAGGGGGGAAAAAGAGAATGAATGAGGCAAAGTGAGAATGAGAAAAGTTATGACACATGTGTTAGGTCAGTTAGGTTTAGTATCACCAAAATTGGAGCGCCAAAAAAAATGGCTAACAACCCCACGGCCATGGTAAGGACCAATAGGGAGAATGTTTGAATTATTTCCTCCTTTGTATATGTGTAAGACATTAAAAATGGGTATAAAAGCAACATTGCCAAATTGGTTAAAGATTTTAAATTTATCTAGATTAATGATTTAATGACTGAATTAGCATGTTAATGATACATAAGGACTAATTAATCATTTAATATAGGCAAGGATGAGTCTAGGATATTTTTCCAACTTCAGAAAAGTCTCTTGTAAAGCGCATATTCACCACTAAATAAAATAATATTATTTTAATTCACAATGTCAAAATCAATCTAAAATTTCACATATGCTTATTTATGATTAATAATGACTAATCATAATAATTTCCATAAAATATTTGACTATCTGCACATAGAAAATAGTATAAGCTTACACAATTTAAGTTTCAGTTGAATTAACCATTGAAACTTACACAAAAAATCATATAAAAATCATTTAATTAATTTTATGATTTAAATTATTGTTTTGTGATGTGTTGCATTTTATAGCATATTTCACATAGAGCTCTTAGTTGTTTTGCATGCATTGTCTATTGATTTAAGCTTAGTCTTATATATAATTCCACATTTTTTTCTTTTTAGGACCTTGTTACGTCTTTTGTGTGTTTTTTGGTTTTAAGGAAGCACTAAGATGCAAGGAACTAACAAAAAGAGCCAAAAAAAATGCGTTTTGGGATGTCACTACAACAGTGTTCATAGGAAAAATCATAACCTGGGCTTTGAAAATGCAATTGAGATGATCTTGGTGTCTATAGAAAACTTAAAGAAATGTCTAAATTTCTTGTAAGAGATTATAAGCTGATTCAACTTGGATCATGAACAAATTTGGACTTGAAGTTGGAGACGTTGTTCTGCCTTGACAACCCGACATAGATATGATATTTTGAACATATCTTGAGTTGTGGGAATCTAAATGACATGAGATTGGTGCCTAAATTTCAAGGACAAATTATCCTTTGTGAAGACATCTTGGCTGGGTTGTTCATGGCCTAGACATGGGGAGCATCATGACCATGATGACACTATAGGCCATGTTTTGTGTGTTTTTTCTTTCTAAATTAGAATGGGTTTGGAGCCTTATTAGACCTTAGATATAAATAACCTTTTTAGGGATTGTTTGAGCATTACAAAGCCCTTAGGGGGTGACAACTCTAAGCTCGGGGTTGGAGGCCAGATTCTTCTCTTTTTTTCCTCCCTTTTAGGATTCCAAATTTGGATATTTGATTTTTTTGTTTTGTTCTCCCCATGCTATGCTTAAGTAGTCATTCTTTGTTTAGGATTAGGGCCTAGCCCTTGGTAATTATTGAATGTTTAATTGAATTATTTTGGTGTTTTATTAAGTTCTCCTCTTGATTTTTTCTAATTTTCTTTATACAAAGCAATTGACCACCTTTTTCATAACCTTAGACGCTTAGGTAAGAACTGAAAGGTGAACCTAACCATTGGAACCATAGGGAAAGAACTTAGGCTTTAAATCGCGAAAGTAGATTTTATTTTTTGAGGAATCAATGAATTAACAAAGAACATAATGGGTTTAATTGAACATAACTACCACAAAAGTAGGGGTCAATTCAATTAGATACATCTCTATATCTTGAAAGGGAATAAAGATTACCTTAGGTTAATTCACTTTCAAAGAGAGACAATAAGAGCACTAAAGTAAGGAAATTGGTCCAATAGAAAATCATTGTGCAAACTCTCAATCCTGAAAGTTTTCTCATATTTGATTTTCCCCTATTCTTTAAATTTTTCTTTATTATAATTTGCTTTTATTCTTGATTTTATTCATATTATTCTCTTCTCAATCAAGTATTCTTTCTTGTTTGATTTTATTGAATCACGATAAATTGGTAATCATAAGTAAAACACAATCCCTATGGAAGAATCATATTTTTTATTACTTGACAACAACTATACACTTGCGATTCTCCCACATCATTTTTCTTGTAATTATGATCAATCAAGTTAAATAAAGATTATTAGAAATCAAGGTGTTACATATGTTACGAAGCCAATGGAAGAAAATCATTTATGTATCAATTGGGCTTCAAAAAAACTAAGAACGAAGTTAGTTTTTCTGTTCTTTTGTTGCAGACACAGATGTAATTGATTACTATAAGCTGGTAATCAATTATTTTGATTATCAAACAACTTAGCTTGTTCTAAAGAACATTGTATTCGATTACAATCTTGTGGTAATCGATTAAAATAGAATGAATTTATTTTTTTAGAACTTCTACTGTTTTTGAAATCTATTACGAGATCCATGTAATTAATTACATTATTCTAAAGTTCTGGAAACTTGTGAAGAACAATTTAATCTATTATAAAATACATATAATATATTACAATAGTACAAAACATGAATAATTTCATTTATGAAGCTCTAAAAACTTAAGTTCTTTAATTCTAAACATCTTTAGAACATCAATTAACCTTTCACAACACTAATCAACATTAATTAACACTAAATTCTATTAGATTGTTTAAATTGTTACGTGCTTGATTGATTTTACTTTTAAAATCAAATCTTATGATTCTTTTGAATTGATTTTAATTAGGCTCAAGATCTAAAATCTCTTTCAAGCAAGATAAGCTCAAGAAACTTGATCAAAACTTAACTAAGCACAAAACTACAAATAACAAACAAGTACAAGTCTTCAAATTAATCTTCACTTCAAGTGTGAAGTCTTCATCAAAACATGTTGTCATATGCCATCTTCATATACTCATCATCATTTTTCACAACTATTTATTTATTAAGTTGACTTTGATATAACTTGTATTGGTATTTAAATTTAAACTTGTAAAATAGTTAATTTTACACAATAAAAATTTATCATTTATTTAGGATATATATGTTTTCCTTTTAAAAAAATAGATATTAGAATAAAATAATATATCTTTAGATTTTACACAAGAGACACTTAACAAATTTTATATAATCAAACATTTGATTTGAAATTTAATATGTGATATTTATCTCACATATTATTATCTTATATCATCCTATTTTACATATTCTTCTATTAATCATTTATTCCATTTATTCTTTTTTTCATGCATTAATTTCCTTTTATATACTTGTTAATATTGATTGATAAGTTACCTTTAGTAGTTTCAAACAATTAAGTCATTTGCAACATTCATGCAATTATTTACATTGATTAATCTTTAAAGTCCAATAAAAGTTAGTCATCAATATAGACAATTCTAAATTAATTATTTATAATTCTAGTGATTTTGAATAATTTAAAAAATTGTTTTCAATCTGAATGGTTATTCATAAGATTAAAAATATATGCCAATTTTCTCATATTTTAGTACAATAAATCATCCAAGTCTTATGTCAACAATGAGACAAATGAATTTTATTGAAACAGCCCAAAGGGAATTATTTGTCAAATGTGGAACTCTACAAATTTGAGTTTTTCATTAATGATCAATGAAGTTCACTTCATTCGAAAGATGAGCTTGAAAAACACTTGGGATCAATAGCTAATTCAACTCCCTAGGAACACTTGTAAAGAGTGTACCCTTGTGGTTGACCTCAACTTGTGAATTTGACTCCCTTGGAACACTTGTAAGGAGTGTATCCTTGTGGTTGACCTTGACTTGTGAATTTGGTTCCCCTAAAACACATGTAAAGAATGTATCCTTGTGGATGACCTTAACTCATGAATTCGGCTCCCTTGAAACACCTAGTTTATGCTTGTGATTGATCTTGACTCATGAATTTGGTTCCCTTGGAACACTTGTAAAGAAATTATCATTTTGGTTGACCTCGACTTGTGAATTTGGCTCCCCTAAAATACGTAATGAGTGTATCCTTATGGTTGACCTCAACTCATGAAATTAGCTTCCCCTATAACACTAAAAAGACATATCCTTAAGGTTGACCTTGACTTGTATAATAAGACCAATCATAATTCAACAAGGCTAGTCAAAAAGAAACTAGCAACACAACAACAAGGCCTGCTAGACAAGATCAGAAAAGTGCAAACAACTGTCATAAGTTGCACAAAAGACTTGCACAAAAGACCAATGTAGAATGGACTTCAAAGCAAAAAACAAAGATCAACAAGTTACTACTAAAAATGCAGGGTACTACTCAAATAGTTAAATCTTAACTATTTTTGTAATTATTTTCAACTTGTGACCCCTTTTAAAATTGTCTAAAAAATAACCTTGATTTTCATATCTTGAAAAAATAGTCACAAATTGTATAACTATCATTTAATTTGCACTCTAATTTAATAACTTCATGTACTCTAATTAAAACATAAAGTTATGAAAACCCACCAAAATAAACAATAAACCATTTAAAAATTCATTAATCTAGAGATGTGCCTCTAGGCCAACCTATGCTAGGCATATTCTAGGAAGGAGCTTGACTTAGATTTGACGAGTGTTTAGCCCAATTTCGACGGATAGACAAGCCCCCCAACTTCCAACCAAGAAGGCACAGGGGATGAGAGATAATAGTTGCTACCTCAATTTTCAATTACATTTAGATAAATCTATATCCATTTATTTAATTTAATTTTATATTTTTTTAATCTTATGTGACAGGGCAAGGTTGTAATCTAACATGCAAGGTAGTACTTATCTTGCTATGCCAAAAATCAACCTTATTTTACTTAAACTTATGTTGATTAATGTGGGGCTAGCCAGTCTATCCCCACATAATAGCCCTCTTATTTTACAGCCCACTCAAAGAGGGGCCCTCAAATAAAAGGGGTTGGGGTTGGGTTAAAAGGGGCCAGCCCACTATACTCACCACAATGTGAAAGAAAAGTTATTGAAACAAGTATGTGGTGGAACACAAGAAAATGATAGTCTTATTTTTTCGGTGACTACTCCTGGACCAAATGAAAAGAGTTACGGGATGTTCAATACAACAACAACAATGGCTATTTACTTTTCATTTACTATTTTCATTTATGTTTTTACAATTAATGTTTTATAAGCTTGTGTTGGTTTAAACAACAACAATGACTATTTAACTTTCTTTTAGTATTTTTATTTATGATTTTACAGTTAATATTTTATAAGCCTATGTTGGTTTAAGCAGTGTTAAGAATTAGTTCTTATAATTTTGAGTTTGAGCTTTATAAATAAAGGAAAGGGTTTAATTTTCTTGTTAGTGTGAACATATTTACACTATAAACTAATTAAAAATGACTTTAAGTAAGATTTTTAAAGTATTATTATAAATGTCAACAATTTTACCATACATAACAATTTATTATTAGATAACAATGTAAAAAAATTACACTTACAATATAATTAAATTAAATCCTAAAAAAATTTAAAAAACTTTATTTTTTTAAAAATGGATTTAATCAACTTAAATTATTTAGGATTGAACGTGATTTTTATATAAAGATAGTCTTAGACCCAAAAAAAAAACTTATTAATAAAATAATGTAAAACCTTGAATGCATTCTTTAATTGATACCTATATTTTAATAGATGATTTTATTGGTACATTACACTTCCTTCTTCAACTTGTCAAGAAAAGGTTAATAATATGAAGGAAAAACTCAAAAACTTTATGGAGAATATGTAGATAATTTTTTTATCTTTAGTGTTTCTCTTTCTTTATCTTCAACTTGACCTCAGGTAGGGCGTCTTCAACTCAGCTTCAATTAGGGCATCTTTGGCTTAGTCTCAGTCAGGGAATCTTCAACTCAGCCTCGGTCAGTGCATCTTTGACTTGGGCACAATTAGGGCTTGCCTTGGCCATGGTTTGGCGTCATCTTTGGATCGGCCTCAATTAGGGCATTCTTAGCCAATATTAAGTGATTGTTAATTTATTCTTCTTTGTTAGTTGATGCATTTATCTTAAATTTATAGAAAATGTTGGTTATCTTAATTTTGATTAAAATATTAATTTTATTTTAAGATATTAATTTTGGTTAAAATATTAATTTTGTTTTAAAATAAATTTATCTTAATATAATAATTTGTTTATAAAAAAAATAGAATTAGACTAGTTTGCCCATAAAGTAAGTTGATTAACCTATAGAGTAAGTTGGTCCATGAAATTGGCTAGGCTAACTTTTTAATAGAATTTTTATTTTTGTTGTTCTTTTGAAAAATTTTGACCTATAGGCTAGCCATAGCCCATAGGGCTTTATGGTCCTATGAGCTTTTTATAAGTGGGCTTTTTAGCCCTTGGGTCAAATTGACAGCTCTAGTTACAGGCAAAGCTTTGCTTTGATTCCATACTCAATAGTTCGGAGCTTGGCTTTGAGCTAGAATACCATCTCTTTCACAAAAATAGATTTTAAAAAAAGAATTAAAGGTTTGATTGTTATTACATAAGTTGGCATAGTGTTTAGTACATTAAAAATTCTTTTGATAGTATGTGTGAAACCAATCCCCTATGTCACTTTTCTGAAGAAAAATAAAAAAGAAAAGCATTGTCCTTGTTATATAGTGAAGAACATCTATCATCAACTTGTGCTTTTTAGCATCATGTTCTTTGGTAGCATCTCTCTTTCGGTGTTATGTTACTTTATCTTGAACCTAATACTTCATCATTTCCACCTTTAATTTGCTTGGATTCTTAGTTCCTAACCATTTTGTTTTTCAAATATACAGAAGATTAGCCTTTTTCATGATATTCTTGTAAGCTTTCACACACATTTCAATACTCATGACTTTGACCTATTTGATGTGTGAAAAGACATGTAGTTCTCTCAAAACTTCTAAGCAACACAAGAAGCCATTTTCATGTAACGTGAACATCGAGGTTTGAACCACGGGCAAAGGTAGTTATTTTTTTAAGGTTAAATTAATTAGTAGGTGCGTATATTATTTGAAAATTTTTAATTAAGTTTTTAAATTAAAAAAATTTGTAATTGATTTCTTGATTTTGTAAATTTTATTTAATTAAGTCTCTAAAGTTAGTTTATGACAACTTGAAACAGCTAGAAAATGACAATTTATAACAGTTTTTAAAACTCTAAAGATTCAATTAAAAAAAATTACAAGATCAAGGATCCAATTAATTCTTTTTTAATTTAGATACTTAATTAAAAAAATTTAAATTGTTCAAGACCTATTAATTAATTTAACCTCTTTTTAATTGAGCCAAACATAAAGATAAATATATATATATATATATATATATATATATATGTTTATAAAATTCATATAATAAAGTTTGCCGATAATCAAAAGATTCATAATAAAATACTTGTACAAAATGTAAATTAAAAGCAGAAAGAAACAGAAAAACTACAACAATTGTTTTAAAATGTTGAGTTTATGATGCTTCTTGAAATCAAATGCATTAATAATTCATTATATACTAAAAAGATTAACAGTATCTTTCTTAATATAAACAAAAAGCTTATCGATTGCAATATCTTTCTTAATATAAACAAATAACTTATCTACAAATGTATTTTACTTTCAAAACATTATTGAAAAATTTCTTTGCTAAACAGAATTTTTTTATTGTGAAGACTGAAAGTGTTAAAATAAGTCTAATCAATTCATCAATAAAATGATAATTTAATTTTGAACTTGTAATTTTATAATAACTTAGAAAGAATTGTAATATCTTGAAAATTTTGATGGTAAGATATATTAAGCACATAGTGCCTTAATTGTAATCTCAAATAAATTCTTACTTGCTGAATGAAATTATGAAATAGAAAAGAAATTCTAACAAGCTTCAAATAGTATGGTGTTAAGTTACTTGTAATTGTTAGTAAGGTTTGAAATGGAAATTTAAGTTAAATGTTTGACAGTTTTTCAATTAATATAAAATTCAATTATTGTAGTTGAGAATTTATTACTACTAAAAATACATCTCCCCAATATATTCTTAGAGAAGTGTAGTAAGTAAAACATAATACTTTTTAAAAAAAATAGAATGGGCCATTAAAACAATTATACATTGATAAATCTACATTTTATGTAGATTTATAGAGCAAGTTCACATGATTTTTGCATTAGCTCATAGGAAATTTGTGAGAAAATAGAACATTAATGAAAAATTTCATGTGATGTGCGTTTCTAAGCTTTCTATTTAAAATTGCATGAATTACCTTAATTTTGTTAGATTTTTGTAAAGAAAAGTTAGATGAGTAGAGAAAGGAAATAAAGTCCACAGGTATAAAGGATTATTGTACTAGTCAAAGAGAACTTAAAAGAAGAAAGACCAAAGTTAAGATCGCAAAAGTGGCCCACAAGCACAAGAACAGGTTAAAAAGGATATTAGAAGTGCAAAATAGAGTGCAAGAAGTTGTACCCGCTAGGTGGTGTAGCCTGCCCGGCGGGTGGTTTAGCACAGAACATTGTGCTAGTTAAAGATTAGCCTTGCTTTAGTGTCACCACGCCCAGCGGGTGATGTAGCCCGCCCAGCGGGTCAGCGTGCCCAACACCAAAACAGAACAGATTTTTTTTCCGAAAAACCGCCCAGCGGGTTTCTAACCTCACTAGGCGGGTCTGAAGTCCGAATTCTAATTTCATTTTAATTCTCAGTTAGCTTGGGTTGTGTGAGACAGACCGGGTTAAGCCTCCTTCTTTGAAAATCTAGAGATGCATTACAAAGCATCTCTATTCTACCTTTGTCTCTTCAATTTTCTTTTTGTTTTTCCTTTTGACTTTGGCTTTTAAAGAAGGATTATCAGAGGGCAATTGGATACTGAGAGTTAGAGATCGGAGGAAACCCTTTTGTTGTAAAAGATTTCTTTTTCTCTTTTTCTTATGTATTTCTCTAGAATTATGATCACTTTGTTTACCATGAGTAGCTAAACTTTTTGTTAAAGTTGTGGTATACTTTATACTTGGAACCCCTTAATGTTTAATTTTAATTAAATTCTTGTTTTTATTCAATCAATTAGATTGCTCTCTTGTTTTCATTTTCTTACTTGGAATTGATCGTCCTTATATGCTTTGAATCGATTAATTGAAGGGGGCTATACCACAATTAATTGGTAGACGTGTAAGGTAATCAAATTAGGTTTTGTCGTATGATCAACCTTCATTCCTAATTTCTAATTAGATTAAATAATTAATTAATCCCCCCTTTGTTCTTCATGCCTTCCTAGGATTTTAATATCCCATATGGTTAATTGAGAAATTAACTTAGAAAGGACTATTGTAATTCATGATCAATAATTGACAATAAAATGCGTAGGAAAATATTGGTAATTGACGAATAGTATGAGGTTCAGTTAGAATTAAATGTGAAAGAACTTAAAAACACGGAAGAAACCACAACCCTAAGCCTATTTTTCTCTAAATTTTTCTCTACTTGTCATTGCTTGTTTTACAATTTTTGTTGTACGTTTATTGTTATTAAATTAATCCACCCGTAATTTAATTTTACCTAAACAATATAAAATCTCTGGAAACTAGTAATCGTCACTTAGTCCTTTAAATTCAATATCAGGACTCAAGTTTTTTTGTTAATACGGCGATAAAGGTATGCTTGCCCTAGAGCATATTTTTAGTACATCATACATAATAAACAAGGAGCCATCCCTGCTTTGCACTTGGCTCTCCATAATAAATAAATAAATAAACCGAGCTCAAGTTAAAAATTATAAACTATCATACCTCATATATACGCCACCCCGGCCTTATGCTTGGTTCTCAATATAAAATAATAAAAGAAAATAAACCAAACTTATGTTAAAAAATTATAAACTATCATGCCTCATATACGCCACTCCCTGATTTGAACTCGGTTCTCTGTAAAAAAACTAATATAATAAACCAAACTTAAGTTAAAATTTATAAACTATCATGCCCTGTATTTGAAAATCTGACTAAAGTTTTCGATCTAAATAAACCACAAAATTAGTTTTGAAAAAAACTAGTCAAAAAATTAAAAAAGTGGTAAACAGGTCAAAAAATAGACAAAAAACCAGATCATAGCATGTCAATAAAAAAAAAAAACTTAAAACGATGACGTTTTATTTTTTATTACAATAATAAAGTGATTGTTATTTTTTTTTATTTCAGATGCAAACTTATTATTATTAATGAACATTTTATGATATATTTAATTTAGAATGTTGTGCATACTATGAATGCTAAAAATTTATAAAATAATAATATTTTACTTTTAATTTTTGGTATTATATAATTATGATATTAAATTTCTTTAATTTTATCTTATTTTTTATTAATTATTATTATTTTATTAATATCACTTCAATCATGATTCAATTATTAAATTTTGAATCAGTCCGATTTTAAAACATTGATCATGCCTCATATAAGTGTGTTTGTCTCCGCTCTGTACAAATAACAGCTTATCTTTTGTAAATTTCTTAAGAAACCTTAAAAAGAAAGGGGGCGCGGGCGGGGGTAAGAAGTGGAGTGGAAAGCGATCCCGAAAATAATCCATTCTCAGACGGCCCAAAATTTAATAACAGGGACGTGGTTTTTATTGATAGAGGCAGATTGGACCCCACATATTTGTTTATTGGGAAATTGTTATACATACACTTTATTTTTGGATAGAGAAGGTGTTATAGTAATAATGCCATGAAAAAATGTAGAAAAAACAAGAAAAAAAAATGACATGAAAATGAGATCAAAGAGAAATCAGGGGAATGAATATAATAATCTTCGATTCGTGTGTAACACTGTAACATATTCCTATTCACAGTATTCCGTTTTATCCCTCTCTTATCTCTCTTATTTTGCACCCATTTTTTGATGATCAATCTTGGTTCTACCTCTCAACAAATTAAAGAGTGAAAGATCCCTGCTAAAGCAACATGGCACAAAGTACTAACATGTCGAATTCTGGCAACAACAACCCTTATGTTCACACTTCCCCTCTTCCCACATCCTCTGCAGCCACCAACCGTGAGTAGTTTTAATGTTCCAAGATATTGTGTTCTGTAGATAAATCCCTTATTGTTTAATTAATTGCAGTTTATGGTTTCAGGTGCAAACCCAATGGGTACAGTATGTGATGCGTTAAACCGCTGTAGCAGGAAGGTTGAAGAAGGAACTAGACGAGCTGAGATCATGGCTGACAATTTCTGGAATCACAGTGAGTTTGCCTCAACTTTCTTTCCTTTTTTTCTCCCTTTTCTTTTTCTTTTGTCCTATGATAGAAGCGTTTCCTTTTATTTGGTAAAGGTTAAATTTAAATTTTGATCTTTGTACACTATTTTTCGTTTTAATCTCTATTCAAGAAAACAAGCTTAATTATCATACACTGTTCGTGTAAATATTTTGTTGTTATCAATCAATTAGAAATCCCTTTAGGTAATCAACAATGGTTGGTCTAGTTGATAAGGACCGAGTTTATATTCCACAAGGATGCGAATTTGAGTTTCGCTATTGATATAAGGACCTTATTAGTGGATAATCTGTAAGTCTGTCCTGGTCTTGGTGAATCCTCGAAATCCAACTCTTTTCAACTTTTTTCAAGCAAAAAAATAATCACTCTAGGTATGATTATTAAAATAATTATTATAAAAATGAGTAATTTTATTATATATGACAATGATTAGAAGATATTATAAAAAATCAGTATACTCTGTCAATACTTTCTAATTAAATTCTAAAAAAAAAAAATCTACATTTTAATCCTTACATGAAAAACGTTTACGAATTTGATTTCTGTCAATTGTGGAAGTCATGAACATGTTAAATATAGCCTAGTTGTCCATCATCTTTGCTAAGATGACATGATGCCATTGCAGGACATACATTAGCCAACTCAGGAAAATCTAATACTGTTATAACTTTGACAAACGGTAGGAACTAATTTGCAAGCATCATTTCATATAATGACCAAAGTGTATAAACTTTTCATATAGAGACTATAACGAACACTAGTGTCAAGCACAAGGACAAAATTTTTAAGTTTCCTGTCTTAGCATGGAAGCTGAATTCTCAAACTTCCTTACCAATCATGCACGACTTAAAGGTCTTCCAGCTAATGTATTTCTATCTTTAATTTTTAGTTGTGTGCATCTGTAGACTTAGGTTCTAATGGAATCTTTTATGTATTATACTGCAGTCAGAATTGGTTCTAGTCTGGCTGATGCAGCAGTAGCTAGAATTGTTCAAGGAACAAAGGAGCTTACACTAGGAGGGCCTGATATGTTATTTCAACAATCATTTGGGATTTTCCCAGGAGAGAAGCTCATAAAGTCATTTGCTTGCTACTTATCAACCACCTCTGGACCTGTAATTGGAACGCTTTATGTATCAACTAAAAGATTAGCCTTTTGCAGCGACTATCCACTGTGTCGTTATCCATTCTCCCAGCAGCAAAATCAGAGCGTGCATTATAAGGTACTTAGCTTCTTTCTTTGTCACCCAATTGGTTGCAAGTAATCTTCTAACACAAGAAGCTCAGGCTAAGCCTAGATGAGTTAAATTGAATTTAATTAGAATGCAGTGACTTTCATCTAATCATGGGTTGTCACGTATGGTAATATTATTGACATTTGCAATAATTGCTTTAAAAGATGATATCTAAAGTAATTTTTAATTAATTGATGTTGTAAAAAACTTTACACTAATAGTGTATAAAAATTAAACTCGTACTTTTATAGTTATATTGGCTTCACTCATTATTATGGGCAAAAAATACAGTTCTCTTTCTACTTTCAACATGCATCTATTGAGTAATGGTTTTTGTTAAATATGTAAAGTATTAGGAGTAATATGCGCCCATGAATGACATCACAGATTCACACACAAGTGTGCAACAGCACTTGGTCTCTCTGATTGTTTTGTATCTGCTGAAATAGTCAGTGAATGTCTGAACAATTTGTCCTAAGAAATTAATACAATTTGCTGAAAAAAATTTAATTTTTCTCTATGTGATGTATAAAGTTTATTGAATTAAGTTTTAATAAGAGAAAATGAGTAATAATGATACTCTGATACACACATTTTCCATACCATCTTCGAAAGCCACTATAAAATAGACCCCTTCCCCTACTTTTTTGGAGATGCTCAACTATTTCACATCACTTTAATCAAGGAAGACTCCTAAGTTTAATATTGAGACCATAGTTGAAAGTTGAAACCCTTTGAGTTTCTGAACAGCAGCATCCCACACTTTAGGTAAGTTTTCTTGTAATATGAAAACTGATTTTTTTTTTTTGGTGTGTGTGTCTTATGTCTAGGTCATAGTGCAGCTGGATCAGTTACGCACGGTTAATCCTTCCTCAAACAGATTTAACCCCGCAGAAAAATACATCCAGCTTGTCACAGTGGATGGTTATGAATTCTATTTTATGGGGTTTATAGCATATGACAAGGCTTTCAAGACTATGAGAGATGCTTTACAGCACCATGACAACCATTCCAGAGAAAGCTTGAATGGTCAGGAAGCTTGAGTTATTCATTATTTATGTGCTAGACACACCCTTGAACTACGATGTACCCTATATCTGCCAAATTCTTTAGTAACCAATAGCTGAGAACTTATGTTTACTAAGCTACTCTGTGAGTTAGATTTTATATACAAGTGTACCAAATTACATGGGTTTCAACATAAGGTAAATGAATATTGTAATTAGGACAGAGATCAGGTTATCAGGCAAATTTGATCACAACTTACTGGGGGAAGACAAGGCTTCATTGTAACTTAAAAGATAATTAGCTTTGCAAAATAATTATTAGTACAAAGACAAGGGAATGAAATGATTGAAATCACCCCAAGTGAAACAATTAGAATTTAGAAGGAATCCTGTAATCAATCAGTTTGTTTTTTTCACTGAAAAATGAAAAATCACAACTTCGTCGAGTATCATCATTTACAGCAATGTACAGAACCTCATCCCTTCGATCATCCCATAGCTCAGGAGAGACTAAGGGAATATTCTTCCTCAAAACACAAAAACTAACAGCATTTGTCTCCAAATTTTAACACTTTTACTTTTGTCTATTAAATTATTTTTTCTAATTATTTATTTCTAGAGAACTGGAAGGGAATCTCAACAATTTGATCTCTATAGTTACGTTCGTATTAGTGAGTAGTACATAGTTAAGACTTGTAATAATTTTGGGGAACGGAACTCGAAAATAAATAAAATGACTGTTTCGTCCCTAAAAAGTCAAATAATATAATTAATAAACAAAAATAGATAGAAGTGTTTAAAATTTATTTTTTAAGTCATTAATATACTTAGAATAATTAATAATAATTTTAGAAAATTTTCAGAAATTTATTGAAATAATCTTTGTAAAATTAAAAAAATACCCTTGGTTAACTGTAGCAACCAACTAGACTTTTTGACCTCAAAATATTTTGAAAATTTTATATTAAATATATTCCAATATAAAAATTTTATTTTGAAAGAAAAATAGTGAAAAATATAACAATACTATTTTAATTTTTTAACTATTTTTCTAATATTTGACGATTTAATTTTGAAAAATCAAGAGGAAATTTCAATATTCTGATCCCCACCATTACACTCAAAATTTCAAAAAGCTATCTAATCTTGATTTTTAATAATTTTTCTAAACCAGAGCTCGAAGAAATTTGAAATGACGATTAAGGGCTAATATGAGAAAAATATTTAATTGAATTAAAATGTCAATTTGAACTTGGAATTATGTCATATATATTAAAATATAATTTTGAAAATTTTCTGAGAATTTTTTGAAATTTCTGTTTAAAATGACCAAAATGTCCCTAGGTGTCCAATAAACCAGTCAGTATTAGTTTGACATCCAGAAATGGTGAAAATGGTAATTTCAGTTTATTTATAGGTGAAATATTTAATTTTATAATTTTCATAAAAATTTTGGTATTTATTGAATTAAATGAATTTATTATGAAATTTTTAGCTTAAAAATGCAAAATAAATAGATAAACTTTGAAATAAATTAATAAAAATTAAAATTAATAATTAGAAACTTATTTTTGATGGAAAATAATTTAATTTTACAGTTTCACATTAAATTACATTGTTTTGATATTAAAAACTAATTTTTCAAGTTTAGATGATTTTATTAATACCGACTAATTTACTTACAGATAAAAATTGATAGATGAAAGCTTGGGACAGCTGGTGGAGCATGTCCCCAACCCTAAAATAGGTGATTCACCATCTATTTGGGTTATGTGTCCCTAAAATTAATTAAAAAAATTAAAAATAGATTTTATTACATCATCGCTTATGTCATTTTGGGATACCTAATCCACCCTACTCCTTTATGAATACTTCTCATTATTAGATAGATTTTTACACATCTCCCACTCTCTAAAGCTAGCCAAAAATTTACTTGGAGAGTTTCTCTCTCTAGAAATTTTTTGTAGTTTTTATGTTAAAATTTTGCTAGTTTTCAACTAGTAGAATTTCTTCTCCTAAAAGCCTTGCACCAACAATTTCATTCTCTTCATCAACCACCTCAGAGGTAATGGGAGAAGTGGGGTTGGTTCTAAATTATTGTCACCTTGCATGTTGATAGGAAAGGTTTTCCCTTAAAACCGTTTAGGCATAAGTTTAATTACCATTACCATTACATTATTATGTTTGACACTAAACTTTAATTTTTATTAAGTTGTTACTCTACTCAAATTTTGATTACTAAATTATAATTGCTAAATTGTTATTCTGCTTAAGATAATTAAATTATAATTATTAAGTAATTATTCTGCTAAAATTTTGGTAATTAAATTGTGATTACCAAATTGTTATTCTGCTAAAATTTTGGTAAGTAGTTATACTGCCAAAATTATGATATTATCATGTAATTTCTGGAATATAAGGCAGAAATGTTAATTGTACTCATGCTCAAATTAAATGAGACTAGGAAAACCTCTATTTGAAAAGTGAAAATGTGATAAGTTGGTGAGTAATGTAAAGTAAGTGACATGCAATGGCATGACACCCTGCTAAGGAAACTACAGTTTGATACGCTGAGGAATGAAAGGCAGAGACTCACTTGGGGAGGTCTTGGCAGTAGACATCAAGTGGTGAAGATCCTAATGGCCAGGGTAGTACCCTCGAGTTGGGATATTTGCTTGACCAAGCTTGATAACCCTGACAACTGCTCAACATTTCGGAATTGGTTTGAGAGTATACTTCTATAAAATGGACATCCTGACTGATATTTGTTCTTCATTGATGATGAGGACTATACTAAGTGATGATGTTGAGAGGTATATGTACTCCCAGTCACTTTCCAGGTTCTGTTGAGAACTATTACTCATTAATGGAAAGTATGGATCCATACCAAGTCAAGGGTAGTCTAGAATAACTTAAAATAAACTATAGGTTTTCCTTTATTGTCAACTGTGTTTAGTCTGTATTTTATGGTAGAATTCCTACCATATATGTGAAAGTGATTTTAGAACAAATCACCTCACTCCATTATTTTTCTTCAATGTATGTTTGATCGTTATTATTGAAGAAGATGAAAAAGCCCAGTGACGCTAAGAACGAGTTAGAGGATACCCTATGGACGAGGATATGTAGACTTAGTTTATAGTATTTTCTTTTTGTATAAGGAAATGAGTTAGGTAGTGTCTATCTTCTAATGTATTTTCAGTCTTTCCATATTTTATGTTTGTCATGTATTATCAAATTATGATATACAATTTTACGATATATATTTATATACAATCTTTTTTTTCATCTTTTACTACTATTTTCAAATTCTGTTTAATTTTAGAACTTTTCTATTGCAAGAATGAGAAAAATTGTCCTTGTAATAATTAAACAACTAAATTAATATGAACTATAATTAATATATATATATATATATATATATATATATACATTTTAGTGATTATTATAATATTAAATATCTTAATTTATTTTTAAAAAATAAAGATATTGCAAAAAGTAAAAACAAAAAATAAGGATTTAATTTATATGCATTGTTAAAACATTTTTACATATACATCCAATAGAAATTCATCATATAGCAAGATTATATTAATGAATAGGATTATGAGATAAAATAATCAAATTTTATTTGAAGACTATGTAAAAAATATTTGTACTGACATTGTATATAAATTAAATTTCAAAAATAATTCATACTCCACTAAAAGTATTAAATTAAATAAAAAATTATATATTTTTTTCAAATATGTGTATTGCTTTTAAAATATTATTGACAATATTTATAATTATTGTCATTGCTAAATATAGGTTATTTAAAATTAAAATTATTTAAATTTTATTTGATATTAACTATGTTAAAGGATAAATTGAATGAATTTGTCTTTTTATATATTGATAATGAAATGTTAGAAATAGTTAATTATAAAATTTGATAAATAATTTCATAGTTGATAAAAAAATGAAATTTGATAAATTATATTAAATTAAATATTGAATATATATTTTTCCTAAAACCTTAGAAATCTTTTTCCATGACTTTGCACTTAAGGAAGGTGCAAGTAACAGGTGCGGGTATTGGTATATTGGTACCTAGCAAGTACGAGCATGTGAATTAAAATTGCTACGCTGAGTACGGATATTTTTTTCAAACACGGATATAGGGATGGGTACTATAGTATAGAGCTGTCAAATTGGGCAGACTAACCCGCCCTGTCCGAGCCATTACTCTTTAGCGAGCCAGTTTGTGTCCGAGCTTCTTTTTTTTTAGCCCAGCCCAACCTTATGGGAGCCATCGGGCCAATTTGGCTTGAATTTTTTTGGACCTATTAACGTTGTTATCTATTTTAATTATTATTTTTTCTGCCAAAAAATATATAAAATTAAATTATTTAAATCATATTAAATATTTAAAATTAAATCCTACATACTTTCTACTATAAATGAACATTTTTATTCATATATAATTGACTTTACAAAATGAAGTACCCATGTTAGCCTTTCTTTTTTACAAACGTGTGTGACCCTTTCTTTTTTAATTTTTTTAAGTATATTAATATTTTTTATTTAATATATATATGTATATATATATGGGTCAGGATCTGTTGATACCAGGTGTCAAAATTAGTCAAATTACACCTTCAATAACTTTTTTGTAGAATGTAAATTTAACCAATCCAACCGTAAATTATGTGATATTATCTTCATGATCATGCATATTAAATTTCACATGATTTGGATTTTTCTAGATATGTCATCTAACATTGAATATTTATATATATTTTAATTTTTTATTATACATTAAATAAAGTGATGCAATGAACTAAATAATTTTGGAATTTTGTGAAATTTTGTATACTTAATCTAATGAATAAGAACATCAAATTCAATTGTTAGATCGATTAAATTTACATTCTACAAAAAATTATTTAAAGTGTAATTTGACTAACTTTGACACCTGGTGTCAACGGATCTTGACCCTATATATATATATATATATAAAGGCCAGCCCTGCCTAGGCCTAGTTGGCTTGCTGAGCCAGATGGGCTAGGCCAAAACAAGCCAGTTTCTTTTGGGCTACCTTTTTTAGCTTAACCCAGTCTTTTTTGCAAGCTAAGCAGATCGGCCCATCGGGTCAGACCCATTTTGACAACTCTGCTTTGCTACTCTTATAAAGAAGCTCAATATTTAATTATGATGATTGTTATGTGTTTATTTTTATAATAAATGGTATTTCGAGAAAATAATGCTAGGAGATAAAAAAAGGATTTTTCATAAATAAAGTATTTTGAAAATAAAGTTTCTTAAGGTGTGGTAGTTGGGCCTTAGCCCACTATCCTTTGTAGCTTAACTTGTCTTTAAAGCGCTTATAAGGTCCCTTAGATCTAACCTTATATTCTTTATTTCATTCTTGTTTCTTTTGGAGCCTAGCTTGTGTCGTCGTAATAGAGTCACAGTAGGAACCCTTACAAGCGTCATTGCGACCATAGTTGAGAAATTATGTGATACGTCGATAAGCCATCATCGTCCTCTTGTTGAAGTCTCACTTCTTTCAAGGTAAGGGGGAGTGAGACTAACTCACTAATGGGTGTAACAATAGTTGTGAGTAGAGGGTGACTTCGACTCCAAATTGTTTGGATATTTGTTTGTGCTTGATTGTGACTATGAAAGGGAATACGAATTCCCCAAACCATAACTCTTTAGGACTGAGTTCCTAAGGCTTGATTGTAATACATATTGTATGTCAGGGTTAGGTATGAGTTGTAATTATTGCTCTTCGTGTGTATTGGGCGAATGTGTGGTTATGTTGGTTCTTCGATGATGAATTTGATGTAAATTGGTTAAGTTCTTGATTGTTTGAGGGCAGAATGAGATTATTGTCAAGGTTTAAGTTAACTTAGGGGTTTCCCCCAAATTGGATAAGGAGTTAAAAGATTAGGCTTAAACGAGAATGACTTAAATTGAATAGGAATCCCTTGTTTTAGGATAGGATGATACATAATTGAATAGAAAATACTTAGGTTTATGATTTGTGGCCTTCTATCACAATTCACATTGTGGCAAATTGTTGACAGATGAGCACGGTCATGCATAGGTTGTACACGCTTGTGCTTGGTTTTCGAAGTTTCACTTTGAAAATTTGTTGGCAAGGCTCGAGAAGGGAGCACAATCATGCATCATGGAGCACCATCATGCTTCATGAAGATGATCATGCAATGAACTTGGATTATCATCTCGGAGAGGGAGCACGCCTGTGCTCTAATCAGCACACTCCTATCTTGGGTTCCTTATTAGTAAATTGTGTTGGAACCAAAGACGTATAAAGCATCTAGTCCCTCAAAATTTTGAAGATAACAAACTTATTAAAGTTTAAGTTTTTATTTGAAGATAGCAAACATACAGTGTCCAAAATTGTGGCATGCAACATTCTAGTCTTAACGAGTGTCCAATAGACTCGTATATAATGACTGTCCAGAAGTAAGTCTCTTTCAAGAACTAAGTGTCTTAAGCTTAGACGCTTGTACTAGACTCGTCCAGACATAAGCTATTTTAAACGTCTAAGTATTTTAAATACTCGTCCAATCTATGCGTCTTTCATATATATATCTTAAGACTAATGCTTTTCCTTTTAAGAGATTTAATGTTCAAATATTTCAAGCATTAAATGAAAGACAGATACATTTTAGTGCATAAGCACAACGTTACAGAAAAAGGAAGTCAACTTATCAAGCTGCCAAGCCGGATGAAGAATGATCAGAAAAGCAAACCTCCAATACAGTCATACATTTCTGTTTTGGTGCAAGATCAAAAGTTACCTTTTCTAACTTCCCTGAAAGCTCGATACACACACCCTTTCTTGAAGACTAAAGCTGAATCATTTCAAACAACTCTTTTCTTCTGAAGACTATATATATCAAGAAAGAAGAACGAAGAAAAAGGGATAGAGAGACTCACAAATAACAAGAAAAAATGATCAATTGTCTTCTTACGTTTATTGGATGATCTTGAAAATTCTCTGAAGTGCTTTGTTATTCTATACTTTAACTTTCATATTCTCACATTGTGAGTAACTTTCGTTGTAAATGACTGTTTTTGTTATGAAAGCCTGGAGAGGCTTAGTAAGAAAGAATATGGGTGGATGGCATTGTAAGGCCTAAAGAGGTAGTGAAAGAATACTTGTGTAACCTATGGTTGGTTAGTGAATACCTTCTGGGTAAAGGGACTGGATGTAACTTAAGTTTGAGTGAACTAGTATAAAACATCTGTGTTCTTGTTCTCTCTTATCCTTTCGTTTAAACTGTTTTTGAACTCAGTTTTGGCTAAGTGGAAAAGTTTTTTTTTAAAACGCATAATTCAACCCTCTCTTCTTATGCGATTTTTGCTCTTTCAATTGGTATCAGAGCTTGGCCTCTTGGGGTTGAGCATCTAACAGTGTAAGGGTAAAAAGATCCTAAGCATACATGGATAACGAAAGACAAGTTGTAAATAGACCGCCGCTCTTCAAAGATCAAAACAAAACTATGACTACTGGAAACAATGAATGATGGCATTCTTTGATGCATGCTAAATCAACATGTGGGATGTGGTGGAAACTGGTGACTATTTGCCCTTGGACCAAAATGGAACTAAGTTACCTAGAGGTTAGTGGATAAAAGCACACAAACAAAGGTACTTACTTAACTCTAAAGCTCAAAATGCTATTATGTGCACACTATTTGAATCATAATATGAAAAAGTACACAACTTAAGAAGTGCCAAAAAGATGTGGGATACTCTCGCGCTTGCTTATAAGGGTGCCTCACAAGTAAAGAGATCTAAACTAAGCTTACTTGTAAGACAATATGAACTATTTACTATGGATGATAATGAAACTATTGAACTTATGTTTGGTAGATTTCAAACTATCATAAATAACCTGAGATCCATAGGTAAAACTTATGATAATTATGATTATATTGACAAAATTTTAAGAAGTTTGCCTAGATAGTGGAGACCATAGGTTACAACATTGAGAACGTCCAAGGACTTAACAACACTCTCCATGGAAGAGCTAATTGGAACTCTCAAGGTTCACGAGTTGGAGCTAAAACAGGATAAAGGATAAAAAAGAAAGTCCATTGCCTTAAGCGTCCAACGTCCAACAAAGGGATCATCGTCCAAAGCCCTGAATGTGGAAGAATCTTTTGAGGAAGCGTTTGAAGAAAATAACTCTGATGAGGACGAGATATCTTTCATATCAAGAAAGATACAAGCCATGTGGAGAAAGAAAGAAGGGTCCACAACTAGAAACTTCACAAAGAAGTTTAGCCAGGAGCCCAAGGAGAAGAGTCCACTAGTCTGCTTCGAATATAAGAAGCCTAGACACTTCAAAGCCGAATGTCCAAGCCTACAAAAGGAGAAAAAGAAAACCTTCTTCAAAAGAAGAAGAAAGGCCTCATGGCTACTTGAGAGGTTATGGACCTATCCTCGTCGGAAGAAGAAGGAGAGGAAGAAGCAAATCTGTGTCTCATGGTGAAGACAAGTTCACAAAGCTTAAAGGATGAGCAGGACGATGAGGTAAATTTCAATGACATATTTTTCCTTCAAGAAGCATATAATGAATTGCTTTTTAATTCTTTACCTCTCTCAGTATGATACAAAGTTTTAAAAAAGAAATTTTCCAAAATAACAAAAGAATTTAATTTACTTAAAGAAAATTATGAAAATATTTTGAGAGAGAATGAAAAATTAAAGGCAAAGGATGTTCCAAAAGTGATACCTCTTAATGAAGCCATAGAACTTCAAAAGGAAGTAAACCACCTAAAGGAAAGTCTATCCAAATTTGTCAATGGGACTAAAAATTGAAATAAAATTTTATCTTATAAATGAAGTCCATGTGACAAGTCTGGACTTGCCTTTGTTAAGGAAGAACCTATTGAGGAAGCACCTCAACCTACTAAACAGCAAGCTTTCCAACCAGCTGAGCCAATGGATGTAACGCCCGGCCGCTTTCAGGATGAGTGACTGTCCCCACAAACCAACACAAGACTTTTCAGCGTGCTTTGTCCTCACTCACACGCTTCCTGAGAAACTTCCCAGGAGGTCACCCATCCTTAAATCGCTCCAAGTCAAGCACGTTTAACTATAGAGTTCTTAAGTGATGGGCTACCGAAAAGTAGATGCATCTTGTTGGTATAGGTAACACTTATTAATTCCTTTAAGCTATCCTCAACTGTACAGTCCTATACCTGCACAACCTTTGGATCCCTCTCGTTCGGGTGTGTATTCGATTCATTCATGTACCCCTCCCGCTGGAAGCCTGCCAGGAGCCGCTCATTGTCCGTGCCTCATCTTTTTTGCACCGACGATCACTCCCCGGCCTCGTTAGCGCCCGGGATGTTACATGCCCACCAGTTTCCGCTTGGTTTGTCCTCGAACCACACCGTACTGGGAGAGAGGCCCTGCTCTGATACCACTTTGTAATGCCCGGCCGCTTTCAGGATGAGTGACTGTCCCTACAAACCAACACAAGACTTTTTAGCGTGTTTTGTCCTCACTCACACGCTTCCTGGGAAACTTCCCAGGAGGTCACCCATCCCTAAATCGCTCCAAGTCAAGCATGCTTAACTGTGGAGTTCTTAAGTGATAGGCTACCGAAAAGTAGATGCATCTTGTTGGTATAGGTAGCACTTATTAATTCCTTTAAGCTATCCTCAACTGAACAGTCCCATACCCGCACAGCCTCTGGATCCCTCTCGTTTAGGTGTGTATTCGATTCATTCATGTACCCCTCCCACTAGAAGCCTGCCAGGAGCCGCTCATTGTCTGTGCCTCATCTCTTTTGCACCGGCGATCACTCCCCGCCCTCGTCAGCGCCCGGGATGTTACAATGGACGATGAAGCTCTATTCGTCCATCTTATCGCTACTACCAGACTGTCTACCAAGAGGTAACCATCCAGAGCGAGGTCTTCTAGAGCAACAAGATCTACGACGCAACAACCTCCTGCTCTGCCTGCTCCTCTAGTTGCTGCTCCTCCACCTACTGTATCTGCACGTACACCTACACCCACTCCTACCAAGAGAAGACTCCAACTGATAGTGGATCTAATGATGAGGACGATGAACCCACCGAAGTTCTTCTGAAGAAATAAAAGATTGCAATAGTGGCAATTCCTATCCAACTTGAAGCCTTAGCTGTCCAACCCACTCCCTCTCTCAAACGTCCAGGTGAAACTCACCAGACACATACCACAACAAAGAAAAGTAAGGTATTTGCCCCTATTGTTGGTACTGTTTCTAAAGATGATTTTGTTGAATCTATAATCATTGAGCCAACTGAACAGCCCATCCTATCACAAACACAAATCCCCCTTGACCAAGCACAAGCCCAACCACAACCACAAGCACTAACCACACCTAAACAAGACATGTTACTGCCTGGTGATGATGATTATACTTACGCCATTCCCACCCCCAGCATCACCAAACTATACCTTTCCATCAAGTCCTCCATGCAACCTTCATCATCTTCTCTTATTACACTGGACACGTCTTCTGGCCGACCAGAAGACTTGGAGAAAACCAAGAAGCAATGGCCCTTGCTTTTAGTTAAAGGTAATAAACAAAATCTAGTTGACGACAATGCGATCATCCTGCGTCCAGAGCCACTTTCAGAGCCTGAGTTTGGCTTTGATTATTTGCCTCTATGTTTTGAGTGCTATGGAGAAGACTATGTTCATTAGCCATCTTAAACATATTTGGCTCTGTCTCTAGGAGCTATTGAACACCTGTTGCTCAAGCGATTCATCAAAAGAAGGTATTCCAAACTTGTGTGAGCTTAGCGCCTAACTGCACACCCTCTTGGAGTACTTCAACATAGAGTACCTCCAGTTGAGGAGATTGAACAAGCTTTGCAACAGAGCGTGGTCAAGCGTCCTAAAGGACCGTCTATATCAGGCCTGCCAATATGAAGTTTAGGCCTTTGGATCCGAAAGAAGTTGGATTCTTCCCCTCACACTATGATCAAATGTTTTACAACTCTGTGAAGAGCTCTACACATTTTAAAAATTAGTTGTTCATCCCTTCCACTCAACACATCAAGCTGTCCACTACAGTATGCATCCTACCAGACCGCATCTGCCCAAGGCTTCCAATCTTGGATGTCGATCTAGCAAAAAAAAAAAGTTGCTGACCAAGCCACCATCCCTTCCTCTACCGTCCAGAGTCGAGTTTAAACAGCATGCTGACATGACTCAGGAATGGTACCTGTTTAAGCATCTAACGCAAGACATGGACGAGGACGATGCTGAACACTTCTGGCACCAGCATATGTTCACTTGTGAACAAGAAGCATCCGATAGTGGACTTTCACCAGACGACAAGGCTGAAACTCCAACACTATAGACTTGTAAGTACACGCAGTGTCTAACTCGTGTCTTTCATTTCTCTGATACATCTACTGCCTTTGTCCGTCCAGCGGATGAGCGTCTTATCCTTGGAACAAAAACCTCCATCCTCTACACCATTATTACTGCCATAACTCATCCCAACACCTTCAAACCACCATACCCATGGGCAACCCCGCATCCACACCAACTCCAGATTCCAAATTTGAAGTTCTTAGAAGCACCACCTCCACTCACTGAAGTTCAACCACTAACCCCTTTTCAACCACCTTCACCAACACCTCCATTGCCTTCAACTCTTGGTTTCCAAGCCTCTGCAAGCCTTCCCATAGCCACTATTGCCTCTCCACCCATTTCAACTGTTAACCCCGCCGTCCAACAATACGTCACTAACCAACTTCAACCCATTATGACACTTCTCCAACAAATTCTTCAGAACCAACAAGAA